>JAPPVO010000036.1:23944887-24377387 GCA_030407325.1 Camellia japonica | reverse complement strand
TTGTTGAAATTTAATTGAATTGATAAATTTTTTGTTATGGATGATGCATTATGGTTGTTATGGGTGATGCTACATTAATGTTTTGTTTTATTTGTTTACCATAGTTCATAGGAATCTCTCTTTTGACGTTGAAGACTCTTAGTTCATAGGAATCTCTCTTTTTTTATCAAGTTGTCTTTTGTTTTAAGTTTTATTTTTATGTATGCTACATTACTAAAAATTGTTTTGTTGAAGTTTTATTTTATGTATGTTACATTACTAAAAATTGTGAAAAAAATATTTTTTATAAACGTATCCCTGCCGTATCCGTATCCTACTTTTTTGAATTTTGTCGTATCGCCGTATCCGTATCGTATCGTACCCGTAACTTTAGATCTAAATTAGACAAAAGCATATAAAGTTTGACAGTTACAAGATGAATTCCTTTACCCAGTTAGAAACTACCAATAAAGTGAACAGAATCATCAATAATTCAATAGAATAAAGTTGACCACCGACAGTGAAAACAGCCAATTGACAGCCAAGTGCTACACTTGGACTAAGTACTGTATGCGCCTCTGGCACCAAGTGATGAAACAGACTGTTTTGTGCAAATAGGGTTGGTTTGGGATATTCTAAAAAAGTGTACTTTTTGACTTATTGGCTTATATGGGTTGGGTTTAGGTTGGGTTTGATGTGATGTGTTAGAGAGATGATGTAATTTAAATAAGATGATGTGACTTAAATAGGATAGTGACTTTTTGACTTTTTGTATTATTTAGTGTACCCCAAACCAAGCCTTCACGATCCATTTGTTTGTGAAAAAATGGACAAAAAACTGTGTTTAGTGAATTTGGTTAAAGATTTGGAAAGGGAAAGGAAAATGTGAGGAAAAAAGAAGAAGAAGCTTATATTTCATTCACACTCACCCTCATATTTTCCTGTGCTTTACCAAACCATTACCCAAATCCATAAAAATAAAAATAAAAATAAAAAAATAAAAAATGAGTCAATCTATAGGAGAATAATTACAAATTATCAAATTACTAGCCAATAATAACTAGAAAGTCAACAAAGCCAAATCCATTGTTTAAACACAGCAAAAAAGGAGATTCTGAAAAACCCAAGTAAGGCAAACAACAAACACTTCCACTTCAATTGAGCCTAAAGTTACTAGTCTTTCTTTGAGCCAAATATATATATATATATATATTGGAGATCAGATTTAACACAGCAATATAAGACCCAAGATTCAACACCTACTTCTATCAAAATGAAAACCTAAACTAAACCATAAACCACATCAATATACAATCTTTTCACTGAATTGAACTTAAAATGAAAAAAAATCGCAGAAAAAACTATACCATATAGATCTACAACAAAAAAACAGCGAAGACCCACAATTTGCAATCACAAACTCAACAAATCCAAGGAATTACCACACAAAGGTAACAAATTGAGATCAACGAACTTCAAATCCACGAAAAGCAATAAAGCAGGACAGCGAAATTCAATCAGATCCAACAGTAAACACGACAACAATAACTTACTTGAATGAATTCGCGATCTGTACAGATAATATTCAAGCCTTGGGAATTAATTAGAGAATCGAATTAGTAGATGTGGACAGTTGAGTAGAGGTCTATGATTGTATAGTATATATAAAGATAGAGACGTGCATACAGATGTGATGAGCAGAAAAAATAGAGAGAGAGAGAGAGAGAGAGAGAGAGAGAGATCTGAGAGAGTTTACCTTGTAAATCTTCAACTAGTTTAGGAAGAGAGAGTTGAGTGCATGGTTGGTTTTGTTACGCTAAGAGCAGAGGATTGCCAAAACCTTTTTATACGACACGATCAAAGTCAGATGACCGACATTGAGCGAGCGAGGTGAGAGAGAGCAATATGCTTTCGCCCTGTTTCGTAAAATTTTAAATACTACTAATTTATTGATTTTTTTTTTAGGAAAGAAAAAAAAAAAAAATTTATTTGAGGGCTTGAAACCGGTTTGTTCAAATTGGTTCGAACTCAAAACGATATCGTTTTGAGTTTTATTTTATTTTATTTTATTTTATTTTATTTCTTTTTCTTTTTCTTTCTTTTCTTTCTTTCTTTTCTTTTTTTTTCCTTTGAACACAAACAGAGGTGAGAGACAGAGGCGAGAAGAAGACGAGAGGCGAGAGAGAGCAAGGAGAGAAGAGAAGAGAAAAGAAGAGGAAGAGAAAAGAAGGGGGAGAAGGAGGGGGAAGAGAAGAAGACGCGGTGATGGCGGTGATCGGAGCTAGACTTGAATTGGATCTGATCAGATCTGATTCTTTTTTTTTTTTTTTTTGGGCTGATGATCTTAATCTTTTTTTTTTGTTTGATGATGATGAAGATGTTGTTGTTGATATATATATATATATATATATTTACTGGATCTTGGTGAAGATGTTGATGAAGATGTTGGTTGTTGATGATCTGAAGATGTTCCTCTTCTTCTTCTTCTCTTCTTCTTTCTGCTTCTGCTGCTGTTCTCTTTTCATCTTCAAAAGAGAAAATTCCAAAACGAAAGGAAAAAAAAAAAAAAAAAATCCAAAACGGTGTCGTTTTGGATTCGGGGCAAATTCGAGCATGAGAATTTCGAGCCCTGTAGCAGCTTTGAAAAAAAACCCTCTAATGCCAACCAATAATATAATACATTATGTTACTCAAAAGATAACTTAAGAGGGGTGAATTAGGTTTTTACAAATAAAAATAATAATACCTTAATAAAAATTATGACTAGCACAATACATAAATATAGTAAATGAAATAAAAATAATTAAAACAAGTATTCTAACAGCTATGTCAGTTAATAATTTTAGCACAGTGAAAATGTGAAATATAGTTATGGCAATTTAAATAAAATAAAAAAATAAGGGAGAGAGAGAGACAAACAAATTTATAGTGGTTCGGCTTTAACTCGGCCTACGTCCACTCCTCAAGTTTCACTTGAGATTTTCCACTATTCTCTAGCTTCACAGGGTGCTAACAACCTTTTCACAAATGGAGCAATCCTCCACAGATTTTACACAGACTTTCTAAGTCAAGAACACTGAGTGTACTACACTCTTACAAGGTTAAAAAGAATGTGTTTTTGCTTTCACAAAAAGTTACAAGAATTATCTCTCAAATATAGATATAAAAATGAAGCTCTGGATTTTCTGTAAACCTCACACAGGAAAGATGAGCTTAATGCTATAAGGCTCAGTGTATAATTTCTGAGAGAGGATGTAAACAAAAATTGAAGAACACTTCTCAGAGAATTTCTCAGAGAATAGATGAGAATGATTTTTGATCAAGGAATGTTTTCTGGTTTTTTTTTTTTTTTGTTTTGTTGTAACTTGTTTACATTAGAGACTTTGGTATATATAATAAAACTTATACCCGTTTATAGCCGTTGTATTCATTTGAATTTATAGCCGTTGTATTCATTTGAATATCTTCCACTCCATCATTACAAATTTGAATATCTTCCACTTGAATCTTTTGAACCTTTTAAACTGCTGCTGTGTTGGGCGGTTTGAACCTCTGTTTTTAGGCTGTTTGAACTTTTGATTTAATCAAATATTAAATACATTCTAACAACATTTAGGATAAAGGTTTAGGTGAGAAATAATGGGACAAAATAAATTTTGATTCTATTTTTCTCTTTCAAATAAATCAAAACATAAGATCATCAAAATAAATGTTGAGTCTATTTTTTTCTTTCAAATAAATCATCAAAATAAATTTTAATTCTATTTTTCTCTTCTAAATAAATTAAAACATAATTAAATAAAATATGAAAATAAATAAGTCTAACAATCTCCTCATTTTTGATGATGGCACACAATGATGTTTTGATTTGATTTGGGAGTAAGAAAAACTCCCCCTCAAGTCATGCTTCCTGAATTCATTTCTAAATACATAGGTTAACACATGTGTAATAAATCAGCTTTAATTAGAGACATGATATGAGACTAAGATATCAAACTATAAATACATAACATCAGATTTGTTTAAAAATAATACCATAATTTGAAAATAATATCATAATACATAACATCATAAGTTTTTAGCATATGTGTAATAAATCAGCTTTAATTAGAGATATGATATGAGACTAAGATATCAAACTATAAATACATAACATTAGATTAGTTTGAAAATGAAAAATCTAGAAACCCTAGATGTTAATTTGTGATTATGTATCAATAAGAGGCAAAAAATAACAATCCCAATCAAACAATCAAGAGAAAGAGACACAAAGATTTTACGTGGAAAAACCACAATTGGACACCTTCCAATTGTGATCAAAAAACCACGGGCAACTGCCACAAGAACAATCTACTAAGAAGATTTAAAGGAATTACACAGGTATACTCTCAATTATCTAGCGAATTCACAACGCCTAATCGAACCAACCTCTATGTGCCTCTTCCAACCCCATCTTCAGCACGGAATTGTCTTTCTGATGAGCCACTCCGGATTCCACCAAAGCTTCAGGCTCGAATTCTTCAGAATTCACAACTGAAGAACAACTCTCTCTTTTGTGTATAACAAACAAACCTTTGATGTACTCTCTTTAAACCATGAGTTGAATACTCAATAAAACATCAAAGAAAAAATAACAAAATATCCCCAGATATAAACCTTTAAGAACCAAAAAGAAGATCTGGAGGACTTCAATCAATTACTTAGTTTTGGGAGAAAACCAAGTATTTATAGAGAACCAAAAGTAATCCAAGATTGGGAAGAAAACAAACTCCTTGAAAAATCCGGATTCTGAGGCTCGCTCGAGCGAAGCTTTCCTGGCTCGAGCGAGGAGAGTAATTTTCATGATTTCTACTAATGCCTTGGCTCGAGCGACGGATCCTTGGCTCGAGCGAGGAATACACTTCTTCAGGTTTTTGTATGGACGCAATCCTTGGCTTGAGCGAGAACTCCTTGGATCGAGCGAGAAAACCTTCGCTCGAGCGAGCTCTTCTTGGCTCGAGCGAGCTCTTCTTGGCTCGAGCGACCAATGACAGACATGCAATTTTGAATGCAATTTTGCATTTTGCTTCGGCCGCGAGCTGACCGAGCAGCTCGACCCCCGTAATAATCAGCGAAGTGGCAATCTTGAAAGCATTAACATCACAAACTTCTCTGCATGGCTCGATTCGGGTTTGGATTTGCATCTAATAAACTCATAGCCTCACTGAAATAAAAGTGCGAATAAAATTACAACTCAAAGGAGTTTTGTCAAACGGGGTTGCCAACAATAAAAACCTAACAGAAAATAATACCATAATACATAACATCATAACATCATAAGTTTTCTCCCCCTGTGACATTATTAAAAGGAAATCATGGGTCAGAATCTGGAGGAGGAGAAGGAAAATGATAGGGATAAATGGCATCAAAAAAATAGACAATCAAAACATATATATATATATATATATTACATAGCTATACAATATATATACATATATGCATACACATACAACTCTCCCGCGTCTCTCTCTTTTTTAGCAAAATGCGGTTGCCACGTGGCCTGACTTTTGCTTTATTGGCCGACAAAAGCAACTCTCTTCGATTGCCGCTCGCCTCGGCTATCTCTCCCTCCTTGTCTTCTTCTCTTCAGCCTCTTTTCTTCAGCCTTCTTCTTAATCACACTCGTCTGCTTCTTCTTCTTCACCTCACTCTCTTCTATCTCTTCTTCATCACTCTCTTTGATCTTCTTCTTCCTGGAGAGACAGAGCAGAGACACTGAGTAGAGCAGAAAGGCTACCAAAAAAATGACCCTCCTTTCGATTACATCTCTCTCTCCTACTACATGGCCTCGTTGTCACAACCCAATCCCAGGGCCTTAGGGTTGGAATCACAATTTACTAACTTATTTTATTCGTAGCAAATTACACTGCGCGAGCGGAAATAAAAATAATTAAACAGGAAATTTACTTCATTTTACTATTTTTAAACAGCTAAAGAAAATACATCTATAGGGCTTCAATTATTTTATTATTCAGTGACCGGCCCCGAGTAGAACAAAAGGAAGTAAAAAATAAAAATAAAAAAAAGAAAGATAAAAAAAAGTGTGGTTCAACAGCAATCCATGTGCGGGTTCCATTTTGTGAGGCTATGGGTTTCCCCCTACATCTCGTCACCTGAAAGAGTAACAACTATAAGCACACAGTAGAGTGAGAAATATTATGCCAAGAGTATAGGGAATACAAAATAACTATGGATAGTTAGTTAAGTCAAAACATTTACATAACTTAATTTGGTAAATAAATCATTTAAGTGGCAGAAACTGAAATACAGATTTTATGTAAATAACTAACCATAACCACGGTACAGAACAGAATAGAACAGAGGTCACAGAAGTGACAATCAGAACAGAGGTCAATGGATCCATAACAAACAGAGGACCACAAAGTGGCCAAACAGAGGTCAATGGTTATTTAAGTCCCCCAAGGCGTGGGACTCCCGTGGTGGTACTTACAAAACACAATTGTTTATAAGGTTATAGCCAAATATTCTTTAAAATATAGACAAACATATCCATGGGTTTCATTTTCACAAATAGGGTTCAGAAATTAAACCACGTAACTGAAATGTTTATATAATTTATAATAGTTTATAAAACATAACTTGTATAAAATAAATTATGGTAAGTTAAAACATACGTAAAATACATTATGGTGACTCAATGTATAATATAACTCACCTTAATTTTAACCCTTAACCTTACTTTACTATCACAACTTTCCTACTATATATTCCTTACTTTCAACATACGTACCTCTCTTTTGGTTTTTTTCTTTCTTGGCTGATCCTAATTCCACAGCACCTTCATTCCTATTTATACACACGGCTAGCGGTGATGACTCACCTGTCCATGATGGCCTATGTGATGAATCACTCCCCTCTCCTAGCCTAGATGTACAGATGGCCTCCTTTTATTTCTTTGACAATATTTATAAATCTATTCATTAATGCTTAATATATTTGCCAATCTATTCATTATTATTCAGATTCGGAAATCCAATATAGTCATTAATTTAAAGATCTGATATCACTTTTATATATATATATATATTTTTTATTACATTTATTATATTTATCTATTTATTTATTTACTATTTTTAACTTTAATTTGACTCAACTAATATTATAATTTCATATTTCTGTTAATTTGGCCCCAAATAATAATCCCTAATTAATCCCATATAACCCAGTGCCAAATTAGATTCTGTATTTATTATTAATTATTTAATAATATATTATCACATACACCCACAATTATATATAACTATAAATATTTATGTGGTGTTTAATTAAATGTTCAGGGTGTCACAATTCTCCCCTCCTAAATAGAAGTTTGTCCCCAAACTTGACGTACCTTAATTTTCAAAGAGGTGTGGGTATTTGGTTCGCATTTGACTCTTCGTTTCCCATGTAACTTCTTCGATATGATGATTTCGCCATAAGACCTCTACCAGTGGTATGGTCTTGTTTTGGAGAATCTGATCACGACGATCGAGAATCTGCACTAGTTGTTTTTCATAAGAGAGATCTTCTTGAACTTCCAGGTTCTCATAGTCGACGACATGTTCTGGATCTCGGAGGTACCGTCGAAGCATTGAAACGTGAAACACATTGTGGATATTAGATAGTTCATGAGGTAGTGCAAGGCGATAGGCTACAGGACCAATCCTTTCCAGTATCTCAAATGGCCCGATGTAATGTGGGTTTAGTTTTCCTCGCTTTCCAAAACAAATCACTCCTTTTGTTGGTGAGATCTTGAGGAACACATGATCCCCTACTTGAAATTCCAAGTCCCGTCTCTAAGTATCTGCATAATTTTTCTGGCGGCTCTAAGTAGTGCGAATTCGCTGTTGGATGAATTGGATTTTCTCACTTGTGACTTGCACAATCTCGGGGCCTAACAATTTCCTGTCTCCGACTTCCGTCCAGTATAGAGGTCCTCGACATTTCCTTCCATACAGAGCTTCGTACGGCGCCATTCCAATGCTTGCCTGATAACTGTTGTTATAGGCTAATTCTACTAAAAGTAGGTGCTCGTCCCAGTTACCTTCACTACAACAAAAAAGGTCTACGGTGACAAAACGCGTGACGAAAAAATATTTCGTCTCCAAATGTGCATGTTTTAGTGATGAAAATAAAATTTCACCTCCAATTGTACTATTTTTAGAGACGAAAACCAAATTTCGTCGCCAAATGCTTAAAATCAAATAAAACAATAGGTGACGAAAATTTTATTCGTCTCTAAATTTTATTTTTCGTCACAGGAAAATTTGGCGCCATTTCGAAGACGAAATTTGTCGTCACCATTGTAAAAAAATTTAGAGAGGAAATAATTTCGTCTCCAAATGTATTATTTTTAGAGAGGAAAACCAAATTTCGTCACCAAATGCTTAAAATCAATAAAAAAATACAAAAAATCTAGGCTATTGTGACGAAATTTTTTTGTCTTAAAATTTAACCCAAATATGACGAAATATTAATTTTGTCGTTTGTTTTAATTTTTCTCAAAAGTATAGGAGACGAAAACAAAATTTCGTGTGCAAAAATGAGGCGCCAATTTCATTTGCATTGGTGCGAATTATTTTAGCTCATTGGAGACGAACATTTTTGTCACAAAATATAATTTTTTTTTTGTGACGAACGTAATTCGTCGCCAATAAATTCCATACCTATTAAACGATGTTGTTGCATATTTCCATTTATTAGGCGACAAATATATTTTTGTCTGGGAAGGATAAGTTATGGAAGACGAAAATATTTCGTCACCAATAAACACTCCATCATGTTGACAATGTCATTTCATCTTTCTATTAAATAGGCGACAAATATATTTTTGTCTCGGAAGAATAAGTTGTGGAAGACGAAAATATTTCGTCACTAATAAATTCTAATTGATTGCGTGACAAATATATTTTTCATCTCATAAGGTTAAGTTGTGGAAGACAAAAATATTTCATCACCGATAATAAATTCTTTGTTCTGGTATTTAAGGATACAAAAATATTTTATCACTAATCATTTCTCTTTATTAAAATGCCGTAGTTTTGTGTTTCGAAACATTGAAACTGTGACCCCAAGAGATACACTCTGACGCTTATCACTCATTTTCATGTACACAGACACGGACCTCTCTCCACATTTCCGTCTAGAACACCCATTTCAGAAAAATTGAAGGTCAAAACCTCTCTCCACAAAAAAAAAAGAAAAAAAAAAGATAATTAATGTAGCTATTTTTTTTTTGTGAGAAAAAATACAGAGAAACAAATAATAAAAACTTTGTAATTTTCAAAATTAATAGAAAACATTACCTTGTTTAGTATGGAGTTTTCAATAATTAATTTTTAAAATTTGGTGATAAAATTTATTTTCGTTTTAGAACGTAACCCAAACATGACCAAATATTACTTTTGTCGTTTCTTTTAATTCTTCTCAAAATTATAGGAGACAAAAAAATAAATTCATCAGAAAAAAAAGAGGCGCCAATTTTTTTTTCTTGTTGGCGCCAATTATTTTAGCTCATTGGAGACGAACATTTTTGTCACAAAATGAATTCGTCACTAATAAATTCTAAACTTATTAGACGATGTTGTTTCATTTTCTTATTTATTTGGTGACAAATATATTTTTTGTCTGGGAAGGATAAGTTATGGCAGACGAAAATATTTCGTCACCAATAAACTCTTAATGCTCGTTTTATCTTTCTGTTAATTAGGCGACAAATATATTTTTGTCTCGGAAGGGATATGTTTTGGGAGACAAAAATATTTTGTCACTAATAAATTCTCCATGTGTCATATTGCATTTTGATTGATTACGCGACGAATATATTTTCGTCTCATAAGGTTAAGTCGAAAGAGACGAAAATATTTCATCACCAATAAATTCTCCATCCCCACACAACGTTGTTTTTGTATTTCATCACCAATAAATTTCATCCGCAAAATTCAGGCACCAATTTCATTTGCATTGGCGCGAATTATTTTAGCTCATTGGAGACGAACATTTTTGTCACCAATAAACACTACATCATGCAAACGATGTTGTTTCATCTTTTTATTAAATGGGCGACAAATATATTTTTGTCTTGGAAGAATAAGTTATGGGAGATGAAAATATTTCGTCACTAATAAATTTTGATTGATTGAGCGACGAATATATTTTTCGTCTCATAAGGTTATGTTGTGGAAGACAAAAATATTTCGTCACCAATAATAAATTCTCTATTCTTGTATTTAAGGAGACAAAAATATTTTATCACTAATAATTTCTCTTTATTAATATGTTATCGTTTTGTGTTTCGGAGCACTGAAACCGTGACCCCAAGAGACACACTCTGACCCTTATCACTCATTTTCATGTGCACGGACACTCAAGTCGTGACCCAATAAGACACTTCCTAAAAACCCTCATTTCTCTCTCGCACTTGAGCCTACTCCTCTCTCACAAGTATTGAAGTCGTGAAGTAAGAAGACACTCTGTAAACTATTTCTTCTATTTTCGCACTAAAGCCCCTCTCATATGTCTCACACTTAAGCCCTTCATGCATGCTAGTATTGAAGCTGTTATCCAAGAAGGCACCCTATGCAAAACCGACTATTCTTTTTCATAATGAAGGCGCCTCTTGCATAAGCACTTTTTCTTATTGTCTGAACTAACTCTACCCTTTCCGTCTAGAACACCTATTTTAGAAAAATCGTAGGTCAAAACCCCTCTCCATTAAAAAAAAAAAAAAGATAATTAATGTAGCTATTTTTTTGCAATAAAAAAAAGAGGAAAAATTAATAATAATTTTTTAATTTTCAAAATTAATAGAAAACATTACATTGCTTAGTATGGAGTGTTCAATAATTAATTTGTAATTTTTAATCAATATTTTTTTAGTGAACAATTTTTAATATTATAATTTTTTTTCTTTTTTTTTTTTACTTTTTCAATCCCTTTAATTTAAATGAGAGAAAATTGCAGCAGTTGTTCCGATACTTTGGTGTTTGTGTCATATAAATGGTATGTGCCATATCTATATTTATCAATCTATCTATATCTATATCTATATCTATATATCTATCTATCCATCTATCTATCAATCTATCTATCTATCTATCTATATATATATTATATAAGAAAAATGGGGTTTTTTTAACTTACAAGCTTTGTGGGAGCTCCAATATCCCAATCTTAATTTTCTAAATTTTTTATTTAAAAAAAAAACTCAGCATTTATTGACTTCTCTCAACCCACTTTTTGACTTCTTCCATATCTACTCCTATACCATTTTCAACTTTTCTCATACATTATGGCTAGTGATGAGATTGTTAAATTATTTTTATAAAAAAATCTTAAAAAAAATAATTTGTATATTAAAAAAATATCTAAAACAAACATAAATTCTTATTATCTATCTATCTATCTATCTATCTATCTATTATATAAGGAAAAAAGGGTTTCTAACTCACATGCCTTGTAGGAGTTTCAATATCCCAATCTTACTTTTCTAAATTTTTTATTTTAAAAAAAAAGAAACCTCAGCATTTATTGACTTCTCCCCACCCACAAGCCTTTTTGACTTCTTTCATACCTACTCCTACACCCTTTTCAACTTCTCCTATACATTATGGTTATTGATGGGATTGTTAAATTATTTTTATAAAAAAAATTTAAAAAATAATTTTTATATTAAAAAAATATCTAAAACGAATATAAATTCTTATTAAATCTATATATATATATATATATATATATAAGTAAAATGGGATTTCTAACCACAAGTCTCGTGGGTGCTTCAATATCTCAAACTAAAATTTCTAATTTTTTGATTTTAAATAATTAAAATTTGATTTATCAATCCACTACAAGAAAATACACTTTTAGTGACCACTTTGTCTCTCTCTCTCTCTCTCACTCATCACTTTGTCTCTGTCTCTCTCTCTTCTCTATTTGTCTCACACTTATCTCTCTCTCTCATCACCTATCTCTTCTACCACATTCACCACTACTACAAATGCCATTCCACTACCACCACTACTACCACTATTGCCACTCCACCTTTATAACTAACATTATTACCACCATCGCCCAGGGGCGGCTCCAAGGCTTGGCCAGGGGTGTCACCCGAACCCCATGGCTGAATTTTTATTATTATTATTATTATATAAATATTAGATTTTAGGAAAAAAATTAGTAATTGAACCCACTAAAATACAACTTTGAACCCATAGTTTTAAATCTTACTCTTTTGAACCCACCATTTGATAGTGTTGATAATGAGCTTATTATGCAACAATTTAAAAATATGAAATCTCGTCGTAGTCAATTGTAGAAGCTCGTGTATTAGCATGTCTTTTTGCTTAAATAATAGTATCAATATATTGAAATATTTTTGTTTATAATTTTAGAATTTAAATTAATTTGTTGATTTTTTTTCTCCATATGTGATATAATGATTAATGTGAATTTTCTGTAAGATATATGGTATTTAAGTTTTTGATTGACACCGCTGACAAAAATTCCTAGAGTCGCCACTGCCATCGCCACCACTCCATTACCACCACGACCACCACTACTACCATTACCTCTCCTCCACCACCGCCACTCCATCTCCTCTACCACTATCACAACTTCACCACTAATCTCCTTCATCATCGCCGCCACCACCACTATCACCTCTTATCCACCACCTTCACCACTACTGCCGCTTCCTCTCCTCTATCACAAAAAATTAGTTTCTGATTTTTAGTAACTAAAAAAAATGGGCCGCAGAAAAATATTTTTCATTGACCACAAAAAATTAACTTTATTTTAACATAAAATATTTTTCATTAAAATATTACCCTTACTTCTACCAAATAAAAAAAATAATTTTTTTTTATTAAAATAAAAATGAAACAAATAAATTTTCAACCTAAGTAACTAAAAAAAAAAATGAAAAATCAAAAGAAAAAAATTGCATTAACTATAAAAAAAAAAAAAAAATTATTTTAACAAAAAAATAAATAAAATCCCATAGTGTGATCAATATATATTCTCAGAAATAATCAAAATCCCCAATTTTTCCAAATTTCCTCAAACCCTTTGGCGCCTATGATTTCTTTTTCCCTCTTCTCTCATTTTCACGTTCAAATCTCTCTCTCTCTCTCTCTCTCTCTCTCTCTCTCTCCCACTCCACATCTCCATCTCCATCTCCATCTTCGCACTACTCATCTCACTCTCATTCCGACTCCTCCACCGGCAAGAGCTCGAATCTGCAGAGCATCAATGTCGAAGCACACCATAATATAAGGAACTAGGGATTCTAGAGAGCTCAAATTTGCTGAGCAAGTTGTTGCCCTCGTAAACCCTAACATTGGTATGTATTCTCTTGTCTCTCTCTCTCACACACTTTATTTATTTATTTATATTTTATTTTTATTTTTTTATCTTCAAGGCTTGAATCTCATGCTCTAGGTCGACGACCCTATGTGATCTCCAAATTCGCTCTTAATCTCCAAATTCGACTTCCTCAAGTAAAAGCTCCCTCCTTTGTTTCATGGTTTATATATGTGTTTGCTTAATTTACTCTTTGAATTTCTTCTTTTCACCTTCATTTTTGTTCTACATGAAAATTTTTAATTTGTTATTATAAAATCACTATAATACTGAACATATGAATGTAAAATACTGTATTTTGGTGTCAATCGTGATCAGTGATCAGTCAAATCAGGGAGAAAGAGAGAGAATTAGAATGTTTAAAAAAGTCTTGGACATGTGAGTTCTTCTTTTTCTCAATAACAATTATGCTTCTTTTTGCTTAGTTTTTGCCTCATGGCCCTCAACTATGCAAAATGGAACTTAAGTAGCGTTTTTGCACCAACATGGTCTTCTATTAAGATAATTATGTCTTGAATTTGATGATTGCAATGCAACTTGCAACTTTCAGTTCAGTAGCTGGATAATAGAAGTGAGCGTACTGAAATTTCTATTATAGTTGTATGTTGCTCTGATATTATGTCCTTTGATTTCATGAAAACCTTGTTTATTTTTGCATATGTTTTTGTTTCCTATTCAGGCATTCCATTCTAATTCCCAACTGAATTATTTTTCCTGTACTTACAGGTTCTAATATCTGGAAAGGAAGAACTGGAGTCACCATTATCCCCTGCAATGGATGTTGTAATAAGAGTATTCAAACGTGTCAATGGACTACCTGAGAGTGAGGGTGATGGTAAAATGTCTGGAGCTGCATTTTGTTCAATCCGGTTTTTGGTGGCATCCACGCAAGCCATTAATCTAATTGGAAAGCAAGGCTCTTCAATCAAGTCAATACAGGAAAGCATCAGTGCCTCCATTTGGGTTCTCTCAAGTGGTATGCTATAGTTGCTTCAAAAGCTACTAAATTGTTTCCTATTACTGGATTTTTTCCATGTGCATCATCTACAATGTTGCCTTTCGATTTTGGTGGCAATTATTGGCCTTATTGGTCTTATGCTAGATTGAATTTATGAATTTACAGTTGACAATTTTTTGTTCACATCATTTTTTCCCTTTCATAATTATACTAGCTTATTAGTTTTTGAAAGTTTACTATGCTGCCCATTGATTCATGACTTTATTCTGTTTGATTTACTTGATGTACAGTTGGCATGATTTTGTTTAATCAGCAACGAAAGTAAATTGTATAGAGGGTGCACAACCTTTACACAACCGAAAAATAAAGAAAAAAAGAAAGAAGAAAAAAAAAGTGCATAAAATAGAAATAACCAAATCCCTATTACCAGTAGCCACAAAACATCAACAACCAACAAATAAAATTCAAACTAGTGCTAAATTTACAAAGGAAGCTCTATCATCATGTGTCATGATTTTCATTTTTTCTCCTTCCAGCTTACGAATAACAATGACAAAAAATAAATGGATTCTTCTCCAACTTCTCCATGAAGACAAATAAAGGACTAACAGCTTTCTTCAGTCCACACCTCCCTTAAAGGCTCACACCCCTTCTTACCATCATAATAATGAAACATGGAAGTCTTTTAATTTCTTTCTCCTTCCAGTAAATATTTAAGCCTCTATCCTTCTTCTCCATTAAAATCGGCTAATTCACTACTGGAGAAGTCTAATCTTCTAAAATGTTATCCATTCCTTCTTCTCCATGAAGACAAATAGTGATTAGTTGTTGTTGGGAGATGTTTGAATCTGCAAGTGTTTGATTAATTTACTCACTGATTAGAACAAAGCTATCAACTGAAAAGTGTTAGGGGTTTCTAATAGATGAAAAGGCATGAAAAGGGGGAATAAAGCGAAAATGAGGGTGTTTGGGTTTCTAACTTCAATTATCCACTAAAGTTAGTAAGGACTTTTAATTAACTTGAGTTTATAAATTTCATTATCAAGTAGTGGTTTCTTATTAAGTAAAAATTCATGATTTATGATGAAGCTCTGGTGCATTGCATTTTGAATTTCGTTTTGAGTCAGCATGAAGTTCAATGTGACTCATGTAACTTTGTTTTCTGAATTGATTCAAACATTCTAATTTGCTATATTTTCTGTTAAAAAGGCTTCGTGATTAATAGTCTGATTTGAATTTCTGATGCATTGTGTTTGTTTTTGTATTGTTGTTTGTTATCTACTTCATTAGTCGTAGTTGATTTCTATATTGCTCTGTTTAATTCTGATTTCAAGCTCTGTATTGCTGTGCATTGCTTCTCTACACTCTCTACCAGCAGGTTTGATTTTCTTTTAATTTGATCCTGTGTTGTATGATGTCAAATTTGTGTCTCAATTTGGTTGAATTGTTGTAGGAGCTGTATGTGTTTGTATGGGAAATGATGGGTTTAATTTCTGTTATTTAGATATTAATTTGTGTCTCAATTTGGTTGAATTGTTTTTTGTTTCACTGTCAAATCAAACCAAAGCAAGCTTGGTGTCCATATCAAGTGGGTTTTGTTATTGCTTTTGAGTAATAATGATTTTTTTAATGGCATTGAATTGGATGTCTGTTTGGTTTTCTTAATACTTTTTTACAGCATTTTTGTTCAAAATTACTTTGTAGGCAGGCACAGACTCTAAATTGAGCCTATTTAAGAAAAGCAAAAAACCAATTCTAGGGGCCACAACTTCACTGGTTTGAAACCTTTTCAGTGTTTGGTAAAGCATTTCAGAAGTACATATGCCAACCTTTACTCGATAAAAATTCCCAAAACCTGGTTAAAATCCAACCAAGTTGGCTGGTTTTTCAAAATTTCTGATAAATTAATGAAAGTGGTGCTGATCTGGTCCATTTTTTAGATTACCCAAAGCAAAGTATATAATGAAATTGAAATGTTTTTCATTCTTAATTTTAAGAAATGAATGACTATCATTTTCCTTTTATTTGAGCATTGTCATGTTTGTTTTATCTTATGAAATTCTTCTCAGAAGTTCCCTCTCATAAAAAGTAAGATCACTTCTGTCACACTCAAATAAATTTTCCCTTCTAATTTCTATTTAGGCAAGCATATCACTTAAGTGAAAGTATAAAAAGGTTACTTGAAATCTGATCATGAGTTGTCTTGAAGAAATAATGATTATGCAAAATTCCTGATATTATGCCATTATGAATTTCCTAACAAACTTGCATCCTCTTCTATATATCATTTCATTTTGAATAATCGAAGTTAATGTGAACTTCAAATATGAACTTGATTTGCAATTTTGAGTTCATGTTGTTTTCTTTGTCTTCTTCATCAGAATCTACTATTGGATGCCAAAAGAAAGCTTGGTGAAATTTTATCTGCATTTGAATTTTTGGATAGCAACTCAATGGATCTGGTAAATTTTCTCTACTGGATCTAGATACAGATATTTGAACTAAAAAATCTTTCTTTTATTTGCATTACATTATTTAACTGCATTAGAGAGAGATTCTTCAAAATTAGAAGGTTTAAGATTAGTAGGACCAATATCAGTCAGAAACATGATTTTGGTAAAGAAAATATAGTTAAAAATGCTGGAGATTGTTAAGAGGCCAAAGGTTGGAATTCTTGATATCTAGTCTCAAGTTCTTGCCTACAGAATCAGAGTATATCTTCAACTAGTTCATACATTTTATTGATTATACCCTAATGATGCTTTGATACATTTTAGAGTATGCCCTTCAACTAGTGCTAGTCTCAAGTTCTGAGCATAACTTAGTACAATACATAAATAGTGTGCCTAGCATTGTCAATCCTCATGAATCTTATGACCAGTAAGCTATTTGCTGATAATGCATTGTTTATCTGCTCAAATTAGTTCCCTTTCTATTTTTCGTTTTCTTTTTTAGAAAACTCTATTTTGTCATCTTAATTTTTTTGAAGAATTTTGGTCTAGTCAACATTAGCTCCTTGGTCATCAATTAAAGAAAAGTTTCTTGCATGCCCCTTGCTTTATAAGATTCAAGTCATAAAATAAAGAAATAGAAAAGACCAAGTGATAGGGATTATAATGGCATCGGATGACCAATAAATTAAGGAAGAATTTTCAACCTTGGTTATCCTTATGCCTGATTGAAGCTTTGTTATGGTCTTTGATTAGCAATTTTATCAGTTGAAATAGCATATCATTATTTTGTGATGTCCAAGTTCAACTTTGCCCATGGCACTTCGTCTAGCTTGTGTTTCCTGTTATTTTACAGAATGCATTGCCTTATTGTATCACTTTACTATGGCTGATGTGTTTATGTTTTTTGGATTCTAAAATTCATTTTCATGCCTCCAGAGAGAAGCTTGAGGCCTTCCTACTTCGTTCAATGGAAGGTGGTTTGATATCTGATGGTGTTCTAGCCCAAGAAATAATCCAAGCATTATCCTTTTGGTGTATTTGTGAGGTTCTTCTACTTTACATGTTCGTTTGTATTGGCAAGTCTTTCTTTATCAGTATAGGGAGAGTATGGTATGCTGGACATACATAACTTGATTATTAGAATTTTAATATTCATGTAAATGGCTTTCACTCTATATTGTGCTCTCATTTGTTGTAACTTCTCTCTCACCTCTCACTGGATATATCTTAGAGTCATAACTTGATAAGTATTTGTGTAAAATTGACTTCTCCTTCTCCATGTTGAACAATTTATTTATATGCCATTTAGGATTTGGTGTTGAACAATTTATTTATATGCCATTTAGGATTCGGGATGTATAAATTGTGAATTAGTCTAAAAAATATTTCTTTTTCTCTATACTTAAAGCTTCAAAAAAGGCCGTCGAAAGGCTAAATTATCACACAATCACAGATTTGTACAGGAACCAATAGAAACACCTTAGGAGGGATCAATATAAGTTGTATGAACTTATGGCACATTAATGGGATGCACCATTTGTGAATTAGCCTTAAAATTAATTTTTTGTTCTCATAATCTCGAAAAAAAGTATGTTAGAGGGATAAATTGTATAATTGATCTAATTGTAAATTGATGAGTTACTAATGTTTTTAATCTTTTGTATAATTAATTAATTACTACTAAAGCTTTTAATTTATTTTTTTGCAGATTGGATTGGGGTGGCATTTTTGACGTGCGACAATGATGTAATTTGCTTGAATGTTCATTTTTTTTTTTATAAGGATACACATACTTTGTGGAGTTGCACTAGTTATTGTTGGATGTTTGGTAGAATTGTACAAGTTATAACTTTTGGATATTTTGTGAATATTGCACTATTTTATTATATTATGATGAAATTATTTGTAATGATGAATGTATATTTTCATTTTGTTAATTCACAAATGTGTTGATGACAGGTTAGGTTAAGTTGTGATGTAATTGTTATATTCAACAGGTTTCAACATGAACAGGGTTTTATTTGTTGAATTAAAATTCATATTTTGATAAAATAGGTATATTATGTGGAAAAAAAATATTATGGAATTAGTGACAAAATTTTCCATTTCGTCTCTTACTTGGCTTAGATGGAAGATTAATTTTGTCACGAATTCTTTATTTCGTCGCTAAATGAATTTGTCATGACGAAAAGTATTATCACATTTTGTCACTATTACCCTCAATGTGTGACGATTTTTTTTTGACATTATTTTATCATTTTTAATGATGAATTTGTTTTTGTCTCTATTGGTAGCTTCTTTGACAAAAAATTTTCGTTTTCGTTTATATTAAACGTGACAATTATTTCGTCTCTATTTCTTATATTTATGACAAAATACTTTTGTTTCTAATTTCTTCCTTTAATGACAAAATATTTTGTCGCTAATTACTTATAAGTATGTTCCCACCACAATGTATTGGAGACAAAAAAATTCGTCACAAATTTATCATTTTTAATGATGAATTTGTTTTTGTCTCTATTGGTAACTTCTTTGACAAAATTTTCGTCTTCGTTTATACTAAACGTGACAAAATTATTTCATCTCTATTTCTTATATTTATGACAAAATACTTTTGTCTCTAATTTCTTCTTTTAATGACAAAATATTTTGTCGCTAATTACTTACAAGTATGTTCCCAACAGTGCATTGGAGACAAAAAAATTCGTCACAAATTTATCATTTTCAATGACGAAATTGTTTTTTCGTCTCTAAGACCCTTTAGCGACGAGGCTTTGGCAACAAAACGGGTGACGAAAAATTTTCGTCGTAATTTGTTTGGGTGACGAAATATATACATTTTGGGACAAATTTGTTTCGTCTTTAAATCTCAAATTTGTTGTAGTGCTTTGAGGTTCACACGCATACACGTAACATGTCTTCTAATGTCTGAATTGTTCTTTCGGATTGCCCATCGGTTTGTGGATGATAAGCCGTGCTAAACTTCAGTGTAGTTCCCAAAGCTTCTTGCAATTTATTCCAGAAGTGAGACACGAAGCGAGGGTCTCAGTTAGACACAATCGAAACTGGGATACCATGCAAACGAATAATCTCCTTGATATATAAAGTGGCAAACTTATTCAGAGAGTACATGATTTTGATTGGTAGAAAATGTGCTGACTTTGTCAATCGGTTTATTATAACCCATATTGCATCATCCTTCGAAAAAGACTGTGGTAGCCCGACCACGAAGTCTATAGTAATGTGTTGCCATTTCCATTCAGGAATAGGGAGTGGTTGCAGTAGCCCTGCAGGTCTCTGATGTTCCGCTTTAACACACTGACAATGCAGATATTTGGAAACATGACTTGCTATATCTCTTTTCATTCCGGTCCACCAGTAGTGTTCTTTCAGATCATGGTACATCTTTGTGTTGCCAGGGTGGACTGCAAATCTCGATTTATGAGCTTCCTCTAGTATCTTCTTCTTGAGTTTCGGGATGTCGGGTATGCAAATTCGATTCCGAAATTTCAGTATCCCATTGGTTATAATGAAATCAGGATCAGGCGTGTTTCCTTGTTCCTCGTACTTTTTCTTCAAGAGTTTATCTTCCCATTGGCGCACTTTAATTTCTTCAATCAATGTAGGCTCCACGGTTACGTTGGCGAGTAACCCATTGTTCTTGTGGGAAACGAGAGTACATGCCAAACTTCTCGTCATCTTTCGGCTCAGTGCGTTTGCCACTACGTTAGCTTTGCCCGGATGGTGATGGATCTCTACATCATAGTCTTTCACAAATTCTAGCCACCGCCGTTGCCTCATATTCAGTTCCTTCTGTGTGAACAGATATTTAAGACTCTTGTGATCAGTGTAAATCTCGCAGGTTGCACCGTAGAGATAATGACGCCAAATTTTGAGAGCAAAGATCACCGCAGCCAATTCCAAGTCATGAGTTGGGTAGTTCTTCTCGTGAGTCTTTAATTGTCGTGATGCATAAGCAATGACTTTTTCGTTTTGCATGAGAACGCAACCTAATCCATTGTATGAGGCATCACTATAGATTACAAACCCATCTGCTCCGATAGGGAGTGCTAGTATAGGGGCTGACACAAGTTGACTTTTTAATTCTTGAAAGCAACGCTCTTGTTTATCAGTCCATTCAAAGGGTGTGTTCTTCTGAGTTAGCTGAGTCAAGGGCGATGCTATTTTTGAGAAATCTTGCACGAAGCGTCGATAATAGCTAGCTACACCCAAGAAACTTCGGATTTCTGACACATTAGTAGGTCATGGCCAGTCCACGATTGCTGTAACTTTTTGGGGGTCAACCGAGATACCATCTTTGTTAATGACGTGACCGAGAAAGTGTACACTAGTGATCCAAAATTCGCATTTCTTCAACTTGGCATAAAGTTTGCGATTACGTAGTGTTTGTAGAACCGTTCGCAAGTGCTGCTCATGGGCTTCTGATGACTTGGAGTATATAAGGATGTCATCAATGAAGACGATGACAAACTCATCAAGATAGGGTTTGAACATTCGTTTCATGAGGTCCATAAAGGTTGCTGGGGCATTTGTGACGCCAAAAGGCATGACAAGAAACTTGTAGTGCCCGTCACGGGTTCTGAAGACAGTCTTTTCGATGCTTTTCGTTTTGACTTTTAGCTGATGGTAGCCAGAACGCAAGTCGATTTTGGAGAATATTTGGGCGCCTTGAAGTTGATCGAACAAGTCATTGATTCGCGGGAGAAGATTTCGATTCTTGATGGTGACCTTGTTCAGCTCCCGGTAATCGATGCATAATCTCATCGTGCCATCATTCTTCTTTACAAACAATACTGGAGCTCCCTAGGGTGAGGTACTAGGTCGAATGAAACCTTTGTTCAGAAGTTCCTAGAGTTGGGTCTTCAGCTCTTTCAGTTCTATCATCGACATGCGATAAGGAGCTTTTGATATTGGTTGTGTACCAGGTTGGGTTTCAATGGTGAATTCGATTTCCCGATCAATCGGGATATCGGGTAAATCTTCAAGAAAAACATCCGGGAATTCTCGTACTACGGAGATCACATCCACAGTGGGGGCCTCTTTTTGTGTATTGATCACATAATAAATATAACTATCATATCCCTTCCTCAGAAGTCGTTGGGCTGTCATGGAGGATATAATACAGGGAGGGTTAGAAACTCCAGCCCCATCAAAGACAAGTTCGGGTTGGTTTGGTAACCTGAATGGAGACCTTTTTGGCTTTACAATCGATAGAGGCGTGGTTGGCAGCCAGCCAATCCATACCTATGATCACATCAAAGTTCCCAATATGGAGGAGAATCAAATCTACATATAAGGTTTTGCCTTTTAGGGATATAACACAAGATCTGTACACTTCAGTACTACAGGCAGACTTACCGGAGGGAAAAGACACAGACAATGTATATCCCAATGGTTCGGGTGTTGATGCCAACTTGGCAGCAAAGTGTGGTGCGACAAAAGAATGAGTTGACCCAGAGTCAATGAGGACATGATCTAAATGACCACAGACAGAAAGTGTACAGGACACAACATCTTCGGTAATTTTCGATTTTCCAGGTACCAAGGCGAAAGCTCAACCTTGGCGTTTTGGTCCTTTCTCTCTCCTCCAAGTCTTGCGGGTTTCCTGACTGGGCCAGAGGGGCTGGCTGTAGGATTAGTCAGCTTTGGGCAATCCCTCAGCAAGTGGCCAACTTGTCCGCATCTAAAACATGCTCCCGTGTCTCGATGGCATTGTCCCCAATGAGCCCTCCCACAAGTGAGGCAAATTGAAACAGTGCCACCTCGGGGGTCGGTAGGACCTTGATGGCCTGAGCTGGTTGTGCCCATATTTACCTTTTTAGGAGGCGCAACACCTGGTCTTCTGTTGTCTCTTTCCCAGAATCGCCTCTTGTGGCTTGGTTCCCCGAAATGCGAGGCTTTAATCCCCTTTTCTACAATGTATGCCCGGTCCACCACTTCTGCATAGGTTGGCAGTTTCAAGACCTCGAGCCTGTCTATAATTCTAGCATCTAATCCTACTTCAAATTTTCTTACTTTTCGAGTTTCAGTGGGGATGACGTATGCTGCAAACCGAGAGAGTTGTGTGAACTTGCTTTCATATTTGGCCACCGTCATGGTTCCTTGTTTTAGATGTATGAATTCGGATGCCTTCTGTTCCCGCAATGAATCCGGAAAGTATTTTTCGTAGAATACTTCCAAGAATCTTGCCCAAGTCGTAATTTCTTCTTTGGCCAGAGTGAGAAGCCACCATTCTTGTGCATTGTCTTTGAAAGTGAAAGTGGCAAAAGTTACCTTTTGTCTTTCGGTGCAGGATAGGGCGCGAAAAATCTTTTCCATGTCTTTAACCCAAGCGTCTGCTACCATTGGGTCTGGGCCACCGGTAAATGTAGTGGGTTTCAAATCTTGGAACTGTTTTATGGTAACCGGCTCTTCTCGCCGTTCCGGCATCCCATTGTTGATGTTAGTCTGCAAGGCTTGCAAAAAGCTAGTAACAGCTCTTTCCATTATTCTTTCCATCGATTCAGTGCCACTAATTGATGACTCACTTCCATTACCATTATTAGCCATTCTACAAAATAATAAACGAGGCATTATATTCTTAATGCAGCATATATAGATACATGTGTAGCGCAATCTATATTTATATAAAATGCCAACTTTACATTATTTTACAATTCATGTTACATCAGTCAGAATATGTTAGTGTCCCATCCCTGTGGTAGACAAAAAAAAAAAGTCAACAAAAAAGGGATTAGAACACATCATGGTCAGCATACAAAAGATTTTCCTACTACCCACATCTAGAGTGGTGGGTCAAATGGGCCGAAAAACCATGGGAAATAGTGCTGCATAAAAAGCTCAAATTCCCACCACAACTGGACTACACCAAAACACATCCATGCTACCTGGACTATGAAAATGGGGATGGACTGTATGTGACCCACAAATGCTCGGTTGACAATCCAGTCAGGTGTCTTAACATATGACAGGTCATTATTAAAGTCAACATTTTGAATATTAATGATCTCTAGTGGGTTAGGGATTGTGGTGAAAATGTAATCCTCAAGGTACACGTTTTCCCTTCTGGCCACAAACTCTGGGGGTAGAGGGCCTATGATATAATGCGGGCGGTCATGTCCAGGGGTGACGCCAAGGACACGAGATGGTCCAAGGAAACGTCTGCGTGTATCGACAAGGCTGTGCCTCCATAATAAATGCGGGACGTCGGTAGGGTTAGCCTGAATATAAACTGGATGACCCATCAATCGGGCAAGGCCTGGATATAGTCCCCTGACTATGTCCTCGGAATCTCCCCAACCCTCAGGTGAGGCGGGGGCGGGGGCGGGGTGCTCGGCTAAGATTTCATCTAAATTGATGGCCTGGAGCTTATCCCAAAACGCATTATCCAGATTAATTTCTGACAATCCTACAATACCAGAAAAAATGTGAGATTTTGCACAAAAGGACTAATGTTGCAAGTAAATATTTATTATAATTTTATTTTATTATGCTTATCTAACTATATAGTTTTATTTATAATTTTTCGAACTTCTTGATCAAATAGTTTTTTTTTTTTTTTAAAACCGTTGCTCTGATACCACCTTTGTCACGACCCAATCCCAGGGGCTTAGGGTTGGAATCGCAATTTACTAACTTATTTTATTCGTAGCAAATTAAACTGCGCGAGCGGAAATAAAAATAATTAAACAGGAAATTTACTTCATTTTACTATTCTAAAACAGCTAAAGAAAATACATCTATAGGGCTTCAATTATTTTATTATTCAGTGACCGGCCCCGAGTAGAACAAAAGGAAGTAAAAAAAAAAAAAAAAGATTAAAAAAAGTGTTGTTTAATAGCAATCCATGTGCGGGTTCCATTTTCTGAGGCTATGGATTTCCCCCTACATCTCGTCACTTGAAAGGGTAACAACTATAAGCACACAGCAGAGTGAGAAATATTATGCCAAGAGTATAGGGAATACAAAATAACCATGGATAGTTAGTTAAGCCAAAACATTTACATAACTTAATTTGGTAAATAAATCATTTAAGTGGCAGAAACTGAAATATAGATTTTATGTAAATAACTAACCATAACCAGGGTACAGAACAGAATAGAACAGAGGTCACAGAAGTGACAATCAGAATAGAGGTCAATGGATCCATGACAAACAGAGGACCACAAATTGGCTAAACAGAGGCCAATAGTTATTTAAGTCCCCCAAGGCGTGGGACTCCCGTGGTAGTACTTACAAAACACAATTGTTTATAAGGTTATAGCCAAATATTCTTTAAAATATAAACAAACATATCCATAGGTTTCATTTTCACAAATAGGGTTCAGAAATTAAACCACATAACTGAAATGTTTATATAATTTATAATAGTTTATAAAAAATAACTTGTATAAAATAAACTATGGTAAGTTAAAACATACATAAAATACATTATGGTGACTCAATATATAATATAACTCATCTTAATTTTAACCCTTAGCCTTACTTTACTATCACAACTTTCCTACTATATATTCCTTACTTTCAACGTACGTACTTCTCTCTCGGTTTTTTTCTTTCTTGGCTGATCCTAATTCCACAGCACCTTCCTTCCTATTTATACACACGGCTAGCAGTGATGACTTACCTATCCATGATGGCCTATGTGATGAATCACTTCCCTCTCCTAGCCTAGATGTACAGATGGCCTCCTTTTATTTCTTTGACAATATTTATAAATCTATTCATTAATGCTTAATATATTTGCAAATCTATTCATTATTATTCAGATTCGGAAATCCAATATAGTCATTAATTTAAAGATCTGATATCACTTATATATATATATATATATTTATTACATTTATTATATTTATCTATTTATTTAATTATTATTTTTAACTTTAATTTGACCCAACTAGTATTATAATTTCATATTTCTGTTAATTTGGCCCCAAATAATAATCCCTAATTAATCCTATATAACCCAGTGCCAAATTAGATTATGTATTTATTATTAATTATTTAATAATATATTATCACATACACCCACAATTATATATAACTATAAATATTTATGTGGTGTTTAATTAAACGTTCAGGGTGTCACACTCGTCCCGTCCCCTTATCTCTTTCCGGACCTGAATTATCCGGTAAGCGCTGTTGGGCCGAGTGCCCCAGTTCTTACTCTTCCCAACCTTCCTATGATGTCGATTGAGCAAATAATTGCAGCTTAATCAGACATTGAAACCAATCATTGTACACTGTCGTCCTGTATGGAGACGGTGACTGCAGTCACAAAATTGGCTCACCGACTGCAGAACAGGACGAGTGAGCTCCATCAGGTCAACGCCCAACTCTCTCTGCTCCAATGCATATACAAGGATGCGCGAGCAGAAATAGGCATATTGAAGGCGAAAATAAAGAGTTTAAACGAAAGACCACCTCTATGGCCTGATTTGGAGTAACGTCGTTCTTGGCCTTTGATAGTCAGCGGGGAGTCGTCACTCTTGACGAAAGCATGGGGGCAGGAGCGTCAAGGGTCGCCCAAGGTGATAAAAAGAAGAAGAAAATGATGGAAGAGGCGAGTAAGTAAGATCGGCGTATGGCCGGCAAAAAATGAAGGGTTTTTTTTTATGTAAATATTTGTATTTTGATTTGTTTTTGTTTTTATGTTTAAGTACTAAAAAATGAAATTAAAAAGCAGAAAAAATAAGAAAATTAAGCCCAAACAAAAAATAATAATGAAAAAAAATAAAAATAAAAGAAATGAAGCCTAATAGCAAAATAAAAAAATAAAAAAATAAAAAAAATAAATAATACCAGCAGAAATTAAACTTAATGAGATGTTGGTGTTGCTGGAATGATAATGTAAAAAAATACCATGAGGGTTTAAAAAAAAATCAATGTATACAAAGTTAGTTTTACCTCAAGATGCTGAACTCAAAGAAAAATTACACAGTTGAGAATAACAAACTGTTAAGGAGAATAAATGTGTGAAGGACTTGTGAGCATTCAACTGATATAAATGTTTCCATATCAATGTAGCAATACACATATATCATTTTAACAAAAAATTCAAGTTACACAGTCATAACAAAACTTTTAAAGTAGAAATCAACATTCCAAGCTCGCCACAAATAAAATTGAAGCGATCCTCGCTTAGGGGTTTTGTGAAAATATTCGCCAATTGCTTGTCGGTGTTTACAAATTCAAGTACAATCTCCCCTTTTTGAAAATGATCTCTTAAAAAATGAGATCGAATTTCAATATTTTTTGTTCGTGAGTGTTGAACCGGATTTTTGCTTAAATTGATGGTACTAGTATTATCACAATGTAGCATCAAGTTTAGATAAATGCCATGGGTGCAATAAGGAGAAGTTCTAAAGGTCAAGAATGAGACACACATGCTGTTGTAGCAAGATAATATGGCAACAATGAATCAATGACCTGATCCATTATGAAGAATTCATATTATTTCAATCTATTTTCAAGCAAGAGCCAAGGAGATACCAAATTGTTAAAAGTATATGTGAAACAATTGAGCATAATCTAACAATCGATTTGAGCATGATCTAACAATCAATTTCTAACAAGAGCGTACAGATTTTATACAAGATAATTAAAAAAAATATGTGAGGTGCAAACTCATAAGTGTGATATCAAAAATAGAATAGAATCTGAGGGAATTTTTTTTTAAAAAAATAATCTAGTTTAAATTATTCCCCTTGTTTCATTTGACAAAATCAATAGGAGATATGATAAATGAAAACTCATAACTGAAATGTTCTCCTCAATAATATCAATTAGGATGCCAAATATTATCAATAAGGATGCCAAAATGATACCAACATGTAATTTACCAAGGATACCAATATGCAATCTAGAATATTTAACAATCACAGCTCAAGTATTATGTAGAATACCAAATATTACTCATAATAGGTTAAACTCAATATAATCTCATAGCGCTAATGTAATTCCAAAAAATGAAGCATATTCAAGGTATAGCAATCCATATGCCAAGAAAAATCATGAATTTTAATATATAGCACACATTTAAGCATAGGCATGATTCTTAGGCAAGAGCATCATCAAAGAGTATACATTGCAAATCATATGAAGCATAATTGATCTTTTTCATATCAAAGTAATAACAGTATTAGCTCAAAGGATATAAGATAGAATTTTTACCTTAAAAGCTTAAGAGAGTGTAGGAGGCATAGCTTTGGTTCATGAGTTAGAAGCTTTTCAATCTTCAATTTTCTTTCATGAGGAGTTCATCTTAAAAGGGTTTAACAAGTATGTTAGCAAAATGATTTCTCCCTCTAAGTTGGTGTTACCCTTTTCTAATATGATTTTATGTAAATATAGTATTCATAGAACAATCACTATTGCTCAATAAAAATACAGCACAAATCACTTCTTATCATAAACTCAAAAGGTGAAAAATAATTCAATGATCAAACAAGAGTTTGGAATTCTATTTTTCAGAATTTTCAAGTGTAGCACATAGCATAATATGCATAAGAATATAGTGTTATGCTCTTTGTTTTATTAAGAAATGATGCAACAATCTCATTTAATCACATAACATTATCAAGAGACATTTCATTAATTCAATCAAAATACTCAAGTGTGATAAAACATTTTACTTAATGTGGAACACAATATGAATGTTATAAACAATTAATTCAACAATTTATTAATCAAAAGCATTTCATGAGATGTATGCCAATATAATCTATATTCAAAAGATATTCAATAGGATAGATGCAATGTCTCTACAAACGTATGATACTTCTTTTCATTTAGACATTATTGATGGATCATAATCAAGGAATTTCACAACTCATTCAAATATTCCAATGTAAAGCATATAAGTATGAAATTTTCATATTGAGCATATTCTTGCGATCACAAATCTAGAATTCAAAATATAGATAGTATACATTTAAAAAACATGCTATGACATCAAAATTGATTCTACAAAGATATGACTCAAAAATGAATTAACATATTAGCATGAAGTCATATATAAGATGTGAAAAGTATGCTCACAAAAAAAATTTATCACTTCTTATATCTTTTTCATAGCAATGGATGACATGATATAAAATGTTAATGCATACATGAATCATTTATATTCTAATAGGCATTCATCAAAATAATATAATTCTCATTTTTGAGTTCAATGAATGTTTGAAAGAAACTAGCATAACATGACTTAGCAAACTTAATACAATTAGGTTACATGGAAGTAATGATTAAATACAACCTATTGTATACAAATCACACCTTAAAGAATATAGAACTTTAAGCTTAAAGGTGTGTTAGGAGTTATACCTTCATTTACCTCTTTGGAATCTTCACCCATACATTACCTCTATTGTTCATCTTGGTGATTTTTTGTAATAACCCTCATCACTGATCACCGATTAGTTATCGATTACTGCTAAACTGAGAATGATTATGATTGGTAATTGAACTGACTGCATTACTGAACTGACTGACTGAAATATGAACTGAATCGACTGAATATATATATATATATATATCTGTTTGAATTGCATTCTATCTGTTTGACTGTGTAACTATCTGTTCATGTTTATATGTTTAAACTGTTAATTGAAAGCCTTATCGGCGGCCGAACCGGAAATCGATTAGTGTTTCATGATCAGTAGAATTTATGTGATTTAAGGGTGTATTTATCTGAAAATTGATTTTGTATAATTAAACTAGATTAAATAATGTAAAACACATAAGTTGCCTTATCTACCAAATTGCCATTGTGAGTGGGCTTTTGTTTATTGAAATATTTGAGCCTTTATACACTTAGGCAACATTTTGCTCAGCTCATTTCTTGTTCATAGCCGAATTAGAGAGAGAGAGAGAGAGAGATGAGAGAGAGATTGAGTTCTTGAGATTTGGCTTGGAGGTTGAGAGAATTGAAGGAATTCTTGCATTTTTGGACTTCTACACTTGAATTCAAGACTTAAGGTAGACCATTGACCTCCTTCATTGTGTGTTTGAGGTTAATCTTGCATGATTCAAGTTAAAATGTAGAGTTAAGGCATGAATTAGTTCAATAAGTGTTGATATAAAGCTTAATTGTTGCATGCATGGCTATATCCTTGCATTTTGAGGTTGATTATATAGAATTTGGTACATGCATGTTCATAATTTCGCAATGGTCCATGTTTTCAACTTGTTTTGGAACAATTGGCTCACTAGAGCATCAAATTGAAGCTTTGAAATGATTTGAATTCATGCATGTTTGCATGTCCTTCATGTTCATGAAAATGGGTTTGAAATTTGGATTTAATTGACTCACCCTTGGGCTTTAAATTCACAAATTGAGCTTTGAAACTTGTTGTATATTGAGTTTAGATGTGTTTTCCAGAAATTGGGCCCAAGAGGTCGAGTTTTGAGCTTAGGAATGCTTGGTTTGAGCTTGGGAGGCAAATTTGGAAATTCCAGAATTTGGCTTCTACGCTCGAGCGAAGGATTCTACGCTCGAGCGACCATCGTTTCTTCTGAGCTCCGCTCGAGCGAAGGAATGGTGGCTCGAGCGTAAATTTCAAGCTCTCAGAATCTTGGTGCGCACAGGTGTACGCTCGAGCAAAGGGACCTACGCTCGAGCGAAGAGCTGTGTCTCACGCTCGAGCGAGCATCGAGCATAAATTCTGAGCATCCAGTATTTTTACTGTAGCACATGGTCCGCTTGAGCGACGGAATTCACGCTCGAGTGGAGATCCTTTGTCTGTATGTCCGCTCGAGCGAAGGAATCCTCGCTCGAGCGAGACCCCTGTTTTCAGCAAATTTTGTAAAATGTTTCTAAGTGCATCTTTGCATCCTCATTCCATTCTAGGCATTCTTAGGCCTAGTTTAAGGCATCTTAATGAGGATATAGATGTAGAACGCACCGAGGCAAATTAGGAATTAAGTTATTATCTTTCCCAACTGTGTAGCTTAGTGTGTGTTCAATCTGTAAACTGTGTAGGGTTGGCTTTCCGAGAGGACGCTCTAGCTTACCGTAGCCCAGAACTCTGTGAGTAACAATTGTGTAAAGATATGTTCAAAATGATTATCTTTTGAACAACTGAACTGTATTGTTTTCTGAACTGTTTACTGTTTACCGAATGAACGTATGTCCTATATTCTGAACTGTACTGTGGCATCCTTAGCACCTACTGTTTACTGTTACTGTTACAGAGATCTCTGTCGGTTCCCTCGTGGAACCACTACTGTTTACTGATTGATGGCCATCACTACTGCTCGGTCTTTTAAGACCTACTGTTTACTGTTATGCTAATGGATGTACCACATATGACTGTTTACTGCACTGAACAACTGATATACTGATTTAATGAACTGTTTTCATTACTGTAAGGACATTGTAGACACCCCATTTTTGACCGTCCTCAAGACCTGGACGTCACCGCTTGAACACTCGGTGATTATCCATGTTCGTGTTCGTTTGGAGTTCCCAGAGTTCTCGGCTACGCGCCTTGCCTCAGGATCCCCGAACTTGACCGTTTGTGTCTGGTTTTGCACCAAACACTTGTGCTTTGCCTTGGAGGGGTAGGGAATGCCTTGTGAGGCATCCCCACACACCACCGGCAGTGGCTAGAGGCCACTGGCTGGTTGGTGTTGCCATCGGCACTATATTGTGCCGGTCGGCACTCTTTTGTGCCGGTCGGCAGTCAATTTTGGCAAAATGACCATTTTGCCCTGTCGACTACTTTACAGCTGTTTTTGGAGATATTTTCAGACAGCTTTATAGCATTTGTTTCCCCTCTATACACGTGTATGGAGGGATGAGCCTCTTGGTTAGCTTAACTTGTAAGTTTAGTTGCCTATAAGAGGACCCTTCCTCCTCTTGGCTCAAGGTTGGAAGAAGTTTGGATTTTTAGACATTTTAGACAGAGAAGAAGCTCTGGTTTTAGGTTAGAAGTTTTGTATCTATCCCATCTCTCTTCTTCCCTCTTATTTGTACACTAGGTGTTTGTGACTTACTATTGCTCATCAACACCTAGTGTTTCACCTTCCTTTGGTTACTGAGGTTCTAAGGGCTGGTTCTTGAAGTTTTTGGTTGGATTTGAGCTCAAGGAAGCAACAACATCAACCTTTGTGAAGGTGGTCTTCAAGGGTAAGAAACTACCTCTTTTTACCCCATTTTTGCACTCCATTTTTACATAGCTTAGGACTGTTTTTGTGCTTGGTGATCAACACATAAAAGTTCTATTTTTTGGTCCTCTTTATTGTTGGTTAAGAGTGTTTTGTGCTTTGGGAGGGTTTGACCACCCTTAGGCCTTGAAAAGACCTCATTTTGTGCTATTTTGTGAGAGCTCCGGGATTTTGGTGTTGGGTCTCTTCACCACTGAAATCTTGAGGGATTTCAGTGGTGAAGATGATGCTTTGAAGTCCCAAGAAGGAGAGGGCCACCCCCTCTCCTTGATGTCCTTGAAAAGGGCAAGTTTTGGCCTCTTAGGGAGCCTTATGTTCAAGTGTGTGTTGAGCATGCCATGGCTGTATTTTATGCTTATATTGCCATGTTATAACTTTGTGTTAAGTTGGTTTTAGTACTCCTTGCATGTCTTGCATACATGCCATGTAATGCCACTTTGATGCCTTAATATGCTTTAGGATGTAAGCCCTTGTTCAAGCATGATTTAGGCCTAGCTTTGTGAAGCTTTTGTGTTTGTTTGCCATGATTAAGCTCTGTTTTTGGTTTTTGGTCGACCATCACTTGCTTAGTATAGCTCCTTTGTATTTTGGCTTGTTGGCCTCAAGTATGTGAATGTGTAGCATGCGTTGCTTGCATTATTTTGATGGTTTGGGACCACCCTACATGCTATTTTAGTCCCTTAGACATGCTTGTTTGATTGCCTTGCATGCTTCTTTGAAGCCTTGAAAGCATGTGTTGTATGCTCCATGTTTTGACCATTATGCATGTCTTTAAATTTAAGCCACTTAGATGCCATCTATGTGGTCTTTTGGACTTAGTTTTATGTGTTAAAACTCTGTTTTGGTCGCCTAATGCATGCCATGAATGGTTGTGTTAAGTGTAGTCCATTACCTCTTTGGCGAGCCTTGAATGCTTGGGCCATTATAGCATGATTAGTTCCATGATGTATGCTAGTGCCTAAGTGTTAAGTCTTAACATATGCATGTGTGTGTGTGTGTAGACTTTCTTGTTGGGCATTATTGGCCACTGATTTTAGGCCTATTTAGAGTCGCCTAAGTCGTGTTTAAGTCCACCCCATTGTTTGGGTTTGTATGCTTGTCTTGTATGTGTGTTTGCATATTAACATCCTTACATTACATTGTCCATATTGCATGCTAGCTAACATGTTTAGGATTGCATTACATCAATGCACATGCTTGGCCTCTTGAGATGAGCATGATAGAAGTTTGGCCCCTTTTTATGTTTGTTTGTTTTGCATGCATTTGAAATTAAAGTTGCATACTTGGTTCCTTGGGCCATCATGCATGGAAATGCGTGATTGGTGGCGAGAATCGAGGCACATGCTCCTTTGAGTCATTAACATGATAAGGAGTGTGTTTGGTGCATAAATTGCTTGAATTGCATTGCCATGCAAGTTGTTGCCCTCTGCTGCTGTGAGTTGCAGGTTCTGCAGACATTCAGTGCCGGCCGGCAGTATTTAGTGCCGACCGGCAGTATATTGATGGCCGATGGATGAATTCAGTGCCGGTGGCCACATACTTCAGCCGGTGGTGTTTCCCCTCAGCCGGTGGTGATCCCCATGATTCAAGGGAGCAGTCCTGAGACTTTGGCAGTCCTTCAGAGGAGGAAAGCAGGGAAAACAGAGGCAGACTTTGCATGGTAGCGCGATTCCGAGCAAGTCCCGAACACGCGCCGCATCCGGCCCTCTCCCCGAGGGGTTTACTGCTTTAATTAGATTAATTAATCTGCTTAATTAATTTAATGGGTTTGTAATTTAATTAGCTTGCGTAGTTAATTATTTGTATTATTCTTTCGGTCCCTCCGAGCGAGGGCAAATCTGTAATAAGTGTGCGTGGGTGTGTGTATGTCTTCCAACCCCCATTTCTTTCTCCCTTTTATTTACCTGCTTACGATGGTAGATTAGGGCATATTTAAAATTAGCATACCTTATGCAATGCATGCGTGCATCCATGCATTTGTTTACATGCACCGGGCTCGGTACATCATACAAACTGCATCGTATTTTCAATTCCAACTTGAATACGTGCATCAAAATAAAGTGCATCTCACATGCCACTTTAGGGTTAGCCGAGCCTATCCTAATCACATGCTGTATGTGTTGCATTAGTCACTCTAACATGAACTAGAGCATGCATGTCTGCTAACTAGTTTCTTGTTTTGGCACGGAGTACGATGTAAGTATTTTACGCTTTAGCATACCACATGCGTGTGAATGTTAACATGACAGTATGCTTACCATGCGGCTAAGTGCTTATGTGAGATAAACTGTTTGAATGCCTGTGGGTGGAGGTTGGGTTGCTTGAGTTGGAAAACTCATTGAAATCTGTATTTTAGCCTACTTGCGAGTAGCAAAACCTGAAACGCTTTCAAAACAAACGGATATGCAATGATTATTTCCGAATTAGGCAATCTAGTCTATACTTGTTTGCTCTGCGCATGACATAGTAATTCTAGACTAATAATTGGTATAAGAACACATAACGTTTTCAAAATTGGATATCACGGTTAGTAGAGGCCGGTCTTCGGACCGGGCGAAAAGGGGTGCTCATAGCTGACCTTCCCCGATCGTACCCAAGCTCCCGAGCCAAGACATTTGGTGATGACGGACACGTGGCCTTCGGCACCGAGTCAGGGTTTCCTAAATTCCCCATTAAAAAATATTTAGGTGGCGACTCTGTAATCTGGCAAAGCAGTCCATGTTTGGCACTACTTTTCAAAAAATCTGTTTTTCTTCAAAACGATTTGCCAGAGTTGGACTCTTTGGTTCAGATTTAGAACCACAAAACAAAAGGAGAGTCCGAGCTGTAGCGAGGTCCCACGCGGGCTTGTTACAGTTTCTAGCGACTCTGCTGGGGATGTTTAGAGAGCTTGACTCAAACTCGTGATATCCTGTTTTGATTTCGTTTATGTGTCTCTTTGCATTGCATTTGCATTGGTGTGCCTAGGACACCGTGTTGGCCATCTGCTATTCCTGAGCGGTTTGCCGGAGGGTTGTCTTGTCAAGGCATGACCATAAGGCTGACCGGTTGCGGGCTCTGCCAGTATGGGAACACAAACCCTGGTTTTACCGGGGCACCCTTTTTGACCATTCGACCTAGTGCATATTCGGATCCATAGTGACCATTCCAAACTAGGACAGGTTGCTTACCCGATTTTAGGTTGTTTGAAACCGCTGTGTGCGTAGTGAAACCCTAGCTCCTGACAAAATAGGACAGGGAAACCCTACCCCAACATAGGGGTGTATTGGCTCTCTCTTACATGTTATGTGCTTTTAGAGTGTATCTCTGCAGGGAACGCGCATATCAGTTTGCCAGGTTTGAGCATCCGGCCTGAGGGCACCAGTATCAGTGTTGTTGAGAATCAGTTGTGTCTGCGGGTATCAGTTCAGTTTTGAATAGTGATTCTGGGGAACAGTGATCAGTAGTAGAGTGCAGTTGTCGACTACACCCGTGTTTGATCTGTTTGGGGCTGAAATGCTATTTTTTTCCGTTTCAGTTCAGAGATTCAGAGAATTGATCCAGAACAGTTAGTGTCTTCTCCTTGCTGAGGCAGGACTTAGCATGACGCAGAATTCAGAAGAGATCGTGGTCATGACGGCCGCGCTGAGTCAAGAAATCACCCTACAGGATGAAACTACTGTTGACATGCCGCATCCGCCCAGATCGCCGGCCGCGCACCCAGTTTGGGCCCCTCAGCTATATCAGGCTCGCGAGCCTACTACATTTGAACTAATGGGGATGATAGGTGATCTTCAAAGGTCCGTGACGGATCTCGCCTATGGGATGTCTGTTTCGCCGCCAGCCGCACCATATGTCGGAGGCTTTGTACCCCAAGAGCCCCCGCTATTGGGGCGAATTGTAATTGAACTCAGCCAACCGGAGATGGCCTCCAGCTATGGCAACGACGCATCAAACCAAATTCTGAATCAGGCCGAGGCCAGAGATAAAGGCAAGATGAAGGCAGATGCCGACCCTATCGAACAACTGCTGTGGGCAGTAGAGGCTTTGAAAGCCGAGGGAATGAACAAGCAACAGATATCCGCAGTTATGTCAAAAGCTGTGGAGGATGCTTTCCCCACTCCGCCTGAGGGCAGTTCCAGTCAATCAGAGAATCGGGAGAGGCCCCGTCATGCCAAAACAGTTCTTCCCCCTCCCAGCCCTGCATCCGGAAAGGATCAGAAACCCAAGGCCGCACCCGCCGATCCGTTTGCTAGTGCATCTAGCAAGAGTGCTCAGGCTCCAAAATACCTGCCCCGAGGGCGCAGGGTCTTCCATGCTCTTTACATGCCATTATCCAAGGCACTTCAAATCCTTGCCGAGAGGGGACACCTTAAACCCCTGGAGCCTCGGCCCCTCCCGAAGAATCTCCCTGCCACACATGATGCTGCTCAGTACTGTGCGTACCACCAGCAGACAGGCCATGCTACCGACAATTGTTTTCGCCTCCGGCATGAGGTGCAGGATTTGATTGACAACGAGGTTATCCTCCCGCCTACTTCAGCAAAGTCCGTCACCACTCAGTTGTTGGATTTTGAGGACACAGATACTGCGAGTATGTAATCAGAAGGTGAACCGCCTGTGGGCAATGCTTGGCGCATTTTTGGATGTGGCGTTTGGCACGCATTTTTGGGCATCTATTAATTTCTGTAAATTCTGACTTGGGTGTCGAGTCAGTCTTCTGTTTTGTCTTGAGCCTGTCTCATTGTTTTGAGACAGTCCTTTTGCTTAAGGGTCTGTCTAATTGTAATGAGTCAGTCCCTCTTGTATAGAATACCAGGTGATTTCGGGGTTGTTGCCTCAAACACCATTTTGTCTTATAAATAGTTGTTTTTGCTTTTTTTGAGTTTGTTCTGCCGAGGAGCCAGTTATGCCAACAAATCTGAATGAAACAGCCGTGGCTATCATGTGCCGTATTTGTTGCTATTTGAGTTAGCCGTGCCAAAAGGTGTGAATGGAACGACAGTGCGTACCGCCTGCTCTCTTGTGCCTTGAACATCGTTATGATGACCTAAGCTTTTCATAAAACCCCTTTCGAACACTGTGGTGATGAAAACGAAGGGGAAGGAATTCCTCGGGTTTTGTAAAAACTTTGATCATTTTGAGAAAAAGGAACGCATGCTAAGCTTTTTTTGAATGAAATCATGCTTGTCGGCGTGAGTACTGAGAAGGATCTTGGTTGATTCAGACTGGTTCCACACTATCTTCAGCGCGAGCGATTTGTCGCTTTCTTAAAAACTTTCAAAAACAAAATATTTTGCACAGTCTTGCGAAGACCTGTGTGGAATTGCTCTTGAGATTGTGCAGCCCAGGATCGCTCTCAGCCTCAAGATTCAATTTATCTGTTGCAAACTGGAATCCGTTCAAAACATTCAACAATGCCATGAAACGCCTGTGTGGCCCATTTCGAGGCAGCCCTCGAGCAAGAGGCATCAAAGTCAGATCAAGGAGATCAGATCCCACCAAGCAAGGCTCGTGAAGCAACCGTGATGGACTTTTCTGCAAATCAATACAACAGTCATTCTCCTGGATACAGAAAGGCCTCAATCTCAAAACCATTTGGCATGGGCTTGCTACACTTTTTACCCTTTGAGAGGCTCGCTGGGCCGAAAACCCGGAAGGCGGCCCAGGCAAAAGTTAGAGCAAAGAAAAAAAAAAGAAAAATACAAAAAGAAGCAAAAAAGAAAAGAAAAGAACAAACAATAGCAAAAAAAAAATGAAAATGCAAAAGAAGTGAAAAAGAAAAAGAAAAACATAGCTCGCAAGGTCGAAAACCCGCATTGGGCGCCTTGGCAAAAGTTAGAGCCTAAACAGTGAAGGTTAAAATACCCGAGTGTACCTTAACCGGAACTACGTAAGGCTTGATTCCCATGTTTGGGATACGTAGGCAACTTCATCTTGAAGTCCAGCCCCCAACGCTTCCATAGCGTCTCAGTCCATGTCATGGTTTTGATCACTTGTGCCTCCTCCGAATCCAATGTCTCGATTGCAGCAACCTGGAACTACGTGATTAGCTTCCTCTTGAAGTCCAACCACCAACACCTTCCAGGTGACTGTGTCCATATATTGATTCAAACCGTCTTCGTCTCCTCCGCGTCCGAGGGTCCGATCGTCGTCAACAAGGACTGGCTTACAATGTGCCGCGGCATCATCCAAACAAGGGGCAACTTTCCGTTGCCATACAGTGCCATAAGTTGCCCTGAGTTGTTGTCCAAACCAGGGGCAACTTTCCGTTGCCTTACCCCCCTTAAGCCAGGGGCAATTTTCCATCATCCCCGATCCGAGGTTGCATATCTCGAGGGTAAGTTCCGCGCTCGTTGAGCGTTGACTGTTTGCAAAAATAGTTTTTGAAAATTTTCACTGAGGTTGACTTATTTTCTCGAAAACTATTTCATTTTCCAAAATTGGACCATGTTTGGACCCAAAAGGAGAATTTTCAGTGCTCACAGCCTGATTCGCATGATTTTCAAATCAAAAATCGAATAAGTGTGTTAATTTGACTCTCATTTTGATCAAAACTGTTTTAGGAAGAAAACAAAAAAAATGGTCAAAGTGACGAACTAGGGGCACAGTTGAGTCAGGTCTTCTGTCTTTCCCCCGCCAACACACTTGCCAGAAAGGCACTCTATCCGCTGTGAGAAATAGCCGTGAGCTAACAGTGTTGGGCGTGAACCTGTGACTTTCTATTCATCCATCAATCACCCTGGGGAGGGATGAAAAATGAGAGAATAAAGAATAGAGAGGTGTAAGCGGAGAGAAAAGTAAGAAAAGGTTTTGAGAGAAAAACCGAGCCTGAGGGCCGAGTGATGTGAGTATCACAAATCAGAAAGGGTGGGATATAATACCCGGAGGAACTGGCTCCTCGAGATTTGAGGTCTTTTGTAAACATGTCCGTGTGTCGTGTCTTTTGATTTGTCGGTTTCGTTTTCTTTTTGGCTTTGAGTTTTCTCCGAGCGTGTCTCGTTGTGTTAGGTCGTGCGCCTTTTGTTTCTCTGTTTGAGTCTGTCTCGTTGTCTTCTGTGGTAGGCTCGACACCCTGGTTGAAAACCCCCCTTATTTCAAAAAAATCGTTTGTGCTCAGGATGCTGTGCCATTCTCTACATTCGTGCGAAGCAAGAGAAGAAAAGGGAAATTTGGGACATCCGAGTGTGTTTCAACTTCAACCGTTTCAGTTTTGTGATCCGTCTTGTCAGATTGGGTTATTTGTTCAGGGTTTGCTGTGTGCAGAATGAGCCGAGAGCTGTGTTATGAGCTGTATGCAGATCAATCCCCAGTAGAGTATGGGCTGTGTGTCCAGTTGAGTAGTGCTTTGTATGAGTTGTTTGCTGTTAGTTGGTTGGTTACCCGATTATCACAGTACAAGTATTCACTTTTCAGACAACAGATCAATATCATTTACATTTGAGGTGTAATATGATGCAATGCAATGCAAGGTATGAAATATACACAAATATAAACACTTTTTTAGACAAAAAGTTTGTTTCATTTCATATCATCTTTTTCAAGTACATAAGTTTTGGAAACAAAATCTGCCTGTGGCAGTACAAAGTACCCTAACTACTGACAAAAGGGGAAAATGTAAAAAAGGAAGAAAAACAGCAAAAATCTGTATCAAATGTCAAAATGGCTCTGGGGCCGTCAATCTGTCCTAGTCCTCTTCCTGGACGAAGGTCCAGGAGCGTCATCAACAGGGGCACCACCAGGGGCATCACCGTCTGAGCTCGAGTCCGAGCCATCATCAGTCTCCTCTGCCTCTGTCTCTGCCTCGGACTCATCATCCGGAACCGGAGCCCGCGAGCTGCTCCCGACATGAACGCGCCCCCCTCTGGTACGAGGATATGCTCTGCCATCCCGAGTAGAAATGGGAGGTCCAGCTGGAGCGCCACCCACCGGGGGAATCTGGAAGGGAGGCTGAAAAAGCATGAAAGACAAATGCATCAGTATATATGGAGCAGTTTATCAGTACAGAATGCAGTGTATGAGTACAGTGTATGAATGCCGTAAGCAGTAAATCAGTGCAGAATGCAGTGTATGAGTACAGTGTATGTGAATGCCGTGAGCAGTAAATCAGTGCAGAATGCAGTGTATGAGTACAGTGTATGTGAATGCCGTGAGCAGTGAATCAGTGCAGAATACAGTGTATGAGTACAGTGTATCAGATGCCGTGAACAGTTTATCAGATGTTATGTTATGCATCAGATTATGTAAAGCAGTTTGTGTATGGTTTGAGGCCGTGGTCAGAAAGAACATACCGGAATGCTGTAGAGGGCTAGGAGGTCGAATGTCCGCTGCAGCATCCCCATCATGGAGGCATTCATCTCCAATGACTGCCGGGTGTACTCAGAAGACGCCTGCAAAAGTATCAGATGCATCAATATTCTGTGGAATATCAAATAAACTGAAATGAAATAACAGTGCAAGATGAAGAATGCAGTAATACATACCGGAGGCAAGTCGGGGACACCGACAAACTCATGGTCAGCTGGTGGAGGAGCAAAGGGGATCTGATAGGTCGCCCCACCCTGCCCCTGAAAGTCAATGCAAGCGGGCAGAGCAGGCCAACCGGTCCCTCGCCCTCGCTGCACTCCGCCCCTGCCACGGACTCGAGCCTCCTCGATCCCCCTCCAGTCCCGCTCCTGCTCCGCCGCTGGCGCTGCTGGTCCCCCTCTCTCTACTCGGCGGCCGCCGCTCAGAGGACGCATCAGGAAGGTCCGGACGTACTCCGAGTAGTCGCCCTCGCCTCTGAAGCCGTCCGCCTCCCAGCCGATGGTGTAGTCCGCCATCTGCTCGGCAGTAAAGCGCTCAGTATCCCGCATGTGCTCAGGAGGGTGCACCGGGACTATCTGCTCAGGCAAGCCTAGGGTCTGACGCAAGAAGCGCTCGCCCAGGTACCAAGCCGACAGACCGGGCCCTCGAGCAGAATCCGGTAACGTGAGGTCTCATCGGCGCCGGCAAACCGATCCCGCGCCACGGCTGGCAGTGGAGCCCAAGGCTGCCAGGTGATCTGAAAATGCAATACAGTTTGTTATCTACTGTTAGTGAAATATACAGTGGAAAGGCGAAGCTTAAATGAACTGCAAGTAAAACATACCTCGGCAGGGGTGATGGTGTCGAAGTAGCGGCGGAAGAAACTGAATGTCTCCCGTGGCCTCCGGGTGCATCTCCCGTCGAAACGGCGTGAGAAAGGGACCACCAGAGGGGTCTCCGCCACAGGTACAGGAGCGAGCCTAGGAAAGTAGGCGTAAACCCACAACTGCAAGATAATACCAGTGCATTTATCAGATAAAGCAGAATACAGAATAGAAACAGAAATAGCAGAGCCGTGTGTTGTGCAATGTAAAAGCAGAGTATCTGTGTACAGTGTGAGCAGTGTACAGTCAGTGTAAAGCAGAGTATGTGTGTGCCGTGTGTACAGTATACAGCAAGTGTAAAGCAGACTACAGTGTGTGCAGTGTGCAGAGTACAGAAAATAAAGAACAGAAATGAAAGGCAGGAAAAGAAAGCGTACCTCCCAAGCCCGCCAGTAGCCTCCGAGTAGCTGGCCACTACCGCGGGAAGCCGAGCTCATGTACCCGTAAAGAGTGGCCAGAGCGGCGCCCCCCCAGTCATAGCGAAGTATGTGCCGGACGTCCACCAGTGCGCTGAGAAGGCAGAGAGGCACTGTATTCGCCCGGTCGGCGAAGAGGGTCGTCCCAAAGAGGAACATGAGGAAGCCGCGTGCATATCTCTCTGCGGCCTCCTGGGTCATCGGAGCTGCGCCAACGAGGAGGGGCTGGACCCTGAACTGCACCTCGAACCAAGAATACCTGACGTAGCCGGGGCGCGCAAGAGGCGGTGCCGCGCCAAGGAGGTAGACCTGAGCCGCGGTCCACTCATCCATATCGATGTCGAAAGGGATCGGATCACCCCCTACCCCGATACCGGTGAGCACCGAGAAATCGTAAGGGGTCATCGTCATGTCCCCAGCTGCAGAAAGATGAAATGAATCGGTGGTGTCCCACCACCTCTCTACCAGAGCGGCAAGAAGAGGTCTACACGCCGTGAGCTGGGTCAGACCCCTGCAGAAAGAACCAAAGCCAGCCTGGTCGACAATGTGGCGAACCGCGTCAGGAAGCTCATCATACCACGTACGAGCGACGACGTTCCCATACCCGCGGATGGTATGGGAATCTCCCTGTTTTCAAACAAGAAATTGCAAAGCAGTATGAAATGTACAGTTTTGTAGGGACAGTCAAAATCAGTGCAAATGTGGCATGCGTGCAAGTTTTTTTTTCAGATTTAAACAGATATCGGGTGCCAGTGTGTTTACAGTGAACTACAACATGTGATGCGTCAGTGTGTTTGAGTGGCTCGGTGCAAATGTGGCATGCGTGCAATATTTTCAGATTCAAACAGTTGTCGGGTGTTGGTGTTTGCAGTGGAATGCGGTGTGTGCCGTGTGTTTGGGTGATTGAGGCTAGTGCAGTGTGTGTGCATGTGTCCGTCTTAAACAGATATCAATTGTAAGCATGATTGCAATCGACTACAGTGAACAGTATATCAGAACCAAGCAGTTAAAGAACGAAAACAACTTTGACAGTTAACAGTTCTACATTGCAGAAGATAAAACAGAAAAGAGTGTTACCTCGGAAGCGCCGAAGGATAGGTGAGAGGTCGGCTCGCGTAGGAGGAGCTCCGGGTCCAGTGCCATGTCGAAGCTGCGAAACTGGCGTAGTCCGTCAGGTGGTAGAACATGGATCGCCGGCCGGTAGGTCGCCGGGTCGAATGGGCGCTCGCTCAACGGGAGAAGCTCGACCCCGGGATCCATCTCGTGATCCGGGGGAGTCCCGACGTGTGGAACATCGTCAGCCATGGCAATGGTAGTGAGAAAATGGCCGGAAAAGCCGGAATGTGAAAAGTCAACCGAAAAAGTCAACCCCGAGCGGGCCGAAAATGGCCGGAAAGGTCGGAAGATGGAAAGGCACGGAAATGAAGAGGAAATCGAGGGGAACAAGTCCCGAAAAAGTGGAAATAGCAAAGGACGCTCCGAAATGGAATTTCAATCGGTGGAAAATGTCCGAAACGCGAAGAAAATCGCGAATCCGACGACGAAACGGGCTTGGAACGCGAAGAAACGGAGAAAAGAGGAAGAGAAAATGCTCTAGAGAGAGAGGACAAGAGTTTTCGGCGGTCAAGAAGTGAAAAAATAGGGTTAGAAACCCTATTTTTAAAAGACCCGTGGTGAAATGGCAGAACTGCCCCCGATCAGGCATTTTTGGCCGGTCGGCACTATTTTGTGCCGGTCGGCACAATATTGTGCCGGTGGAACTTTTATGCAGCCGGTGGCCAGCCGGTGGCCACCTAGTCCAGCCGGTGATGTTCCTACAGCCTTGTTTAGACCATGTGGTAAGTTTCTGGTCTTCATAGCTCAAGAAAGTGCAATAAAGTGAATCCCCGATGCTCAACCGGCTTTCGTTTTGACCTCGGACCGTGTCATCTGTGCGCAGCACTCAGATTCAAGCAAAGATTGTATCCTTTTGTCTTTTACAAGATTCAAAAGTTGCCCCGTGTGCGTTGCACGCACGCATCCATCACATTGTCCGGTGCGTCGCATCGCGCCGTCTTGCACGTCCCTTGCGACTTGCACCGTTTTGCATTTTCGTGTGGCATGCGTGTCATACTTGCATTTCATTTTCCATTCAATGAGGTATGCGTGCCTCATTTTGCATTTCATTGCATCTCGAGGTACGTGTGCCTCGCTTTGCATCTCATTTGCATTTCATTGCATCTCGAGGTACGCGTGCCTCGTTTTGCATTTCATTTTCCATCCAATGAGGTACGTGTGCCTCATTTATCATTTTGCATTTCATTGCATCTCGAGGTACGCGTGCCTCGTTTTGCATTTCATTTTCCATTCAATGAGGTATGCGTGCCTCATTTTGCATTTCATTGCATCTCGAGGTACGCGTGCCTCGTTTTGCATTTCATTTTCCATTCAATGAGGTATGCGTGCCTCATTTTGCATTTCATTGCATCTCGAGGTACGCGTGCCTCGTTTTGCATTTCATTTTCCATTCAATGAGGTATGTGTGCTCATTTTGCATTTCATTGCATCTTGAGGTATGCGTGCCTCACTTTGCATTTCATTTGCATTTCATCTTGCATCTCATTTTGCATTTCATCGCGCTATTTTGCGCACCTCATTGTTTTTCCCCCCGGTCTGGCGGGACCTTAAACACGCACGGTCTAGGAGACCTTAAATCCTTGGGAGGTGCAAAACCTTCACCCGCGTTGTCTAACGCACCGCGCTGTTTTGTGCATCTCATTGCATTTGGCATGCATTCCATCACGCGATCTTGCGTATCGCGCTGTCTGGCGCACCGCATCTCAATTCATGCATTGCCCCCCCCGGTCTGGCGAGACCTTAAACACGCACGGTCTAGGAGACCTTAAATCCTCGGAAGGTGCGAGACCTTCGGTGCATTTCAAAAGATGTGCGTTGTTACGCACTTTAGTTCATTCGCATTGTCATGCATCCTTTATTCTACATTTCAGTTCAAATCTTGGGGTACGCGTGCCTCAAATTCCTTGAGGCATGCGTGTCTCATTTACATATCGCTTTCCATTCCTTCATGGCATGCGTGTCTCACTTGCATCATACATCGCATTGTTTTGTTCGCCCGGTCTGGCGGGACCTTAAACACGCACGGTCTAGGAGACCTTAAATCCTTGGGAGGTGCAAAACCTTCACCCGCGTTGTCTAACGCACCGCGCTGTTTTGCGCATCTCATTGCATTTTGCATGCATCGCATCGCGCTATTCTGCGCATCTCATTGCATTGTTCTGTGCATCCCGGTCTAGGAGACCTTAAATCCTCTGAAGGTGCAATTCCTTTGGTGTTTGTCGTGCCCGAACGACTTTCGGTGGTCTGGTGAAAGCCACCAGCCTGTTTTTGCGGTGAGTTCCTAGAAGACCAACTGGGACGGTGAAAACTAGAGTTTGAATGGCTTATGCCTAGAACGCAAAGGTTCGGGATTTCCGAGACTAAAGTCTGGTTTAAATACCCAGGGGGTGTACCCTCGGCTTGAAATCTGTATGGAAGCCCCATAGGTTGAGGCGGCGTGTTTACGCCTCGATTCTGGATACTGAACCAACCTAGTATATCGCCCTGTTGGTAAGATAGGGAAAGCTGCAATCATAGTCGTTGCATCATAGTGCATTGTCATGCATCATTTGTAAATACTGCATATGTCATGCATTTCAAAAAAAAAAAAAAAAACAACATGCATATGTCATGCATCATCATTGTAGTATAATGCATATGTCATGCATATCATTGTAGTATAGTGCATATGTCATGCATTTTCTGTAAATATCCATTTCCGTTGCATCGTAGTTGCATGCACCCATTGCATCACTTCCATCCATGGCTTGCGCCTTTCCAGGTTGAGCTTGGTCTGGTATGTGCCCCTACTTTTCACGTCGAAGCACAGTTTTTGTGTACGCGCCTATTCCTTGATGAGCTTGGTTTGAGGGTTGCGGCACATTTTCTGTGTTAGACGCGGTTCGTATGCGTACATGCCTTTCCTAGGCAAGATTCGGTTTGGCCCGCATGCCATATCCCTTGTATCCATTTCCATTGCATTGTAGTGTAATTATTGCGTCCGGCATTAGGATCATTATTCCCTCCCCAGCGGGTCGTTTCCCCACTTATGTCAATCCACCCAATACTTGTCCTTGTGTCCGTCTGCATCACTCATAGTTCTGCATGTGTATCGCGCCTATTCCACGCTGGTATGTTGGTTTGAGGTTGCGGCACCTTTTCTATGGTAGACGGACTTGTTACTTCCATCAACCTATTTGACATTTGTGTGGTTTCGAATCGCTCACGATTGAATCATGATTCAATTGCCCTGCATGTAGTTTGCATGGTTTCAATTGCATTGCATATCATTTGCATTGTTTATACATAGTTTTGTATATATTGCATATCATTTTGCATTCATCATCGCATTGTCATGCATGTTGCTAACAATTTGTACCTGTTAAGTTTGTTTTCTTTCAGGCACGATATTGTATGTACGGCTCATTTGAGGCCGGTGCAACCGGACGAGCCGCACAGGTATTGTATTCTCCGCGTGAGACGTATTGAGAATTGCATAATTCTCTTACATCCTTTCTGCATTGTAGTGTAGATTGGTGCATGCTAGCTTAAAACTGTCGCATGTGTGCTTCATTACAGCTTTCTTTGCATGATCATAAGTTATGCTCGGCCTTTTGCATCGTCAGTTGCATCTTGCCCCCGCCTACGGGCGCATACCTTATCTGCGGCTTGTATGCCTGTGCCTGAACTACGCTGGTTTGATTCCCAAAGGGATACGTAGGCAGCTTGCGAGTTCAACCATTTGCGCTTCGTATGTTTGTCCAAGTCTTCGGCCTTGTCAAAAATGGGTCGTCTCTGGGCTTTGACATTCACTCCCGTCATTGTTATGACTTTCGAGTTCTGTCAAAGAGGGGCAACTGTAGACACCCCATTTTTGACCGTCCTCAAGACCTGGACGTCACCGCTTGAACACTCGGTGATTATCCATGTTCGTGTTCGTTTGGAGTTCCCGGAGTTCTCGGCTACGCGCCTTGCCTCAGGATCCCCGAACTTGACCGTTTGTGTCTGGTTTTGCACCAAACACTTGTGCTTTGCCTTGGAGGGGCAGGGAATGCCTTGTGAGGCATCCCCACACACCACCGGCAGTGGCTAGAGGCCACCGGCTGGTTGGTGTTGCCATCGGCACTATATTGTGCCGGTCGGCACTCTTTTGTGCCGGTCGGCAGTCAATTTTGGCAAAATGACCATTTTGCCCTGCCGACTACTTTACAGCTGTTTTTGGAGATATTTTCAGACAGCTTTATAGCATTTGTTTCCCCTCCATACACGTGTATGGAGGGATGAGCCTCTTGGTTAGCTTAACTTGTAAGTTTAGTTGCCTATAAGAGGACCCTTCCTCCTCTTGGCTCAAGGTTGGAAGAAGTTTGGATTTTTAGACATTTTAGACAGAGAAGAAGCTCTGGTTTTAGGTTAGAAGTTTTGTATCTATCCCATCTCTCTTCTTCCCTCTTATTTGTACACTAGGTGTTTGTGACTTACTATTGCTCATCAACACCTAGTGTTTCACCTTCCTTTGGTTACTGAGGTTCTAAGGGCTGGTTCTTGAAGTTTTTGGTTGGATTTGAGCTCAAGGAAGCAACAACATCAACCTTTGTGAAGGTGGTCTTCAAGGGTAAGAAACTACCCCTTTTTACCCCATTTTTGCACTCCATTTTTACATAGCTTAGAACTGTTTTTGTGCTTGGTGATCAACACATAAAAGTTCTGTTTTTTGGTCCTCTTTATTGTTGGTTAAGAGTGTTTTGTGCTTTGGGAGGGTTTGACCACCCTTAGGCCTTGAAAAGACCTCATTTTGTGCTATTTTGTGAGAGCTCCGGGATTTTGGTGTTGAGGTCTCTTCACCACTGAAATCTTGAGGGATTTCAGTGGTGAAGATGATGCTTTGAAGTCCCAAGAAGGAGAGGGCCACCCCCTCTCCTTGATGTCCTTGAAAAGGGCAAGTTTTGGCCTCTTAGGGAGCCTTATGTTCAAGTGTGTGTTGAGCATGCCATGGCTGTATTTTATGCTTATATTGCCATGTTATAACTTTGTGTTAAGTTGGTTTTAGTACTCCTTGCATGTTTTGCATACATGCCATGTAATGCCACTTTGATGCCTTAATATGCTTTAGGATGTAAGCCCTTGTTCAAGCATGATTTAGGCCTAGCTTTGTGAAGCTTTTGTGTTTGTTTTGCCATGATTAAGCTCTGTTTTTGGTTGTTTTGGTCGACCATCACTTGCTTAGTATAGCTCCTTTGTATTTTGGCTTGTTGGCCTCAAGTATGTGAATGTGTAGCATGCGTTGCTTGCATTATTTTGATGGTTTGGGACCACCCTACATGCTATTTCAGTCCCTTAGACATGCTTGTTTGATTGCCTTGCATGCTTCTTTGAAGCCTTGAAAGCATGTGTTGTATGCTCCATGTTTTGACCATTATGCATGCCTTTAAATTTAAGCCACTTAGATGCCATCTATGTGGTCTTTTGGACTTAGTTTTATGTGTTAAAACTCTGTTTTGGTCGCCTAATGCATGCCATGAATGGTTGTGTTAAGTGTAGTCCATTACCTCTTTGGCGAGCCTTGAATGCTTGGGCCATTATAGCATGATTAGTTCGCTTTGTTGCTTGTTTGGCACCATGTTTTACATGATTTTCAGAGTTTATGATGTATGCTAAGTGTCCATGATATCCCCTTCCAAGTGTGCTTGAAGGTTGCTTGCTTAGTGCCTAAGTGTTAAGTCTTAACATATGCATGTGTGTGTGTGTGTAGACTTTCTTTTTGGGCATTATTGGCCACTGATTTTAGGCCTATTTAGAGTTGCCTAAGTCGTGTTTAAGTCCACCCCATTGTTTGGGTTTGCATGCTTGTCTTGTATGTGTGTTTGCATATTAACATCCTTACATTACATTGTCCATATTGCATGCTAGCTAACATGTTTAGGATTGCATTACATCAATGCACATGCTTGGCCTCTTGAGATGAGCATGATAGAAGTTTGGCCCCTTTTATGTTTGTTTGTTTTGCATGCATTTGAAATTAAAGTTGCATACTTGGTTCCTTGGGCCATCATGCATGGAAATGCGTGATTGGTGGCCCGAGAATCGAGGCACATGCTCCTTTGAGTCATTAACATGATAAGGAGTGTGTTTGGTGCATAAATTGCTTGAATTGCATTGCCATGCAAGTTGTTGCCCTCTGCTGCTGTGAGTTGCAGGTTCTGCAGACATTCAGTGCCGGCCGGCAGTATTTAGTGCCGACCGGCAGTATATTGATGGCCGATGGATGAATTCAGTGCCGGTGGCCACATGCTTCAGCCGGTGGTGTTTCCCCTCAGCCGGTGGTGATCCCCATGATTCAAGGGAGCAGTCCTGAGACTTTGGCAGTCTTCAGAGGAGGAAAGCAGGGAAAACAGAGGCAGACTTTGCATGGTAGCGCGATTCCGAGCAAGTCCCGAACACGCGCCGCATCCGGCCCTCTCCCCGAGGGGTTTACTGCTTTAATTAGATTAATTAATCTGCTTAATTAATTTAATGGGTTTGTAATTTAATTAGCTTGCGTAGTTAATTATTTGTATTATTCTTTCGGTCCCTCCGAGCGAGGGCAAATCTGTAATAAGTGTGGGGGTGTGTGTATGTCTTCCAACCCCCACTTCTTTCTTCCCTTTTATTTACCTGCTTATGATGGTAGATTAGGGCACGTTTATTTTAGCATACCTTATGCAATGCATGCGTGCATCCATGCATTTGTTTACATGCACCGGGCTCGGTACATCATACAAACTGCATCGTATTTTCAATTCCAACTTGAATACGTGCATCAAAATAAAGTGCATTCACATGCCATTTTAGGGTTAGCCGAGCCTATCCTAATCACATGCTGTATGTGTTGCATTAGTCACTCTAACATGAACTAGAGCATGCATGTTTGCTAACTAGTTTCTTGTTTTGGCACGGAGTACGATGTAAGTATTTTACGCTTTAGCATACCACATGCGTGTGAATGTTGCCATGACAGTATGCTTACCATGCGGCTAAGTGCTTATGTGAGATAAACTGTTTGAATGCCTGTGGGTGGAGGTTGGATTGCTTGAGTTGGAAAACTCATTGAAATCCGTATTTTAGCCTACTTGCGAGTAGCAAAACCCGAAACGCTTTTCAAAACAAACGGATATGCAATGTTATTTCCAAATTAGGCAATCTAGTCTATACTTGTTTGCTGTGCGCATAACATAGTAATTCTAGGCTAATAATTGGAATAAGAACACGTAATGTTTTCAAAATTGGATATCACGGTTAGTAGAGGCCGGTCTTCGGACCGGGCGAAAGGGGTGCTCATAGCTGACCTTCCCCGATCGTACCCAAGCTCCCGAGCCAAGACATTTGGTGATGACGGACACGTGGCCTTCGGCACCGAGTCAGGGTTTCCTAAATTCCCCCATTAAAAAATATTTAGGTGGCGACTCTGTAATCTGGCAAAGCAGTCCACGTTTGGCACTACTTTTCAAAAAATCTGTTTTTCTTCAAAACGATTTGCCAGAGTTGGACTCTTTGGTTCAGATTTAGAACCACAAAACAAAAGGAGAGTCCGAGCTGTAGCGAGGTCCCACGCGGGCTTGTTACAGATATTCATTCTAAACCTCTTTACGTATTGTGTTATTCACTGGGCTTTAGCTCACTGCTCATATATATATATGTAGGTGTACAGGCACCGGACCAATGCTAGAAGCGTCGGGGTAAACTCCAGTTTTGTCAAGCCAACCAATGTGCCTTACTGCGAGGTTCCGAGCCTGCCAAGCTATGGCTCAGGGGTGTTTTTATCTCCCCCGTCTGTCTCTGTAACCGTATTGTATCTGTATAGACTGTTACTGCACTGTACCGTTAAATGGGGATTGAGTCCCTGTCTTGACTGATTGTAAATACTGTGTATATATCTATATATGTATGAAATTTTTTTTTGCATACAGACTATCACAGCTCATTGGACATTATTTTATTACTGTAATGGCTTCCGCCATGCCCCTGTACTCTGTTTTACTATATTACTGTCAAGCAGGCCTTCGGTAATCTCGGATTACTGGCCGGTTACGGTGCTAAACCCATAGGGGCGGGTTTGGGTCGTGACATTTTTATTTCATCATTCTTCTTCTTGTAGGAGCTGATTTTGCTCTTTAGATTGAACACTCTTGTTGTGCATTTCTTCTCAAAGTCCTTGGTGTCATTTGAGATTCCACCTACAAAATATCTTGATTTCTTTCTTGGTACCTATCCTTTCTGGGGTCGATGGGGATTAGTCTCAAGAACATTTAATCTCATAAAAGGTTTAGGAGGATCAAAACCAATGCCTACTTTGTCAAAAACACATCTTTTATTTCCAAGAAACTTATTGAGGTTTTCTTTTCCTTTTACAAAATTTTCAAGAGTTTTGTTTAAATCCTCAACATTGTTTTTCAAAATATTTTTCTCATTGGCAATTGACGTAAAATCATTTTTCAAAGTAGTATTTTCCATTTTTAAAACACCCACATCTTTTGAAAGAGAAGTACCTAATTTCTTTAATTTAGAATTCTTAATACAAACATTTCTAAATATGTCATGTAATTCATTGAAAGCACTTTCAAGTTTTACATAATTAGAAATTACCTCATCTTGAGTGGATTCTTCTTCTCCAAGAGTCATGGGACACAAGTTGGCTACTCCATCATTTTCTCCCCAAATGGTTTCCTTTTTGTTGCCATCCATCATTGAAAGTTCATGAGCCATGAGTGAGCCTAGGAGCTCTTCAAGGCCTAATTTTGTTAGGTCTTTTGCTTCTTGGATAGTTGTAATCTTAGCTTCCCATTCATTTGGCAAAAACCTAAGTATTTTTCTTACAAGCTCACAATTAGGCCAAGTTTGGCAAGTTGAAAAAAAGCCAAAAAGTCAAAAAGTTACTCAAAAAATTAAAAAGTTATCACTATTCACCAAAAGTAAAAAATTACGGCTGCACAACTCCCAATCCTAATTTTTTTTTCCCCTACACACTAATTTATACAATTTTTTAATACACATTTTTCCATAAAAAGTCAAAAAGTTAATCCAAACATCCATATTTTTTTCCTCAATTTTTTAGTCCAAAAAGACAGAAAGTGCACTTATTTAGGACACCCGAAACATTTTTCTTAGTATAAAATTTACCAAGAGATTTTAGAGTATTAATAACATTGGTAAATTTATAAAACATCTCAAAAATATATTCAAATGATTCCATAGTAAAAAGTTCATAATCATAAATAAGCATGTAAATCCGAGACTCTTTTATTTGGCTAGTTCCTTCATAGATGATTTCAAGTTTATTCCAAATCTCTTTAGCAGTAATACACCCATAAATTCTATTGTACTCATTTGCATCTAGTCCACACACAAGAATATGCTTGGCTTTAGTATTAGCTTGAAGGAGTTTATAATCACGCTCATCAAATTCATCATCAAGTTTAGACACACTAATATGGTCTACTACCTTGGTAGGGATTTTAGGACCTTTAGTGATAATGAGCCACAAAGCATAATTGGTAGCTAGAAGATACAAAATCATTTTTTCTTTCCAATGAATGTAATTACTACCATCAAAGAGAGGTGGCCTATTGCTAGCTTCTCCTATAGCAGAGTAAGTAGAATACATGGTTGCTATGGATCAAAAACTTAAGATTGTTAAATCTAAACAAGAGCCCCAAGCTTTGATATCAATTATTACCCAAAAGAGGGGGTGAATTAAGTTTTTACAAATAAAAATAATAATACCCTAATAAAAATTATGACTAGCACAATAGATAAATATAGTTAATGAAATAAAAATAATTAAAACAAGTGTTCTAACAACTATGTCAGTTAATGATTTTAGCATAGTGAAAATGTGAAATATAGTTATGGCAATTTAAATAAAATAAAGAGATAAGGGAGAGAGAGACAAACAAATTTATAGTGGTTCGGCTTCAACTCGGCCTACGTCCACTCCTTAAGTTTCACTTGAGATTTTTCACTATTTTCTAGCTTCACAGGTGTTAGCAACCTTTTCACAGATGGAGCAATCCTCCACAGATTTTACACAAATTTTCTAAGTCAAGAACACTGAGTGTACTACACTCTTACAAGGTTGAAAAGAAGGTGTTTTTGCTTTCACAGAAAGTTACAAGAATTATCTCTCAAAGATAGATATAAAAATGAAACTTTGGATTTTCTGTAAACCTCACACAAGAAAGATGAGCTTAATGCTATAAGGCTCAGTGTATAATTTTTGAGAGAGGATGTAAACAAAAATTGAAAAACGCTTTTCAGAGAATTTTTCAGAGAATAGATGAGAATGATTTTTGATCAAGGAATATTTTTTGAATTTTTTTTTTTTTTGGTAACTTGTTTACATTAGAGACTTTGGTATGTATAATGAAACTTATAGCCGTTTATAGCCGTTGTATTCATTTGAATTTATAGCTGTTTATAGCCGTTGTATTCATTTGAATTTATAGCCGTTTATAGCAGTTGTATTCATTTGAATATCTTCCACTCCATCATTACTAATTTGAATATCTTCCATTCTATCATTACAAATTTGAATATCTTCTACTTGAACCTTTTGAACCTTTTGAACCGCTGTTGTGCTGGGCTGTTTGAACCTCTGTTTTTGGGCTGTTTGAATTCTTGATTTAATCAAATATTAAATACATTTTAACAACATTTAGGATAAAGGTTTAGGCGAGAAATAATGGGATAAAATAAATTTTGATTATATTTTTTTCTTTCAAATAAATTAAAACATAAAATTATCAAAATAAATGTTGATTCTATTTTTCTTTTTCAAATAAATCATCAAAATAAATTTGGATTATATTTTTCTCTTCCAAATAAATTAAAACGTAATTAAATAAATTATCAAAATAAATAAGTGTAACTCATTAAATCTCAAATTTTTTAATATAAATTATCAAATTTTAAAATGATGTCAATTTTAATAATTCGTTAATTGAATATGAATTATTTAGATAATTTAATCAGTTTTTGTAAGTGGTTCTATACGTTTATAGTAACTCATCCCAAGCACCCTCTATAGATTGGAAAAGAAATAGAGAAGTTGCAGTGAGCTAAGAGCATCTCCGATGGTTGTTACTATAATACCATTGTTATTGCTATAATTTGGCAATGAATAGTGTTATTTTGTCAAATTATAGCAATGGTGCTCCAATGGTCACTTGCTATTTTGGCAATTCTCAACCAACTTTTCCTTCAAATTTGTAGGTATTGTTTGGATATTGGTTTTTTTGTGATTTTATTTTATTTTATTTTTTGTCCTTTATGATCTTTTTTTAACTATTTGTAAAAAAAAAATTATATATTTATATTATTCCCGACTAGACAAATATAAACAATGAAAAAAAATTTGAAAAATTAGAAGGAAAAAAAAATATAATTCAATTTGAAAAATTACTTGATTTTCTACTGTTTCAATTCTGTTTTTTTAACTGAAATTTGGAGCCACAAATATGTTCATATTTGCTGATGTGGCATGTTTGGTAATTGCTATTTTATTTGCCAAATTTGAGAACAGATATGGCATATGCCATCTTTAGCAAGTAAAATAGCAAGCCATTAGAGACCCACTTTTTATCACTATTGCCAAATTATAGATTTGATAAGTGTTTTGAGAGCTTCATTGGAGATGCTCTAAGGAGGATGAGAAGTAACGGTGGATTGAAAAAATGAAAGAATATATGATGGTGAATTAGGGAACTTGAGGGGATAGTGGACAACAGTAAGAATAAGATGTGATTGTCAACAGTAATGAAGGCAAACAAATTAATTAAGGCCAAGTTTGGGTACTCCCAAATAATTCAAAAAGTCAAAAAGTTACTCAAAAAGTTAAAAAGTTAACACTATTCACCAAAAGTCAACAATTACGGCTGCACAACTCCCAATTCAAATTTTCCTCTAAAAACCAATTTTCACAATTTTTTATTACACATTTTTCCATAAAAAGTCAAAAAGTTAACCCAAACATCCATATTTTCAACCTCACTTTTTTTGTCCAAAAAGACAAAAAGTGCACTTATTTAGTCTTCCCAAACTTGGCCTAAATTGTTCATTCTTGTTATTTTAAAGTTTTTTTTAAAAAAATTCTATAATTTCCACACAAAAAAAAAATTATTTTTTTACATTTAGGCCTCGTTTGGGAACAGGCTAATTTAGTAACTTTTTGGCTATTTAACTAAAAATGTAGGCAAAAAAAACTTGTATGTTTGGGATGACTTTTTGGCTAATTACGAAAAGATGTGCAAAAAGTAGAGAGAAAAGAGAATCTTTGACTTTTTGGTATGAGTGGTTGGCTTTTTGGCTAATTTAGTAACTTTTTGGCTAATTGACTAATTTAGTCAGTCTCCAAACGAGGCCTTAGTGCACTTTAAATGTATTGTTTTTTTTTGGGAGTTTGTAGTTTAGAAAGACTAAAAAAAAAAAAAGCAGCTCAACAACTAGTGCCAAAGAGAGCCGGCCGCAGGACTACATTGAAGTGGATCTGAACATCGGATTATATACCCAAGTTCCACATGAGAGTGGGCTGGGATTCCAATTCCTCTATGCTTATTTGGGTAATATCGGCCTTGTTCTATATGGGTTGGGTCCATTCCACAAGCAGAAGCTTGGATCAAGGGCTCTAAAACTACTTCATTTGGGACATCAAGTACCAGCCCTCCCATTTACTCCCAAATCCTACAACAAAACATTTTTTATTTTTTTTATTTTTATGGATTTTTGGTCTAAAAGGCAATAAAAATGAAGTTATTGTTTGGTAACCTTCTGATTCCTATTTTCTATTTTCGTTTTTATTTTTTGAAAAATGAAAAGTATATTACTTTGGTTTTAAAAAAGTGGAATTGATTTTAAAATTTTTAAAAATAAAAAAATGTTTTTACTTTTTTTTCAAAATAAATTTTCACTCTCTTCACTCCACCACTACAATCACACCAAGTGCTACCCAACTCCGGCCATTCACCACCACTGACCGCTGACAATCCTTCAAACAACTCTAGCCCAATAAGATTTAAAGTAAGAGTGGAAACCTATAGGTGCACATATTATATTGAATTATTGCTCGTCTCCTTCCGCAATGCAATGAGATACTTATCTTTCTTTGATAAATTAACCAAAAAAGAAAAACACAATAATAATGAAATAAAGATACTCAAATGCAAAGTTTGATAACCACAAGACAGCCCACCTATAAAATTCCATGATGGGATTAGGCTAGCTCAATATTTATTCGGTTGTGATTTGTAGCACTAATTTGTTGAGCACTAATGACATTAATTTTTATATCAGGTAAGAAAAAAAAAAAAAAAAAACAAAGTTATCAAAATAGGAAATTAGTGCCATTAGTGCCAGTAATTTTAGTGCCACAAATCATTTTTCATATTTATTTGAGGCATGAGACTGTATTGCACGCTCCTTTAAGGAGCGTGGTGAGAGCATTTAACTGAATCAAAGGAACTAATAGATCAAATGGAGAAGTTATTTAGGCATATTTTGACATGATGGTTAAAACTCAATTTTTTGGTTTTTTTAATTTTTTTGAGTTATATTATTTTTTAATTATATATATATATATATATATTATTTAAAAGAAATTAAAAGGTAAACTCTTTTGGAAAATTTACCTATAAGTCCTAGTTTCTGAAAAGTTAAACCATTTAGTCCTAAAAGTTTTCTTATGCTCCATTTAGTCCCATTTGCACATCAATCTAATGTTCGAAACATTAATCTGATGTTCGAAAACTAATGTTCGAAACATTAATCTGATGTTTGAAACATTATAATGGGACATTTCAGTCTATAAGAAAACTTTTAGGACTAAACAGTGTATAAATTATTAATTTAGGATTTATTAGTACATCCCCCTAAACTTTTAACCAACTTTTCAAAACAACTCTTAATGATTATTGCTTCACACCACACAAAATACTGTATCAAAGGAACTAATGGATCAAATGGAGAAGTTATTTTGTAGTCCAGAGCATTAATTAACACCACATAAATCATAATAAGCATTATGTAATCTCCTTATAATAGACAAAGAGTAATAAAACTTACTATTTTAGTCAATAAATAACATATTAGACCATGTCTAATTGTATATCAAACTTATCAAATTTGAACTTGATGAAAAATAGTTTATTTTTCAGTTTCAACGGTTTCATTAAATCGATATCAAATCGAGAATATCAAAAATGTTTCACCAAATAGAAGGCGTCTGAAAACTTTCAACATTTTATTATTTGGTGTTGTTGATTTTGTAGAACCGGACGACTGGCGGATGTCTGGCTGGATGTTCCTTGGTCATCCGCTTAGTTCGACAATTCTCACAGCAAAGCATAATCAAAGTTGGGAAAGATTACTCTTGTCGGTTAATCGATCAGATTTTTGTCTAGGCGACCTGCCGATAGATTGGTGTGTTGATGACAGTTAAAAAATATTTTGTTAAAGTGCTAGATATCAGCTAAAATTTTTATTCAAATATAATGAAATAAATGATATATTATTAAAGATACTTTTAGAGCACCATTTAAATTTGTGATAAAAAAAAAAAAAGCACCATTCAAATTTGTTTTTGAAATAAACTATAATTTATCGATCAAATAAGGCTAACGACAAGGCAAAGGCCCGTGTGTGGCCCACATCGACGCAGACTAGACGGCTTCCACGGCCAGGATGAAGCCACGTGGTAAAATGGTGTGGGATGGGCCGACACGGACGACAGGTGAGCACGTGGGATGTGGGGACCCCAAATGTAAATGAAACCACTTTTTTGTCAAATCAAAGGCGTGAATAATTATGAGTAAAGATTGAGAGTATTAATTTTAAAATTTTAAAAAGAATTTTAATAATGTAATAAGGAGTGAGATTTATATGTGATGTAAGGTGTGTGTTTATATTTTTATTTATATTTATTTTTTCTTATCACATTATTAAAGTTCTCTTTAAAGTTTTAAAATTAAAACTTTATCATTATTAATTATTTAAAAAATATTTGAGAACTCTAACGGATGCCTCACTTATTGATGCGATGTTTTGATTTTTGTTTTCTCTTTTCTTTTTCACTGTCAGCTCAAGCTAGTTTTAGAGCTTATTGTCTAGGGCTATCTATCATGGTCCATAATTCTTATTGGAATAATATTTAGAAACTCTAAGGCCCGTTTGTTTTGGGAGATAGAATGGAGGGGATTGATAGTGAGAGGATTAATAGTGAGGGGATTGATAGTGAGGGGATTAATAGTGAGGGGATTAATAATGAGGAATTGTTAAATTATTTTTATATAAAATAATAAAACAAATAAAAAAATAGAAAAAATTAAACATTATATTTAAAAAAAATTCCCAATATATAAAAAATAAAAAAAATTCTAATCTCCTCACTATTTTCTAATACCATCTCTACTTCCTCCTTACTAAACCCCCTTCCAAGGGTATTAGCAATACCAAGGGACTAATAGTCTCAAGGCTTTCTCTGCAAACAAATAAGGGCATTAGTAATACTTTGGTATTACTAGTCCCAATACCCTCCCTATAGCCCAAAACAAACGGGGCCTAATGGTGAAACTCTAAAGAAGCTTTAATAGTATGAGCTTTACAGTAATAGTGATATTATGGCTTGTTTGGGATATATTAAAAAAGTCAAAAAGTTAAAAAGTCGCTATTATATTTAAGTCACATCATTTTATTTAAGTCGTATCACTTCTCTACTACATCACTTTAAATTCAACCCATATTTCATAAAAAGTCAAAAAATACACTAATTTAGAACATTCTAAACAACCCCATATCTTATTATTATTATTTTTTTCAATGCCAAATGTATAGAGTTCTAGAACTTTATTTTTAAGGGATGTATTACTACCCTTATTATTGATTCAAAAATGGTTTGGAACTCTAAAACATAAGTTCTAACAGAACTCTAGAGGTAGACTCCACTTTGTTAATGTGGTATTTTAATTTTTTTAAAAATTTTTTACATCACTAAAGCTGGATTAAGGCCAAGTTTGGCAATTCAAAAATAATTCATCTTTTTATCTTTTTTTTATCATATCACATCTCTACTTTTCTGCACATCTTTTTATAAAAAGATAAAAAATATATTTATTTAGATCATCCCAGACAACCCCTAATCATTATTGATTGGTTCAAAAATACTACATGATGATGTCCTTCATTAATTATAATTGAACAATCACTCAACATAAATGGATGAAATTCATTCTTTTTAATCATCACAATAATTTTTTAAGATATCACGTAACAATATTCAAAACTAATCAACAACTTCTCGATAAATGAGTCTAGCTCTTATCAAGAATGGTTGAAATTTTCGTACGCACTTTGTTTTCGGTTGGATTGATTTGATTTTTGGATATGTGAGCAATTATTATTCTATCTTTTGCTCCTAAAGGTACAGAAAGCGACCCCTTCGATTATATTTATGGTAAATTACAGAAAACTCTATTTAAATTATGATTTATTTATGTTTTATTTAATTAAATTTTAAATTTTAATAGTTAATCTTTTTAAAATATTATTTTATTATAGTTAATTTGTTTTTGTTAAAAATATGTTAAAAATTTATAGAAAAATAGATCATGTGTAAATCACATGACATATTTATTAAAATTTTAGGACAATATAAAATGCAAATAAAAATACCACATTATTATTATCCTAAAAAAATCAATAATAGATATTATTATTCTAAAAATTTAGTAAATATCATGTGCTTTACCCGTAATTTGATTTTCTGTAAATTTTTAACAAAATCTTAACAAAAATGATTAATATAAGATAATATTTTGAAAGAGTTAACTGTTAAATCTTAAAATTCAAATAGACAAAATGCAAATGGATCATAATTTAAGGATGTTTATTTTAATTTACCCTTATAATTAAATTACATCTATACCCAAATGATTATTCTTTTTGTTATTTTAGAATTTACTATCAATTTTGATGTTTTTTAATCGATGAAAGCTAATTGTTAGTTGTTAGATTAACACTTAACCCCATTATTGCAAAGCACTAAAGTGTTTTTACCCTTTGTGTGAGTGATTTTCCGATCACACTGTCCTTCTTAGTAATTCAGCTATAGAACACAAGCAGAATAGATGGCACCTTGCTGTCCTGCACAGAAAGAAAAGGCTCCGGCGGTGGTTCTTCCACCCGGGGACACTCCGACGATTAAGTCAGTATATTCCTCAATTATATTCAGGTATTCAACTCACAAGCTTTAATATAAAAAACATACCTTAGACCTATGGGGTTGTCTTTCTTTTATAGCCAATACAATCCTAGTCCCAATAGGAGCCTGGCCCTAATGGACTTAGGATTACTACTTATCTGGGACTCCCAGTGGGATTAGGATAAACTCTCCAAGAATCTTATCTTTACCCAAACTGAAGTCTTCTCTCCATCTAGGACTCTTGTCCCCATCCGCTTATCTCGGATTCCGATATCTTCGGAGATAACCTCGGCAACTTCGCGATTACCTCGGCGCAACTACCACGACACGTGGCACCTTGGTCGACACGTCGGCGTCACCATGCCACGTGTTGGTACTCAGAAAATATATCCCCACAACTGCCTCCTAGGTTCTATTACCTCGGCATTCTGAGGTGATGGAACCTATATTGCTCTTCTTTCCAGTACGTCGGCGTCAGAACTCTTCAGCCGAGGTCATTCTTTTAAGGCCGACATGTCCTCTATCAAGAACAAGAATTCAAATGAACTCCTCCACATGCATGAGCTGTCATGCATCACTTCTCAACCGTTTCTCTTACGTGTTTTACCTTCATTGGCCCGTGCTTGTGACGCGCTTGCAAGCCGTCCTTCATCCGTCTGCGTCGTCTGACACATGCGTTGCTCTAGGCGCAATAAATGCCTTATTTTGCTGCCGTTTGACATTTTTGACAAAAACTCTTGCCTCTCTCCTCTGTCTCTTTACCTTTTCACTTGTTTACTTGCTTTTTCTCTCTCTAAAGCTCTTTCTTCTTCGAAACTGCAATTGCTCTAAGCTCCAAACTCTGCAACTGTCTTCATTTTACCATTCCTGCGAAGCTTTTGCTACTGTTTCAACCGTCGTCTGTCCTCGGCGAATTTCATTCCGGCCTCACTTTATCTGGTAAGCAACTGGCCCTTCTTTCCCAGTTCTTGATCGTTTCTGGAATTTCCTGCTTTTACTGTTCTGCTCAAGCATTTAATTTGTGAATCATTCACCTGAATGCATCTTATTTTATGATTTTGCACATGTCATGACCACTTTGCACTGTTTCACCACTGTTTTTGGCCCTCCTTTGTAATCTTCGTGTTTCTAATAGCCCATTTTTTGTTCTTGAATCTGAAACTTCGCCTTTGTTTTCTGCCTTTTGTATTTTTTTCCAGATCTATGCCCTTGATCTTCGTCTTCCTAGTTTTAGGTTTGGGATTTGTTTATAGAACCTTCGATTCTTAGGAATAACTGAAACAAGCCTTACCTGTAATTACCCAGATTTGTAGCCGAGGTTCTTGCAACCCTTCTGAATTAACTCTCTTCTGAAACCTAGCCCTATATACTTAGACTGACGCCATGGGTATGTGGAGACATAGGGTAAACACCCCAACAAAACTTGAATTCTTTAGGCAAGAGTTCTCCATCCTAGATGATGTCCACCTGAAACTAGCTGGGGAGGATGACTCTATTATGCCCACGGATGATACAATGCCTTTTCCTATTGTTGCTTTCGTTGAATGTGGACTTCGACTCCCACTAAATCCCCTTTTTCGTGAAGTCCTTCACTACTACACCTTGAACCCTATGCAACTCACCATCAACTCCTATAGAGTGCTTAATGGTATCATAGCCTTAGCTCGTCAGGAGAATGTTAGAATCACTCTCGCCGACATCCAATACTATTATACTATGTGTGCCCTTAACCTGAAAGAAAAAGGTTACGTGTATTACCTCAAGCCGAGGTCTACTGAATTCAAAATTGTAGCCGACCTCCCAGACTCCAACAAAGGGGCTAGAGATGACTATCTTATTGCTTCTGGAAATTGGGAGTTTGGCCCAGACGAAGATGTTCATCTTTACCCTCTTCCTCGAACAGTTAAAGAGGGCAAGGGTAAGAGCCCATTGCCAATTACTTAGCTGTTTTTTTTTTTAGGTCCTCAAGAATTTTATCTGTTTTGATGTCCTGTTATTCTTTACAGACGTTCGCAAGCCATCAAAAAACTTTCGCCAGTCCTATTTTCTTGGAAAAGACCTAAAGAAGCTCCTAGACCTTTCGATCCAAAAGTGCAAGGCTCCATTGGTACTGAATTTCATCCCCACGTATAAATCACTTTGCCCGACGTTCCAAGGAAGAAGAAAAAGAGCCTCTCTCCACCTACTGTCACAACTCAAGCCGCTTCTTCATCCCGAACAAATCAGGAGTCCACATCTGATCCAACCAATCAGCCTTCCACCTCGGCACCATACTTGGTACCAATACCTGAACGAAAACGCCGGCGCAGACTTGTCAAAACTGCCGAAATGGTACGTCCAAAGCCTGTCGCCCAAGATCTCCTAGCCGACCTCCCAACCGACGTTGACGCTGTCCCCACTCAGTCCATGCCACCACCAAAACCAAAAAGAACCAAGAAGGCCCAGCCGAAGTCCAAGGCTATTGAGGCTGAAGCTGAAGATGCTCTACCCATCTCTCAATTGGCCGAGAGCAAGAAGACCGCTTCTACCTCGGTCAAAAGGTCTGCTGAAACTCAACCATCAGAATCCCAAAAATCAAAGAAGCCGAGGTCTTCTTCTGCGACGACTTCAAAGTCCAAGGTACCAAATGTCCCCTGGACACCTGAGATTACCTTGGAGGATAAGCCTGTTCTTGCTAGCGACAGCGCCGACGACATCAACGTCGGCGTTGCACTCAGCACAGCCTTACTTCTCCCAAGAGATCTAGAAAAGAACGCCGAGTGCAGTGAGTATGAAAATTATGCTCTGATGCTTCAGCGTTGCGTTCAAGTAAGTGTCTTCATCTTGTAACCTGTCTTTCTTCATTTTTTATACTTGTAAATTTTGCACTAACTTCTGTTTTTATGCTCCTTCAGGCTGTTTAGCATGCCCATTCCTTTTCTATGCAATCTTTTGAGACCAGGGAGAAGTTATCTGATTTGAAAAAGGAGTATTCTGCCCTTCAAAAAATTAACAAGGGTCTTCAAGCAAGAATGAAGAAATTGGAAGATCAGGCCGAGGCTGCCACTAAAGCCCAAAACTTGGCCGAAGAAAAAACTGATGCTGCTGAAGCTATAAAAAAGGTTGCTGAAGCACAGAAAAAAGAAGCCGAAGAAAAAGCGGCCCAGGCCGAGAAGGAGCTTCAGCAAGCCTTGGCGACTAAAGAAGCTGAAATCAAGGAAACTGATGAAAAGGCTTATGCCCAAGGCATGGCCGACGTCACTGAGGACTACAAGCTTCAAGTCAGGCAGGCATGCAACAGGGGATTCTCCCTTGGTTGGATGTCCCTGATAAAAAAACTTGATCTCCTGCTGACTCGTCTTTCCGCAACGCCGATGCTATTCCTCTTCCATTTCCTCCTCCTCCACCTCCAAGTCAGGCTGAAGAAGATTCTGAGTCTGAGTCTGAGGGTGAAGATAAAAATGATGATGATGCTTTAGTAAGGAAGCCCAAGGGTGCCAATGAGACCAAATCTCCTCCTCAGGATGATCAAGTCCTAGACCTGACTCATGAGGAGGATGAGGAGGTTATTATGGATGCTATTCCTGAACAAGCATTATCCGATGTTCCTCCAGTTGAGAAGAGTCTTGATCAAACACTTGCTGAGATTGATGCTGAAATTGTGGCAGAAAAAGATGCCGAGGTGGTTCTTCCAGAGTCCTCCGAGGTCCCAGCCCAACCATCTGCTGATGTTGAGGAATCCTGAATGTCTTTTGTACTCTTTTCTTTTGTTTTCTGAACAATGTAAGCTTCCTCTTATGGCCGATGTGCCTTCCTTTGTTACTTATGAACAATTTACTTCTGCTAGGCCATAGTGCCTTCATTATGTACAACTGCAATTGTTTTTCTCTGAATGCTTTAATCTTTAGTTTCTCTTGATTGATTCTGTATGGTTCTATACTCAGAATACTTTGCATATACTCTTCATACTTCTTCCTTCTTTAAGAATCATCTCGGGGTTATATACCTCGGGTAAAATAACTACTAAATTTATTTCGGCAAGATACTGACCTGCAATCTTTTCATAAATTTCAACAAGTATAACACATATGCTTTTCAATGTAAACTTTGCAAACTTTTCTCAAGTTGCAATAAATGTGTAAACAGTAATTTTACTTTAACCTACTTGTAAATTGCTACAAATTTCAACAAGGACTAACATATATAGTAAACTTTTCTCAAGTTATAACAAGTGTTAAACAGTGATCTACTTGTAAATTGCTACAAATTTCAACAAGGGTTTAAACAATATACTTAGCTTTTACCTCAACCTGTAAATTGCTGCAAATTTCAACAGATGATCATATGTCGGCTTAACTTCAACTTGTAAATTGCTACAAATTTCAACAAGTTGTAAACTTTGTATCGGTTTGACCAACTTGTAAATTGCTACAAATTTCAACAAGTGGTAAACTTTGTATCGGTTTGACCAACTTGTAAATTGCTACAAATTTCAACAAGTGGTAAACTTTGTATCGGTTTGACCAACTTGTAAATTGCTACAAATTTCAACAAGTGGTAAACTTTGTATTTCTTTGCCTTCTCTCTGCCCCCAATGTGAACCTGAGTTTCACTCAGGGTTCTCATTACTTAGAGACAACATTATGCATTCATAAGTCTTGGGGAATTCTGTAAAGATTTTATTGATGACGTCGGCAAAATACAATGAATATCTCAATGATAGAAAAATTTCAAATTACAAGTATTCCAGGGTCTTGGCAATGCTTTGCCCTCATTGTCTTCAAGCCGATAAGCTCCATTGCCTAGCACCGAAGTAATTCTGTAAGGTCCTTCCCAGTTTGGGCCAAGCTTGCCCTCTCTGGGATCTTTCTTGTTGCCGACGACTTTTCTCAAGACTAGGTCGCCGGCTTGAAAATCTCTTGGGTTGACCTTCTTGTTGTAAGCTCTGGCCAGCTGTTGCTGGTATACTGCAAGCTGAATTGCGGCCTTCTCTCTTCGTTCTTCCAAAAGATCCAGATCTCGGGCTAAGTGTATGTCATTGGTCCCATTCTCAACTCCCTGGGTTCGGATCCCTGGGATGCCGACTTCTAGTGGAATGACTGCTTCTGTGCCATAAGCCATGGCAAAGGGGATTCCCCTGTTGATCTTCTCGGCGTAGTCCGATATGCCCAAAGTACGTTGGGCAATTCGTCTACCCACTTTCCTTTTGCTGCCTGCAGCCTCTTCTTTATTCCATCCAAAATTACTTTGTTGGATGCTTCTGCTTGCCCATTACTTTGGGGGAAACTTGGTGTTGAAAAGTAATTCTTGATCTTGAATTTCGCACAAAAGTTCTTGATAAGTTTGCTGTCAAACTGCGTTCCGTTGTCGGCAACGATGGCTCTTGGAATGCCAAATCTGGTGATAATGTTTTTCCATATGAAATTCTTGACGTCCACATCTCGGATTTTGGCAAGAGGTTCTGCCTCTATCCACTTTGTGAAGTAATCTGTTGCTACCAGCAAGTATTTTCTCTGCCCAGTTGCTTGGGGAAGTTGTCCAACCAGATCCATGCCCCATTGGGCAAACGGCCAAGGGCTGGATACTGGATTCAGGTCAGCAGCTGGCTGATGAATCAAAGGTGCAAACCTTTGGCATTGTTCGCACTTCTTTACGTATGCTTCTGCATCTTTTTGCATGTAGGGCCACCAATACCCCTGGGTAATGGCCCTATGGGCTAATGATCTGCCCCCAGTGTGGCTTCCACAAATTCCTTCATGAATTTCATATAAAAAATCTTCAACTTGTAAAGGGTGTACGCACCTTAAAAGGGGTCCAGTGAAGGACCTTCTGTAGAGATGTCCGTCCGCAGTCAGGCTGAATCTTGCCGACTTCAACCTGACTTTGTGTGCCTCCTTGCGGTCTTCTGGCAGCTTTCCTTCTTTAGGAATGCAACAATTGCGTCCATCCAGCTTGGCCCCATGTCCACACACATTGCTTCTTGCTTTGCGCTCTGTGGTTCTATGCTCGGGCCCGACATATAGTCAATCATAATTGTTCTTGTTTTTCCAGTCTGTATTGAACTTGCCAGGTTGGCCAACGCGTCGGCGTGGCTGTTATCATCTCGGCTTACTTGGAGAAGTCGGCAGTTCTGAAACAGGGCTGCCAATCTGATGACCTCTTTTGCATATGCCGACATCCTCTCGTCTCTGGCTGCAAATTCTCCTGTTGACTGGTTAACAATTAACTGTGAATCACAAAAAACTATTACCTCATCTGCTTCTGCTGCTGCTGCCAGCTTTAGTCCTGCAATTAATGCTTCGTATTCTGCTTCATTGTTTGAGGCCTTGAACCCCAAACGGATGGATTGTTCTATTATTTCTCCATCTGGGGATATCAGCAGCACTCCTGCCCCCGCTCCTTGTCGGTTTGAACTTCCATCGACAAACAGTCTGAATGAGTCGCCGATGTAGATGCTGCAGGGTCTGAGCTTTTCCTTCCTTTGTTCCTTGGCCTTTGGCTGGGATTCTCCCTGCTTGCTGGGACCTCGTTCATCTTGGCTCAACGGAGCCCGATGTTCGATGGATTCAGGTGTGAATTCTGCCACGAAGTCGGCCAAAACCTGGCCCTTAATCGCTGTTCTGGGCCTGAACTCCAGGTCATACTGGCCCAAGGCCACTGCCCACCTTGCAATTCTTCCTGTTAAGTCTCCTTGTTGCAACAAGGACTTCAGTGGGTGCTCTGTTAGTATTACAATCTTGTGTGCCTGGAAGTAGTGGTTCAACTTTTTTGAGGCCATTACTAAGGCCAGCATTAACTTTTCTAGCGGTAGATACCTTGTTTCTGCGTCGGCCAAGGTTTTACTTACATAATAGACAGCCTTCTGTTCTCCCTGCTCTTCTCGGATTAGCACTGCACTTACTGCGTGTTCTGACACGGCTAAGTACAGAAACAACTCCTCCCCAGGTTCAGGTGTTGAGAGGACTGGGGCCGTGGTCAGATACTTTTTTAGGTCGGCCAAAGCGGCCTCACATTCTTCAGTCCATAGGAAGTCTGCGGTCTTTTTTACCAGGTTGAAGAAGGGTTTACACTTGTCTGAACTTCGGCTTATGAACCTGTTTAGGGCTGCGGCCCTGCCAGTGAGCATTTGAACCTGTTTTGCCGATGTTGGGCTCTGTAGATCTAGGATGGCCTTGATCTGATCTGGGCTGGCCTCTATTCCCCTTCTTGTTACCAGGTACCCTAGAAACTTACCAGATCCGACTCCAAACGCGCATTTAGATGCGTTGAGTCGGAGCCGATATGTTTTGAGTATTTCAAATACCTCTTTCAGGTCGGCAAGATGACTCTTAGGCTCCTTGGTCTTCACGACCATGTCATCGATGTAGACTTCTACTGTTTGGCCTATCAGGTGCTTGAACATTTTGGTTACCAGCCTTTGGTAGGTTGCTCCTGCGTTCTTCAGCCCAAAAGGCATCACCCTGTAGCAGTACAGGCCTTTTGGGGTGATGAACGCTGTCTTCTCCTCGTCTGGGGGGTACATGGCTATCTGGTGGTACCCCCTGTAAGCGTCCAGGAAGCTCATCCTTCCATGTCCAGATGTGGCGTCTACTAATTGATCGATTTTGGGCAGAGGAAAGCTGTCTTTGGGACAGGCCTTTATTCAGGCTTGTAAAATCTACGCAGACCCTCCATTTACCGTTTTTCTTCTTTACCACCACAGTGTTTGATAGCCATGTTGGATAATTGACTTCTCTGATGGCCTTGGCTTCCAGGAGTCTGTCTACTTCTTCCTCCACTGCTTCGACGTGCATCAACGTCGGTCTTCTAGCTCGTTGTATTACTGGTTTAGCCTACCTGTCGACGTTCAGTTTGTGACATGTGACCTCGGGGTCAATGCTAGGCATTTTATAAGGTGTCCAGGCGAACACCTCTATGTTTGTTCTTAAAAAAGCTTCCAGTTCTTTCTCTTCTTCTTCGGCTAAGCCTGAGCCGAGAAGAAAGAAGCGCTCTTCATCGCCTTCCTGGACGAGGATTTTCTTCAGTGTTTCCTCGCTCTTCTCGGCTGGCTCCTTGCCGACATCATCTAGGACTTCCATGTCCTCATCTTCAATCTCTGCCTTCCCTGGTTCTTGTATGTTGCAGGTTGTTTTCATTGCTGCCATGGAGCAATTTTTGGCCTGTAGCTGGTCTCCTCTGACTTCTTCAATCCCATGTTCTGTTGGGAACCGCAATAGTTGATGCAACGTTGAGGGAACTGCCCCCATTGCATGCAACCATGGCCTTCCCAATATGATGTTATAAGGAGAAGGCGTATCAATCACGATGAATTCTGTCCTGATCTTCTTAGTGCCGGCCTGTACTTCCAAGTTTGTAGCGCCCAGTGGCCACGTCGGCGTTCCATTGAAGCCGACCATCGGGCCATTCGATTGCTCCATGTCGTCTGGGTGAAGGCCTAGCTCCTTGTAACATCTAACGTACATGATGTCACAAGAGCTGCCTTGATCTATTAGGATGCGTTTTACTTGGTACTCCCCAACCTGGAGGGATACTACCAAGGCATCATTATGTGGGTGCTGTACCATCTCTAGGTCGGCTTCGGTGAAGGCTATCATCGGTCCTGGCGCTCCGCTGGCCGATGTCTTTTTTCCCCGACTTGGTAGACATGCTGCAGATGCCTTACCCTTTGAGTCTCTCCTCTGACTTCGTTCTCGTTAACTTTTGAATGAATCACATTAACTATCCGAGGTCCTTCTGCCTGAGGTTGCGGAGGTGGTGGGGCTGCTGGAGCCTGAGGCAATCTTGCCTGTTCTTCTCTTGTTCTGGTTTCATCGACAAGGTCTCTCAGGTGGCCTTGCCTTACCAGATCTTCCAAGTGTGCTTTTAGGGCTCTGCAGCCCTGTGTTGTATGTCCGTCTTCATTGTGATAAGCACAATGTCTGTCCATGTTTCTTCCCATAAATTCTCCCGGTTCCCTTGCTGGCGTTCTGAAATAGGGCTGGTTCCGAATTTTTCCTAGGACTTTTTGAATTGGAATTCGGAACACGGTTGTCACTGCCTGTTTGGCCCTTAACTCTATCTCTGTTTTGCTGAATCCGTTGTTACTTCGGCCTCGCTTCGGCGAGCCGTTCCCTTTCTTCCTGTTTGACTTCCTTGTGGGCCGATGTATCCTCCTCGGCTCGGGCATATTTTCGATCCTTGCCATGAGTTCTTCCATGCTCTTTGGCAATGTCTTTGCCAAAGATTTCCGCAGCGAACAGTTATCTTTCAGGCCGTTCTTGAAGGATACGACCGCCACTTCCTGGTTGCACTCGGGTATTCGATTGAACACCTCGTAGTATCTTTTTGCATAGGCCCTAAGGCCTTCATCCTGGCTGATCTTCAAAGCCATTAGTGCGTCCACCCTTAATGGCTGTAGCTTGTTCGTCACGAACCTGGCCACAAACATCTCGGCCAGGCCTTCCCATGTCTTCACGCTTCCCTTTGGTAGCTTGTGGAACCAATCTGATGCAATCTCCCCAAAGGACGAGGGGAACACTTTGCAGAGCAGTGGCTCGTTTCCACTGTATAATGCCATTGAATTCAGGAAAAGACCAACGTGGAAGTTAGGGTCTGACTTACCATCGTATATCTGAAACCTCGGCATGCTGAATCTTTTTGGTGCCTCGAATTTGTCCAGTTCTACCGAGAACGGTGTCCTCGGCTTGTCGGGTGAATTAACCTCAGCTTCAGCATTCTGTTCCTTCCTCTTGAGGTAGTTTCTCAAGTCCTCTTTACTCCTCCCTGGAGCTCGGCTATCTTTTGACTTCAGTCTTTTCGGCACACTGCTCTCGGCCTCGTGGTGGGCCCGTTTTGATCTTTCTCCATGGGTTGTGTCAAAGCAGAGTGCCTGCCTTTGGACATGCCGATGTTCTCTGGGCTCTGGGTCCTTCGTGTGGTATGTCCTCTGGGATTTCTCTTGTCTCGGTTCTTCTCGTCCGATCTCCCTGGAAGGCGGGTGGGAGTGCCTTGCGCTCCTGGTATGCCGAGGTGCTTCGGGAATTACTTTCCTTCCTCCCTTCTGAGTATTAACCGCTGGAATTGGCGTGTCCTGCAGCGGGTATGGTGGCTGCATGACCTTGTTTTGCATCATAAAGTTGACGACCGACTGCAGGTCTGCCAACTTGTCTGCCAATTCTTTTACTTCCTCATCCCTTCGTAGGCACCTATCCCTCCATACCTGGAGGTTATCTTCGTTGTAGTATCTGTCCTGGTCTGTCTTCTTTGAGGTGTCGCCCTCCTGGCCGACGTTTTTTTCCTCCATGCCCCTGGTCGCGGGTTTCTTCGTTGTGGTTGTCTCCTTCAACGTCAAGGTCGATAGGCCTGCCACTCCCAGCGGGAGCGTCGTCCCCAACCTTCTCGTTTTGTGCGTTACTGGCCATCTATTCGTCTTTCTTTCCCACAGACGGCGCCAAATTGTGTGAGTGATTTTCCGATCACACTGCCCTTCTTAGTAATTCAGCTGTAGAACACAAGCAGAATAGATGACACCTTGCTGTCCTGCACAGAAAGAAAAGGCTCCGGCGGTGGTTCTTCTACCCGGGGGCACTCCGACGATCAAGTCAGTATATTCCTCAATTATATTCAGGTATTCAACTCACAAGCTTTAATATAAAAAACATACCTTAGACCCATGGGGGTGCCTTTCTTTTATAGCCAATACAATCCTAGTCCCAATAGGAGCCTGGCCCTAATGGACTTAGGATTACTGCTTATCTGGGACTCCCAGTGGGATTAAGATAAACTCTCTAAGAGTCTTATCTTTACCCAAACTGAAGTCTTCTCTCCATCTAGGACTCTTGTCCTCATCCGCTTATCTCGGATTCCGATATCTTCGGAGATAACTCGACAACTCCGCGATTACCTCGGCGCAACTACCACGACACGTGGCACCTTGGTCGACACGTCGGCGTCACCATGCCACCTGTTGGTACTCAGAAAATATATCCCCACACCCTTCATTCAACTCTTTTTAACTTATGATCTCCTTCTTAAAACTAAACCCAAGTCATGGTAGCCAATTAAAGTAAACCTAATTTTTTTATCAACTGCAAAGTTGTTTCAACTATATGGAGCAAGTTTTACTTAGGGACGGGGTGAGAGGGAGAAAAGAAAAATGTAGTTGTAATATGAATTTCCATGTTATGCTTGGGTTGATGAAACGCATCGAATTATGTTTTAATAATTTAAATCGTTAATTTGTAAACTTTTGCATGTATATTACTTATTAAAAAATTAAGTTAATCAAATTGTCGTAATCTTTTTATTTTATTTCATTACAATCTAAAAAAATCTTTTTATTTTATTGTGTTTGTCTTTGAAAAAATAGATGATAAGTGTGTTTTTAAAAGGGTAAAATAAGATCATTTATTTTTTGGAGACATATATAATAAATTTTTTTTTTACAATTATTGTATTAATTTAATTATTTTTAAAAATAATATACATAAAAAACTTTACAAAATAAATAATTTAAATTATCAACACAAAACCCATAATAAATCTCACAAATCCAAACATTATACGTAATACATGTCATGTTCAAGTTCATAATTATGTATTTGGATGAGACTTTTTTTTTTGTCGTCTGATTCATAAGATACAAATTAAATGTCCCTTCACATTTCACATTTCACATTTTGCTTTTGCCCTCAAATCCACTTATATTTTTTCTTGTTTTTTTTGGCCCTCTTTCTTTTGTTTCCAAACAAAGTTAATTGATAATTGACCTTTTTATAGCAAGTAGTACCATGAGGGACAAATGAATTGAATACAAACGTCATTCAGAGTCGTAAAAAAAATCATTGGAGTAATGTTCATGGTCTTTCTATTATTGTCTTTGGATCCTAAAATTCTTAGGATTACTTGATCATATTTTATGTAGTCGACAGGGAAATATACATGTTTGTTTGTTGCATGCTTTCTCATACAATATATTCAAGTTTTAACTTCTCAATTTATTTTCTCTTGATCACTAAAATTTTTATTTATTTTAAAAAAATCACAAATAATTTTTACTCGTTTGAAACTATCTTACAAACACTCAGTGAAAGATGAATTTAATTATAATGAGTGGTAAATGATTAGGAAGTGTACACTTAGAAAGTAAAATAAATTGATAAAAGAAAATTAATGATAAATAACATTTTTCTTTCTAATAAGGTTCTCTTATAATACTTTACTACTCGTTTGGAAACATACTTTTTAAATAATTTTTTAATTTTTTGACTAAAATATGATATTGTACGGGGAGCCAATATTTTGCAGAGCCCGTATTCCTTTCTATCAAGCTTTTTGTCTGTCCGATCGACCTGCGAACACAACGGCGGTGAGCTACCCGGCGGTGTGTGGCCGGAAAACCCCTCCGACGGTCAAGTTAGCACACACTCCAAGGATATAGAGAGATGAGAGAGTTGAGTGTGTTAGGTTGTTCTCACCAAAATGATGTTCCATCATCCGCATGGGGGGCGCCCTCAAGCTTATATACTTTCTGCGCTTGTATCTGCTCCCATTAGTCTCTTGACACGTGGAGCTGCTCTCTCATCTGTCAGCACAAATCCCGCAATCACCACCTAACCAAACCGCCAGACAACATTAACGGGATCTCGGCAGATCGGCGGAATCACCTCGGCCTTTCACTTCCGTGCTGCGTAACGTGCCCGAGTGCTCCACTCGCCGAGCTCCATAACAGCTGAGCTCAGTAGCATTCCGGCATAACCGAGTTTAAGATAAGCCGAGCCGGTGAACAAAAGACTTTACCACTGAACTAACCATGCTCCCCCAAAACCTGTGTAGCAGATGCTCATCTCGGCCCAGCAAGTCCAAATTCGGGGGAGCTCGGTCAATCACATGGCCGCGGACCTCAAGCTTGGGCCTCGATCGAGCAAGATCACCTCCAGGAAAGCCCCAATTAGCTCGGCCTAGGCAGGGGTTGGGCCTCGACCGAGCAAATCCCACTCCAAATCAGGCCCAAGTGATCTCGGCCCAAACATGCTCGGTCCTGACCTGTTCGACCTCTTCCACGGTCTAAAGCCAGATTATAAATCTCCCTCTCAGATATAAAACAAATTAGTATGTTTAGAATTACTTTTTAATTTTTTACGAAAAGATATGTAAAAAATAAAAATAATTTTTTTTTTTAAAATTTTTGATATAAGTTATCGATTTTTTAATTTTTAAATTAAAAAATAATGTTATCAAATGAGACCTAGGATGAGAGAGATAAAAAGTCAATGAAGCTAGAGAAGGACTGCATTTGCCTTGGAATCTTAATTTTCAGCGACAGCTATAACGTGTGGCCTTTGTCTTTTTGACTCTTCACATTAGAGTTTGGAATCTTACATTTAATAAATTGAGGAAATAAAAAATCATAACAATAACATGAAAAAGGTATAGGGACCTCATCTTGTCTCAGAGGCATTTAAAAAGCACCAATTTTTTTGCCATGGTTAAAGACCCTAGAATAATGGTAGTGAATCTCCATTCTCTCTTCAGATAGGATTAATGTTTCGTTTGGGAATATATTATTTTAATAAATTTTTAATTTTTTAATTAAAATATAAGGTAATAAAATTAGTAAATTTAAAATAAATTTTTAATTTTTTATGAAAAAATATACAAAAAATATAGAGAAAATAATTTTTTTGATTTTTTAGTATATCTTATAGACTTTTTGATTTTTTTAATAATTTTTTAATTTTTAAATTAAAATTGTAACATGTCAAAGGGGACCTAAGTTTAAACACACAGATATGTATGTGAAAGTAATACCGGCTCTCTTCGATTAACACACATGGGTCCCGTTTATTTTTAGAGGTAAAATGGAGAGGATTAATAGTGAGGGAATTGTTAGTGGGGGGATTAAGTAAAATTATGTTTGTTTTGATGATAGTTGTTAGTGTAGGAATTATTAAATTATTTTTATATAAAATAATAAAACAAATAAAAAAATATAAAAAATTAAACATTAATGTTTAAAACAAAATACCAATATGTAAAAAATAAAAAAATTTCTAATCCCCTCACTATTTTTCTAATACCACCGCTACCTCTTCCATTTCAATCTCCCTTTCCAACCTCCATCTCAATTCCCTCCTCCATCTTAATCTCTTTCCCAACTCTACAAACAAACACAACACTAAATAATCCCACTTCCATCCTAATCTCCTCCCATCCATTACACCTCAAAAAGAATGGCCATGGTATGAAATATCAGTACTGGAAATCACTTACAACAAAGGAAGACTCAGGGGTCTTTTGGAAATAATGGTAAAAAGTTAACTTTTTAGCTTTTTAGATTTTTTAGTCAAAAAAGTCAACTTTTTTACCAAAAACAATCCAATTTTTTGCCAAAAAAATCACCAAAAAAATCAAAAAATCAAAAAATTAATTTTTTACCAACTTCCTAAAACATCACTCTGAGGCCTCGTTTGGGAACATGCTATTTTAGTAACTTTTTGACTTTTTACGAAAAGATGTGCAGAAAAGTAGAGAGGTGATGTGACAACTTTTAGTAACTTTTTGACTTTTTGGCTAAAATAACCACTCCCCAAACGAGGCCACAAACGAGACAATCTTTGAAAGAAATACAAGGAATGATGGAAGTCCCATTCTCCCTTTCTCTGTTCCACCCATATTCTCTCTCTCTCTCTCTCTTTCTCTCTCGTGATAATTTTAGATGTCCTGTTGAGAGAGAGAAGAATTCCTCTCAGGACCCTCTACCATTGTAAATTTTTTAGATGTTTGTAATGTCATCTTTTGGACTCAGGCTGATTTAAAAATATGTTATTTTAATAATTTTTTAATTTTTTAATTTTTTTATTAAAATATGAGATAAAAAAATTTATATGTTTATAATAATTTTTAAATTTTTTTTACGAAAAGATATGCAAAAAGTAGAGAGAAAAAGAAATCTTTAATCTTTTGGTATAAGTTATAAGTTTTTTTGATTTTTTTAATAACTTTTTCACTTTTAAACTAAAACCATTACTTCCCAAATGAAGCCTAAGTAGCCAACACTGGTTATGTGAATTTTCTCTACAATCTTTTAGTTCGGTAGTGTTACATGTATCAATTAGTGTACTAACTAGTGTTATAACATTATTATTGATCCTACCTATTATATAAATAACAAATAGTCAAAACTTTTAAAACTATATTATATCATCTATTAATATACTAATTAATACATATAATATTATCTCTTTTCGTTATGTGAATTTTCACAATAATGGTACTGAATGACATCAGTGTGTTTGGTTTGAGTTTTTTGAATTAAATTTTTTGAAAAATCCCTTTTTTGGTTTTTGTGTTTTTTTTTTTATTTTTAGTGAATATTTTTAAAATTTTAAACGTTTTTTTACTTTTTTAGATGCACTTTACTTAGATGTATCTAAAAAGTAAAAAATTTGTGAAAAAATATTTTAAAAATTTAATAAATACATAAAATATAAAAAATGTACTGAATTCTCGTATTTTTTTTTGTATTTTTGATATTTAGTGAATTTTTAAAAGATTTTTTTCACAATTTTTTTACTTTTTAGGTATATTTATGTTAGGTATGTCTAAAAAGTAAAAAAAAATGCTTAAAATATTAAAAAAAATCAGTAAAAATAAAAAAACACGAAAAATAAGAAAGTAAAATTTTCTGAAAAGTATTTTTGAAAAAACACAACCAAGTAAACTGATATTCAAAGAATAAAGTCAATTGACATTATGGCTTTAAATTGACAACATGTGAAAATTCAAGAATGAAGTCAATGCACTTAAAATTACTATAGATTGTGAAAAAAAAAAAAAAATTACTATAGATTTGAAATATTAATGTAAAAGTAGTTGTTTAAAATCCTTAATACTAATGATTAATTCTACAATGATCCTAATACAATACTTTTTTTCTACCCTGTAAGGTTTATTTAGGATGTTCTAAATAAATGTACCTTTTAACTTTTTATGAAATATGAATTGGGTATGAGTTGAGTTTGAAGTGATGTGATAGAGAAGTGATATGATTTAAATAAGATGATATGACTTAAATAGGATAATAATTTTTTAACTTTTTATCTTTTTTAAGAGATGACAAACAAGGCCTTCTCAATACACCTATAAGAGCTTGCCCTCCTATAACTTTTACAAAATTAAAATATAATCTGTATTTGAAATCCTTCTATCAAAACCGAGCCTTAATTTTTCCTACACATACAAGGTATAAATTAAGGGAGAAGAAAATAAAAGGTACCATAAGGTTAAAATTATAAGCACAAGAAGTAATCCCTGCATGTTACATTTAAATCCAACTTCTATTCTACAATTAAAAAATACGTGCAAATATTTTAATTATCGGATAGGCGGTAATTTTTGAACATCAAATCTATTGCTTACTCTCATGCCATATTAAATTGTAAAAAATAAAAAATAAAGATTTAATATGACATCAGTAATTGATCTTATGTTAAAAAATATGGTATCAGGAGAACAACTTCATCTTTTATGTTCTCTACATACCACAACCAAATAATAGAGAGGTTACAATGTAACCAGTATCTGCTTTCTCTGCACTATTCCTTGCATAACCTTTGTTTGGCATGTTAGGTTTTTTGATTTTTTGACTATTTTAGTCACAAACAGATAAAATAGATTTTTTAGTTCAATAAGACAAAATATTACATTCAATTTATAATTATTTTATTTTTCTCTCACAAAAGTTAAAAAAACTTATCCCAAACGAGACTTTTTACTCTAGACTAAGGCCAAGTTTGGCATGTGTCCAAAAAGTAAAAAAGTAAAAAAATTACTCAAAAAGTTAAAAAGTTATCACTATTCACCAAAAGTCAAAAAGTACGGCTGCACAACTCCCAATCTTAATTTTCTCCTACACACTAATTTATACAATTTTTTAATACACATTTTTTTCATAAAAAGTCAAAAAGTTAACCCAAACAATCATAATTTTTTCCTCAACTTTTTAATCTAAAAAGTCAAAAAGTACACTTATTTAAGACATCCCAAACAACTCTTAAAATAATCAAAAAGCCAATCCAAATTCCAAACCAGCCATACCTATATTTTCAAATCTGCATAAAGTGATTATCACACAACCATGATTCGTGATTCATAATCTGACCGTGATTCAGAAATTTATCACATAACCATAAGATGGAACTTGTATTTCATAATCTGACCGTGATTCAGAAATTTATCACATAACCATAAGATGGAACTTGTATTTCATACTCATCAACTATTTTCATTACTGATCAAATCATGGAAAGGCGACATTGCCAGAAAAATTTGTTGCAAGATTACTTGAAAAAGATAAAAAAAAATTCCAGACACAACTTCTATAATGTGGGTGTTTGAAAAGTAACTATTTTAGAAGTTTTTTTAATTTTTTTTGACTATTTTAGGCCCTGTTTGGCAAGTGACTTTTTTAGTTAAAAAGTCAAAAATTTTACTTTCTCTACTCTTTGCACATCTTTTCGTAAAAAGTTAAAAATTCATCCCAAACATACTAGTTTTTTTTACATCACATTTTTGTCAAAAAGTTAAAAAATTACTTAAAAAAACATGTTCCCAAACGAGGCCTAAGCTATTTTAGTTTTTATGTTTGGAAAGATAGAATAGATTTTTATTTGAGTTGTGTATTGAAAAATATGTTTAAAATGATGTTTGAAATTGAAATGACAAATTTATCCTTAATTTTATTTTTTTCAAAATAGGTCTAAAGGGGTAAAGTTGTCATTTACTTCAAAAATGGCTGGGGCTGTCACTCTTGTCCCTACACTATCACATTGATAGTGTAGGCTGAAACCATCCAAAAGCTATTTTTTTATTTTTATTTTTATTTATTTATTTATTTATTTTTGAATCAATGGGTTAGAATGGACTAAAAGGCTTTTTTTGAATGAAAGGCTATTTTAACCAGGCTTTTTGGTTCCCAAACACCTCCAATGAATGGCACCTATTCAAACCTTAAAATTATGATGTATCTCATAACCAAATCTGATTGAATAAGAGCATCTCCAACCGTGACTCAGATTTTTCACCAAATCTGAGTTAAAAATGACCCATTTCATCAAATTTGATACCAACTGCTCCAATGCTTCACCAAATTCAGCTAATATACTTCAGGGACAACCGGGTGGTCAATCGGCCGGTCGACCGGTTAGAGAAATTTTTTTTTTTTTTTTAAAATTGTTTGAACCTTTTCTTGAACTGTCTGAACCTTTTTCCGGGACAACCGGTTGGTCGACCGGCCGGTCGACCGGTGTGAGAAATTTTTTTTTTTTTTTTTTGAATTGTTTGAACCTTTTTTAAACTGTTTGAACCTTTTTCCGGAACAACCGGTTGGTTAACCGACCGGGCAACCGGCTGGTCGACCGGTTGATATCTCCCAACGATCAGGAACAGTGATTTGGTGAAATGCTTTGGCTGTACTCAGTTTGATGAATTATTTGATGAAAACTCAATCTGATGCTGGGTTTGATGAAGCGTTAGAGCCGTGAACAGTACCTTTTTCACCAAATTTTGAATTTGATGCTGGGTTTGATGAAACGTTGGAGAAGGTCTAATATCCTCTTGTCAAAAAAACAAACAACATCAATAATTACAGCAAGTCCACTGCCAAAAAATTAGGTCATAATTTTTTATTATTTTATAACCATGGATCCCTTATTCAATATATCTTGATCTAGCCCTACTACACAAGATCTATACGATTAGTGGTAGCCATTATAGTGTAATTTTTAAAGTATAAAAGTATGTAACATTATCCAAATCATTGCAAGAAATAGTTTGTTAGGTGACGCAAAAGTAGACCAGATTCATGATTATATATTTAGAAGGGGCCATTTTAATTCGATCCGTGGAGTTCGCCCATATCCGCCAGAATGGGATGAATTTTATCCATCCCGACACTTATATGAGGCAGAAGTAGATTATGTTTTGGTCACTTTAATTGGGGGGGGCATGTATCGCTTTTCTCGATCCAAACTTAATCCGATACAATTAATAATATATATATATATATATATATAAAATATAATTAGATATAAAAAAATAATATTAAAAGTCTATTATTTTGTTTAAATATAAATAAATAATAATCTTAAAAGTTCCACTATTTATATATATATAAATAAAAAAAACTATTTAGTGTATTAAGAATTTAAATGGTTCTTAATTTTTTTAATTATTTGAAATGTGATCGAATATCTGCAGGTATCGAATATCCACATAGACAAGGTGGAATTGAAAAATTTCACCCGTAAAGAGAGTGGGACGGGGTGAGGGTAGAATTTGTCAGTAAGGACGGGAGCGGCAAATAACAAACCTATCCCAAACCCGCTCCGTGGCTATCCCTGTATATATTATTTCTTAAATCATACTACACATAGTACTTGGGGTTACCCTAGGTATAGTTACTTTTTTTAGTATATGTGTTCTAGGGATGGGTGCAAAAAATGAACAATTCTGGATGTAAGGTTTGTTTGCTTACCTAAATATGGATCCGATGTACTTTAAAAAAAAAATTAAAAAAAAAAAAATATATATGAATCCAATGTAAGCTGCCTTCAATGAAGACCTAACTAAAATTTACCAGTCAAAGAGTTCATGTGAATGTACTTCACTTATTTAATGCTATCTCCTATTTGGGGAACATGTAAGATTGATATGACACAATAGAGAAATTGGTAATGGATTTGCAGGCAATAAATGAGTCCATGGACTACTGCTGTTCAAAAAGAGGGCAAAGGAGTTTCACTGTCCTATATGCAGTTCCTTTTCTTCTATTGCACCAAGTTCATTCATATATAATTGGATTTAGCCAACTGCACATAACTCCTTCGTTACCCTAAGATCCCAACTAATTAGATTAGGGCAAATTCCGTGGTGAGCGTCTAAGGAGGTGCATCATGTGCATTCCTTAGTTTTGATGTGATATGTTCGACATTATAAATTAACCCATTGTATTTAAAATTAGATTTGATGTGATTATATTAATTATATGATCGTATATCGATCAATATCAAACAAAATTAACTATATTAGTAAATATCAACGCAAAAAATTCAAAATCTTAACACAAATGGATCGGTATTTAAAAGCTTGATCACATTATATATTGTAATAAAAATCAAATCACATGGTGCATTGTAACTCAGGGGCTGGGTGACTCACCATGTGTATTATCTACATGATTCTCTCGGTAAATTAACAAATCTTGGGAAATTAACAAATCATAACACACATTAATGATTATTTTTTCTCTCTCAATTTACTTAACAAAGGTGAGACCTTATCCACTCATAATTTTTTTTAGACTATTTTAAAAAGATGATTAAAAGTCATCTTTTAACTTTTAATACATTTTGAATCATATCATATCTCACAATTTTTTAACATATTTTTTCAAAAAAAAATAATCATGTTCTCAAAAGAACTCTTTATTACTTGATTAAGAACTTTCCATAAATATTGTCAAATGTCATTTTGAAACCACTGAATAATTACCAACAAACTTACCCTTAGATTTCACGTCAAATTAAGGGCTTTTGGGTTTTTCATGCTCACTAAAAGAGTTGTCCTCCAACTTCTGAATCTTCTGAATGGTGAATATCAAAGTGAAAGGAAAGCATTTGAGTAACCAAAAAGAGGAAAAGCAAAACAAAAACTTACCACTATTTGCAGTAACAAAAATAAGCAGGTGTAGTGCTGGATAAATCTGACATATGATCTCTGCAAAGTGCAAAGTCACTAATCCCTCTTTTTTTTTTTTAATTAGTATGATTTGCCAATACCCAATAAAGAATTACAGAAACAGCAGAAAAAAGACATGAAACATGATATGCAAATCTATTATATGTCATAAATGGCTTTTCAACTAGTACATATCTATGACAATTTGGATGGTAAGTCTCATAAAACTGTACTACAACTAGTACACACACTACCACTTCTACATGACTACACAACCAGTAAAACTGCCACTGTTTACACATATATATATATATATATAGAAATAAAGGATACCCCTAACAGTTCAGTACCCACAAAATCTAAGCATACACAGTTTTCAGAAACAACAGAAAAAGAAAATAGGGAAAATTGTTTATAACACAATATAACAATCTTTTTTAAGTGTTAGAACACAAGATAAAATTCGCACTCGAAAATGCAAATTTTTTCTTCTCATGTCCAAAATGATGTGAAATTTTCCCAAGAAAATAAAATCTTACTAATTTATATTTAACAGTAAGGGAATACTACATATATATATAGATATATAATAATATTGGACAGTATCAGCTGAACAAATATCGATACCTGAAGTCCAAATTTTCATTACAATTGGCCGATAATTAAAACCATGCTATATATATATATATATATATATGCATGCACTTAATTGTGATCATATCCATGGCAAAGAGAGTGGCTAACTTGCACTTGGAGGTGGCAATGCCGGTGGTTGCTGCCCCGCCACCGCTGCAGCCGCCACCGCAGGCGGCCGCTTCCGCTTCTTTTTCTCGTAGCTAATTCCCCTAGCTTTGGACTGAGAGTCCCGAACCTCACGCAGATAAAGCCTAACAGCTCGAGCCCCAAATGGGTTGGCTTCAGGCTTGCCATCATTTTCCTCGAAGGCGGCACGGAGGCGGCCGATGAGGGCGTCGAGGCTGCCCCAGGCTTGGCGGAGAGGGCAGGGACAGGGGGCAGGAGGGTTGGGGTGGCCGAAGAAGGGGCAGAGTTGGGTGTGGACTTTGGTTTTGCCGAATTGGTCCAGGTATCGAAGGAATTCCAGGACGTGGGCGCCGCTGCAGCGGGAGAGAGAGAGTGGTGGGCGGTGGTTGCGGAGGTACTGCCCGAAGGTGTTCCAATCTCGCCGTTTTTGGTTCTCGTACCGGCTTAGGGTTGTTGGGGATGATGAAGATGATGAAGCTGAGGCTGAGGATGAGGTGGTTATGGTGGTGGTGTTGGTGATGATGGTTGTGTTGTTGTTTGGGTTTAAAGTGTGCATTTCTAGGGGGTTTGAGTCCATTGAGAGAGAGAGAGAGAGAGAGAGAGAGTGCAGTCTACTGGAGAGAGCTGTAGAAGTATGAGGATGTTACTGTTGATGAGAACTGTAACAGAGACTTTTGATCAGAGATTGAGATTTCACTTGGGTTTCATTTCATCATTGGAGAGAGAGAGGGTTTGGAAGTGGGAGAGGAAGATGATTGTTGGGATGTTGCAATAATAGAGAGAGAGAGAGAGGCATAAGATTAATATCTTTTTGTGGTTAGTTTGTTTGATCAATCCTAGAAAACCATCAAAAGGTGTGTGTGTGTGGGTATGGTGCTTTGAGTTGGCTTTTGTGGGGGCTTTGTTTTCTGAAAATGTTTCAAGAGATTGGCAGATATTTTCCTAGAAAAGGGGAAGCAACTGTTATCATACTGTGTGTGCGCGTAAGACAGAGAGACACAGAGAGAGAGAGAGAGAGAGAGAGAGAGAGAGGGCAACGGAGATTGGGAGTGTGGATGAGCAACTTGGTTAGGGCTTTTTTGTGAAATGTAAACAGGTTGACAGTAGGGTTGGGATGATGGATGGAGATAAGAGAAATGCTTTGATGATTTATTTACGGAAAATGCCATATTATATTTAAAAAAATTTCTTACAAAATTAACCCATTCGTCTGGAAAAAAATACTAATTTAACTTAATTTTTAAATTTTTTAATTAATTTAGGTTGACTAAATTAATTTGGTTTGAAAAGAATTTATTATTTTTTTGATTTAAATGTAATGATTATAAGAGAGAAAGTGAAATGATTGTGATTTAGATATAACATTTTATCTTGTTAATTAAATTAACTTATTTAGACATTTTAACTATTCTCAAACAATATAAATTACTCATGGAAATGATATACTATGAACGATATTTTTGATATTAGAAATTATTTTAATAATTTAGTTTTTATTTTAAATGATAATACATAAATAAGTTCATAAGTTTGTCATATTATTCTATATATATTTGATATCTATTTTTTATTTGTTTATCTCATTATTTATTAAAGTGCTATTCATGTAATGCTCAAATTTCGTATAAATGTATTTCATTTAAAGTGTATAAACTATTTAACACTATTATTTTAATTTTGTATAATAAAAATAATAAAATTTAAATAAATTGCACTTGTAGAAAAGGAGAATCAGAATAAACGCTTCTTTGTTTAAAAATATATTTCGAAAATATTCCCATTCTCTTGCATTGATTGACAACACCTTCATTTATCCAAAATAATAATAATAAATAAATAAAAATAACAGTACAACATATAAAAATTTAAAATTTAATTTTTTTTGCTTTTAAAAATAAAAATATTATTGTAAAAGATATATGGTGATCAATTTCAGTAATTGTATGAGTTATCATTAAAAGGTTGTATTGAAAAGTTAAAAATGACATTTAACAATAAAATTTTTAAAATGTTATTAATAATAATATTTTTTGGAACAATAATCTAGTGTTGGTAAATTTTTTGACACAAAAATTTTAATCTCAAAAACAAAAAAAATTATTATTAAATATCTAATTTTATAGCTAAAAATATAACATTAACCAATTTTTTAGTTAAAAAATTTTTAAAGTCGAAATACTTATCTTTATCAATTAAAAATATTAAATGTCACATCAAATTTTTATTAAAAAAAAACAATCATTACAACTTTTCAAATACATTTTAACTATATTTAAGTTTTTTCTTATTTTTTCTAAAAAAAAATTCATTTAAACCCAAGTCCAAAAAACATCACATGAATGGGTGCTTTAGAACGATAGTTGAAAGTTATTTTTTAACTTTTTTTAAATTTTTTGTAAGAGAAAAAAGTAGGTTAAAAGTTGAGAAGTGTCTTTTAACTCACTTATCAAAATAAGCCAAAATGAAAGTACTCGTTTGGGTAGTTAGATTGGGATAGGTTATAAAAAAATAAAAGATAAATTACAAATATACTTCTTGAGGTTTGATTAAAATACGAATTATTCCTTGTGATTTCGGAAATTACATTTCACCCCCTGAGATTTCTAATTTCATAACAAATTGTACCTTTTATTAATAGACCATTAAGTCAATTAACAGTTTTTAATGATATTAAAAATATGTTTCAATTAATAATTTAGGTAATTTTATTATTATATAGGAAAACAACTATGAGTTTTATTTTTTCAGTTAATTCTGTTAAATAAAAAATTCTAACAAATGAGTATTTATAATTTTTCAAACCATAGGAGATAATTTGTACTTTAAGTAAATCTACAGGGTGTATTTTTAATTTACCCAAAGATAAAAAAAACTTTTTAGTCTGAAGTTAAAAAATATCACATTCAAATTATAATTATTTTATTTTTCCTCTTACAAAAGTAAAAAAATTAAAAAATTCATTCAAAAAGAGATTTTTTATCCCCAAATTAAAATAATTAAAAAGTCAAAAAAATTTAAAAACTAACCATATAACTCAAAAATTTGGAACTACTGCCAAGGGCTATGTGATTCAACGGTGATATTTAAAAAATAAAAATAAATTTACAGGTCATTTGAAATTTTGATTTTTAACTTAGAAATTTTATTAATATCCAAAAATAAATAAATAATAAAAAATCTTACTTCTGTTTTTAAGACACCACTCCTTTCCTTTGCTTCAATTGTTCAGAGGCCCCAAATTTTTATTTTCTTTGATCTTTGTGAAAAATTCTGTAATATATATATATATATATATATATAAAGGACTATTAAAAATAAAATTTCATAAAAATTCAATGTCACAAGGCCTAACAAGAAGAAAAAAAGCCCGCCAAAAGACCCAGCAAAATAAAAGTAGTGTATTTATAATTTGAAAATTATAATTTGAGAATAGAGTTGTATTTTGAATTTGTGAGTTTTGAAATTATGATTTGAGTGTGAAAAATTTGTTTGGTTGTGAGTTTTAAATTAAGTGATGTGACATATGATATTTGATACAAAAATTTACAACTCATAACTAAACACACAACCTAAAATTCTATTCAAAACTCATAAAAAAATTTTAAAAAAATTTCACAAATACATATATATATATATATATATATATTTTTGTCATATAAAAATAACAAGTGCAAAAGAAAAAAGAACACTATTCCGGTCAACCGACCGAATGACCGGTGGGACGTTCAGTTGGACGTCTAGTAGGACGACCGGTTAGTCTAAATTTTTCCGCATTGGAAAGAGTTTTCAAAAGTAAGGCCCCGTTTGGGAACTTACCTTTTTAGCAAAAAAGTCAAAAAGTTACTAAATTAGCCAAAAAGCCAACAACCCATACTAAAAAGTCAAAGATTCTCTTTTCTCTCTACTTTTTGCACATCTTTTCGTAATTAGCCAAAAAGTTATCATAAACATACAAGTTTTTTTTAGCTACCTTTTTAGTCAAATAGCCAAAAAGTTACTAAATTAGTCTGTTCCCAAACGAGGCCTAAGTGTGAAATTAATTTTTGAAAACGTTAAACAAATATCACACTCAAAAATAAATGTAGAATTATATTTTGAAAACTCCACTAAACAAAGCCAAAAGTTAACCTTGTACAAATACCTTGCAAAATTTCAAAAGTAAAAAGAAAAAATTTATTTTTATTCGTAGGCGGGCGCTTATAATAAATAAAAACTTATTGTCCAAAAGCACAACGAAAATAAATTTTTTTTTTTTTATGTAAATGTCCAACAAAATAAAATTTCATGTCCAAAAAGCCTCCAATAATAAAGGTGATATAATCATTTTAATTAAAAAAATAAAGAATAATTTTCAGTTAAAAAATGTAATACAAAATTTAATTGTATTATTTAAACAAATGTTTATTTATAATAAAAAAAATTCATTTGAAATTGCATAGAAGGCCCTCAAGAGTATTGGGCTGCCCTGGGTGTATCGGTATTGAGAGTTTAAAAACCTGATACGTATCAGCTCATATATATGTATGGAATTTTAATTCTCATCGGCATACCAAAATTTGGAGACAAAAATCCAATACAAATTTTAATAGTATTATTTAAACAAATGTTTATTTACAATAAAAAAAAAATTCATTTCAAATTGCACAGAAGGCCCTCAAGAGTATTGGGCTATCTCTAGGTGTATCGGTATTGAGAGTTCAAAAACCTAATATGTATCAGCTCATATATGCATGGGATTTTACTTCTCATCGGCATACAAAAATTAGGAGGCTAAAAGTCCGATATGCATTTCAACAATAATGAAATCATGCTCCTAATACGTATCAGCTCATATATGTATGGAATTTTAATTCTCATCGGCATACCAAAATTTGGAGGCCAAAAATCCAATACAAAATTTAATAGTATTATTTAAACAAATGTTTATTTACAATAAAAAAAAAAAATTCATTTCAAATTGCACAGAAGGCCTCCAAGAGTATTGGGCTATCTCTAGGTGTATCGGTATTGAGAGTTCAAAAACCTAATATGTATCAGCTCATATATGCAAGGGATTTTACTTCTCATCGGCATACGAAAATTAGGAGGCCAAAAGTTCGATATGCATTTCAACCAATAATGAAATCATGCTCCTGATCAACGAAATTGCAAAAAAAGGGGATGGATGTAGTTGAATTTGTCTCTAATCTCTCTAATCAATGTGGATTCGATTAATTCCATCCATTTCACGGCTACTAATTTGTGTAGTTGGCAAATACCGTGCTCTAGCACTAGAATATATTTAAGCACATTTTCAGGTTGTTGTACTTTGAATTCCTTGACTATTAACCATATGCTTTAACATAACAGATGGCATAAATTGCACAAGAGCTTATCTCTACAATAATAGAAGTTTGTCTTGTTGCTTTCATGATATTGATGAGAACTGTATTGAAGTCAATGGAAGAACTAGAGTATGTTGGTTAAGCAAATAGACATCACATGATTCAATCAGATGAATAGACTTTACTTTGTATCATTTTATGCATTCATGGCCCTCAAAAGACTTTGTGATATAAAAGCATTTGCTCACTAAAAGAACAACTTTTTTTGCTTGCGTATACAAATATATGTGTGTTACTGTATATTATGTAAACACTTTAATCACTTTAATTGGTTCATTGAAAGGTAACTTAGAGACAACAAACATTGATTTCCAATTAGTCAATGCCTAACAAAATTGGGATGATATTGGACAGTTGTTGGCTCCAGAAGAGAGCAAATTTGTTGCTTTAATTTTTTTCCTGAATTTGATAAGTATACTTCAATTTCTAAGAAGGGACGGATCTAAAGAGGCGGCCGAGAATGACGGTCACAAGATTGAAAAATTCTTTATGAAGATAGTATTAATTATTTATTTTAAAAAAAGTTATATGGGTCTATTCCTAAGATTTTTATTTTTATTTTTGGTCATTTGAAAATTTAATACTCTTTCTATTACATTTTCATTTTAAATTATTAGTAGCATTGTAGGTCTGAATATATAATTATATTTTTTTACTGCGAGTCCATACTGTCATGTAGACATTGAGGCATCATATCGATAATCCACATTCTTCCTTTTTTTTTTTTTTGCTTCTCCTTCATGAAAATGTTTGAGAGAATATAGTTATTACACCTTGAAAAATCTAGAAACCCCTTAGATATTGATTTGTGATTATATGTCAATTTTAAGCAGTAAATAACAATTCTAATCAATCAATCAAGACAAAACGATACAACGACACAACGATTTTATGTGAAAAAATCACAATTGGAGCACCTTCAATTGTGATAAAAAAACCACGGATAAAAAGCTACAAAACAATCCACTAAAAAGACATAAAGAAATTATACAAGTATACTCTCAATTACCTAGTGAATCCACACCCGAATCGAACCGACCCCTATGTGCCTCTTCCAGCCATGTCTTCACCTCGGAATTGTCTTGCCCAACGTTGAATGCACAACGCCGATGTCGAATCCACGAAGATGAGCCACTCTAGAATCCATCAAAGCTTTAGGCCCAAATTCCACGAAATCCACCGAAGAACAACTCTCTCTTTTGTATAGAATAAATAAACAATCCTTTTATGTATACTTCTTAAACCATGAGTTAAATACTCAATTAAACATCAAAGAAAATTAGCAAAATAGCCCTAGAGGAAAACCCTAGAACCCTCAAAGAAGATCTAAAAGCCGTACCCTAAAATTTGACTGAAACACATATTTATAGAAAACTGAATAGCGTTCTCCGCTCGAGCGTAAAAATGGCCGCTCGAGCGGACCTCGCTTGAGGGCAGGAAAGTTCGCCCGAGCTTAAAATCCCAACTTTCAATACTTTTGTAGACAGATTAAACTTCTGGAACCAAACATTCTCCGCTCGAGCGCATAAACGGCCGCTCGAGCGGACAAGTAACTTCGAATGCATTTTTGCATTTTGCTTTTTGCTTTGGGGGCACTACCCCTCGACCCCGCCAAGGCGCTACCCCAGACCCGCCAAGGGGCGTTGCTCTCTCGACCCCCCTCGAGCTTACCGAGCAGCTCGATCCCCAACATAGTCAGCAAAGTGGCAAACATGATAGGATTCAGGATCATAAACTCCTCTGCATATGCACAATTCGGATTGGATTCGCATCTAAAACTAAAAGGCTCACTGAAATAAAAGATTGAATCAACTGAAAGGAGTTTTGTCAAACGGGATTGCTAAGAATAAAAACCGAACACACCTAATAAGTTTTCCTAAATGTTCATTTATTCGATATAGTACAAACATATCGAATAATATGATAGTGCATAAAAGAGCTTCTCTAATTTGAAGCGTTTTAAGCAAAGAACTAACGAAATTAAAGGGCAAATTAGTACTTTAAGCAAAGTGCTAATCTTTGGATTTTAGCAAAAGAAATGATACATTTCTTTCTTTCTTTTTTTTGCTTCTCCTATTTAACCTTTAATTGACAGAAGCAAAGTAGATTATTGATATGATGCTGCAAACTTTTTGAAATGTGAAAATGTGCATTATGCAGAGGGAATTTTGTTTGATTTAGCGGTGTATTTGAATTTAAAGTGGTGTAAAAGATGTGCCATAGAAGCACTCAAATGAGTGAAATTGGTAGGGTTGTGCAATGTTCATTCACGGTTCAATGGAATCTTTGAAGCCATTCAAATACAAGAAGTTGAATGTTTTAGGGCAAAAAGGGGGTTTACCATTGATTACTCCCGTACCAATTTGTTAAACTTTATTCTAACTTTAATCAGAATAATAGCTTACAAATTCTAGTTTTTATATTCTTCTAAATGAAATTGCCAAAAATCACTACTGCTACTTACCTCCAAGAGTAAGTCATATGTTGATTCCATAACTAAAGTTGAATCAACTTAAAAAAAAGCAACTTGGCACACTCTGCACTGCATTAGAAGTAATTAGCCAAAATTAAAAAGGCTAGTCCAGTTGGCTAGAGTGGGTTCGATTCTTTTCTCTGCTTATGGTCTCTCTCTCTCTCTGGGAATTGTGATTTCATTCTGATGTTTTCAAAGTGTTATTTGACTCTCAAAATATTAGCTTATCATATTTATTTATTATTTACTTTTGGGGTTGTGTCAAGCTCTTAAAATATTTTTAGCTGCTAAATTGAAATTCTAAACTTGAATTGTAAAACTTGCAGAGTTTATCTAACAAAGTAGGAGTCCATAGCTTGAATTGAGTTATTTCAAACTTGACATTTAAATAAAATGTGGATAATTTTAGTTTGAATTTTTTCCATTTCAGAGCATTTTGTTTGGATTTGAGAATGGATGGAAAAGAATAAATTAGAGAAAAATGAAGTAGGTGAAGCCAAACTCTTTTCTTTTGTTTGGCCCAATTAGTAAAATGAGAATAGAATAAATATATATTTGTCAAAAAAATAATTTTGGTTACTCATAAAAACTTGGATATGTAAAAGTAATTTCCCTTCACAAATTTAAGATCCAAATATATATAACATTAAGAAAATAATGAAGGGTAATTGTTGTTTGTTGATCATAATTTGATACCACTTTACCAGTTAATTAGTTTGTCATTTTACTATGCCTACAACCTATATAACTTTGCCAACTAATTAGCTCTGTAATCAAGTTGCGATTAGACATCACTTGATTAAGGTTATAAATTCATTAAAGTACATAGGCAGTTCTAGGTGGGTCATTAACTTTGAGCTAATCCGAACTGTTCTTCTAATTATGTAATTAATCTACACTGAAAAATAAAATAAAAAAAAGTTTTACCAACATCAATTTTGTGTAGAATATTATTGGTATCACTCTTATTAATAATCTCCAATGAATGCATCGCTTTATCTTCTTCTCCTGTTAAAAAACAAAACGGATTAATCTCTCAATGATTTCATTCCATGTCAAGAATTGGACCATGAAATAATTTGTCATTTGTTGGTGAATCAATACCTTCAAATGTGTGCCGACAGGTGGAATATTCCTCAAAAACAATTTTTGAAAACAATTTACTACAAGTTCTCCATTTTAATTTTCATTTTTTTGAATTCTAAAAATAGAAAATAAAAAACGAAAATAACACCAAGAGTCCTTAAAACTCCTCTCACAGTCAAAAAGGCATATCTGCAGAGCATACAAATATCCAACATGAAAAAATATCACATTATCTGTTTCAAAATACAGCTGGACACAAAAATGAAAACAGATAATTTACACCCAGTGCGTAAACTTCAGTCACAAGAATATACTGCCACTTCTATTTTACAAAAGGAAATTACAATATTCACTTGAAATCCCCCTAAATGGAAAAAAATTCCCATTTAAAGTCTGAACTTTGTTCACTTCCAATAAATAACAGCATAAAGTTTAACAAGTTTGATTACCAGTTGTTTCGTCGAAAGAGACCTTGAAGACTACTATAATCTGTCACTGTAGTTGCCAACTATTGCAGTCATATATTTTCGCCTGCACAATTTAAGACTTAGATTGAATTTCATGCCTTCAGAACTTCATGTCAAGTCGGAGAAATTTCAGAAAGTTCAAAGGAGTTCAGTAATATATTCAGAAACATTTAGAACTACTGGGAAGCACACTTGATAGTTTTGTTTTTGTATTTGATAGAAGATACCAAGAGTTTTGTTCCAGGTACCAAAAGCTCACCAACTAAACGCAGCGTCACCATATCTTGCTTCAACAATTAAACAGCATACAGACGTATAACCTGGTCAATGTTGGCACGACACACGGGGCAACCCCACTTCTTGGTTTTGATCTCATTCAAACAAGACATGCATCCAGCCATGTGGCCGCATGGAATGCAAGCCCCCTCAACTGCAGCATCCAAACATATCACGCATGATGAAGAAGCAGCCGTATCTTCTTTCCTTCCATCTTCCATAGCAGGTAAGTTCTCCACTACAGGGGAAGACAAATCAACAGGGCTGAAATCAATGGATGGGTAATGAACAGGACCATCATTTATGATCGCATTCTTGATGGGTGGGGCCAATGGGAGTGAAGCCAGGGCAGGGATCTCAACCGTTGTTTGGACAACAGCAGGAATATCACTCAGATTCTGAATTTGTTGAGTTGAATTGCCACTTGAACCAACTTCATGGATTTCACATGCACTGTGACTGCTAGAGGATGCATTTGCTCCAGAGCTATGATTAGCATCAACAAAGGGTGGCATTGCTTCCATAGCAGATTGGATCGAGGCATTGATTGCCATAGCTAATTCTATATCTTCTGCAGATGATGATGGGGCAGTTGTTGGAACAGCTGGCGCTTGGTTGTTAAAAGGAAAATTTTGATGCATTACCTGAATTTTTGAATGGGCACAGTTAGTTGTAAGTATTTCATTTTTATTTTTATTTTGGATGAGCAAGTAATAAGTATCTCATGACAATCAAATGGTTAATCAAATTCATAATTGGCAGGTTTTCTGATGTACATGGCAAAACTGAAAAGTCAAACTCAATATTCTCTAGTAAAAAAATAAAGAAAAGTACAAAAGACTTTGAAGGGAATTGAAACTTCAGAAAAAAACCAAAGCACTGTAAATTTATAGTTATCACAGCCAGGGCACAAGTCAGTAGACAGTGAACTTAAACTGCGTATACAATATTTGGATCCGACAACTTCGGACTCACTTTTTTTGTGTGTGTGTGTGTGCAAGAATTCATTTATGCTGTCATGGTTTATTTTTATTTTTAAAAAAACTTTGTTAGTACTTTACGCCAACATAATTTTCTCTGTGATTACTATGCATCAATTTGTCAATGCTCTATGCACAACACGAAACAGCAACATTCACTCTGAATGTTTTTTGTACCTGTGGAATTCCTTTGCATGCATTGGAAAACCTCTGCAGTTGTTGCTTGTCTGTTTCACATGCAGGTGCAAGTTTAATGCGTGTCTCTGTAATAGAAAGAAACAAACTTCAGGCGTATTGAACTTGTCAAACAAATATTCAGTGTTCAAGACACTAAACAATACTACAATTATTTTTTTATAACCTATATATATTATATACAATAATTATAATATATGCAAGCACTATTTTTTTCTCTCCCTATTTTCCAATTAGATCCGGATAAAAAATGATGATCAAATATTTTAGCTCTGTATGTAAGAGAGGATATCATGTTTTAGTCCATTAACATGAAGTCGTAGAGTGGGTAGGTACAATATACATACGTATATTACGGCTTCATCATCTTCCATTGTAGACCATTGGAGTTCTCTAGTTCACTAGACAAACTATAATTTCAGTGCAACTATCAAATTACAAGTGAGCCATATGTCTTGATAATAAATGAGCTTATAAATGCAGCATTTTGTTAGTGACCCTTTTGGGGCATTGTTTCATCACATGAGTCTGCTCTTGAGGCGAGGTTCAACTGTAGACACTTATTCCGAATTCTCACAGCTTCAAAGGGGGGGCAGTCAAAGCATGCAATACATGCCTTGACATTGAGATGTCAGGCATAAACATTAATAAGAAACTTTGGCCCCTGATTACTAGCTTAGCATTTTACATTATCCTTCTTTCTTTAGCATTGTTAATTTATTATTGAGAATTTCCCAACTATAATGCAATTTCTATTGACTACTGGCTATTTTGGTTGAAATATAATATAAAAAAGTATGCCCAGTTTAGTCTCTGTTAGATGGGGGTCTGGGAGAAGTAGATTATAATATCAGAATATGATAATTGAAAGAGAATATAGCTGTTTCTGTCTTAAGGAGATTCAAACTTGAGACTCTTTGTTGGGGGGAATGCGGCCTAAACCTTAGGTTTCTTAAGAATTTGTACCAATAGAATTATTGGCCATATATGACGTCAAGTAGTTACTACTAGCTACTATGCACAGAACATACAATTTTGAAATCAACCTTCATAAATGAAATGCTACAGAGAAGAATAACAATCCCTATTAAACAAGTTCCTACATCTGTCAGTTTTCCTTTTTTTTTGTGTGTGTGTGTTTGTGGATAAGTTCTGTTTTTTGTTTTGTTCTGCTTATTTCCTTCCAATTTCTAAATTATTTTTAGTTCTAACCAGTCCAAAATTCAATGCACTTACGCCGACCACCTTGAAGCTTACACCTTGCCTCTCGGGAGGACAAAATACCTCGCCTCTGCCTCCAGCGTCTTGGGACTATGCATGAACACAAAATCAATTAACACAAATACTCTACATAATAACAGTTTGTCAAATCAGTCATATTGAGGAATTACTGCTGGAAATATCAGAAATTATCACTGCAGGATCAGGCTGGTTAAACTTTGGTTCTTCCATATTGGCTTTCCACAGTGCAATAAGAGTTCGAGGCTGGGAATCCTGTTCATCATTAAAAATACCGTTGAAGTTAAAACAATAATGACCATACAAAAGGAGGCAGAAACAAATGTGAATCCAACCATTTGGCTACATTTCTAGTTAAAGAAGAGAGCTAGAAACATAAAATAAATAGGAAGTTCTAGTTGAAAGTCTACGGCCGGATTTTTTCACAAAAAAAAATGAATAATAATAATTACATCCTATGATTTAAAATAGCACCCCATTAAGAAATGCATAAGCATGTTGAGACTCACTCAGATAATCAGGGATACTAAAAACCAGAGAAATTGAACTCAGATAGTGCAGAAAACCTTTTTAAGTACTCCAGGAAGAGATGTCAAAAAATTCTATAGATTAGATTAACTAGCACCACAGAACTAAACTCTATAAGTGCTGCTAAAGACCTTCACGAGTAAGCCTACAACAAGCCCGAATCCAAAAATTTGTAGTTTGAAAGCAAAATTTATGCAAATTCAAGACTAACTCCAACTTTTATGGTGACTTGACAAATAAGAAAGAAAATACCTGCTGACTAGGATATATGGCAAGCTCCAACTTGAAAGGCTTCGTAAGATTACGGGAACCACATGGTAAAACAACCACCCAACTGCCAATATGCAATAATTAACAACATAAATATCTAGTCATTTGTGAGATACCTCTTTTAGTAGAGAATAAAATAATACAACATTGGCATGTCATGTCTGTAGAATAAATCAATGTGAATCCACCATTTGGCTACATTTCTTTCTAAACATTTAAAAAAAAAAAATTTACAAATTGAGCAGGAAAAGGTTGCTCAATATTATAACACTTGGCCTCTATGGCATGCAAGTCACGATATGCTCATCATCTATTGACTTGCATGCAAAAATGTGTAACTGTGCATTTAACTTCAAATGCAGCTGCATGGCACTACATTCCCTCTTATTTTCCTTTGTAGAATGATTCAAATTAAAATTATACTCACGCTTTTCTTGAGAGCAATTGGGGAGCTAGTACTTCAAGAAAGCTTGGACCATAAAGCTCCCGCAGCCAACCAGAGAATAAGCAGATATGACTCTAAGCAGCATTAGAAAGAAAAACAAGGTCAAATTGTTGCATGACAAAAAGGCGAAAAAAATTGCTACTTCACACATTAGATTGAAAGTAAAATAGTGAAATGACATCATAAATTTCAAGAATACCTCAATTGCACGGACAATGTTGGTGTTCTTTTTAACTCTAGCAACATCAAGTGGAGTTTGAGAATCATCATTCATCACTAATGCGTTTGCTGAAATTTACAAAAATAAATAAATAAATAATCATCTATTAAACTAGTTCAGAAAATGGAATTGTCATTTGTTGCTTGCAAAAAGTCTAAAGTTGTAGTAAGCACACATAGCAACATGCAATATTTGACCAACAAGACACATACCTCCATGTGAAAGAAGTAACTTAACAGTTTGTTCAAGGCCTCTTTGCACTGCATGATGTAATGGAGTCCCGGCACGACGACCTAAAACAATAATAACGAAAAAAAAAAATTTAACATTAAAAAATGGGTTAAAGATTAATAGGTGTTCCTGTCAGCTGATATATCACCACAATTAGCTACTCAGATCTGTGATTGTGCATTACAGATGTTTAATTTACAAATAAGCATGAAAAGATGACATTACAAAATACCACAGATCCAAAATCCAACTGCATAAAGGTAATTCCATAAAAATAAAAAATAAAAAATAAAAAATAAAATATAGTCAGTTCATGCATATGCAGATCTGACTGAAATTTTAATATTTGTATTGCAATTTAAGGGAAAAAAAGAAGGGTTTTAACAGACAAAAATAGGTCTTCCCACAAAAAAAAAGCTTCCTGTGGTAACTCTTACTCACAATCCAAATTTTAATTGCAAGAACCAAAAAAATGATACTTAAGATTCATCTTCATTATGCAATCCAGTCCTCACTGATGCAACAATTCATTGTGCTTTTCTAGATTAATAATCTTTGTACCACACTTCAGAAGTTTTGCAATATTCTTCCTTAGGGCATCTCCAATCTTTCACCGTCTATCAAATTAAAATTTGATGAAAAAATGCTCAAAAATTATCTCTAATCCTTTCATCAAATGTTCATCAAATCAAGGGAGAGTCATTTTTTTCATCAAATTGAGAATTCATCAAATCCTTCATCAAAGTTGAATTTGGTGAAAATTTAAAAAGATGAAACATTGGAGATGCTATTTTTTCATCAAATTTGATGATAAGGGAAATTTGGGATAAGAGGAGAATTTTTAAAAAGTACTTTGATGAAAGAGTTGTTCATATCAATCAAACTTTTTTTTCACTCAAATTTGGAATCAAATTAGATGAAGAAATTGGTGAAGGCTTGGAGATGCTCAGTATTACTTTACATTCTGTGTAAAACAACTGATAAAAATGAGAACAGAAAACTGATTATACTAAAATTTTCCTTCCATTGAGCATAAAAGGGAATTCCAATTTCAATTTCCCTCACCCTAATACGCAAATTACATACATATATAACTAAAAAAAAGTTGAAACAAATGATGTGTTCTTCAGAAAAGAATTCGAAACACATACCGGGACGATATGCATTCACATTGGCACCCAATTCAATCAAAGTTTTAGCAACATTATACAGTTCAAACTTCGTACAAGCCACAGTCAACGGAGTCTTCTCTTCTTTATCAATCCACTGCACAAAAACAATCATATTGTACATAAGCTTACTCTAGTTCAACAAAAACATTAATTCAAACCCTAATTTACAATCAGACAATTCATCTAATACACCAAGACATAGCTCAGTAGCATTGAAAGTACACACAAATATGTGCAAATGATCAAAAAGGAACATTGAGAGTGATGACTTGGTACCTCGAGACCTGCGCCTTCTCTGTGAAGGGCTTTGATTCCTTCGATGTTTCCATTATTCACTTGCTGATACAACAATTCGTCTTTCGATTGTTGTTGCCCCATTTGAATCCAAACAAATTCTAGGGTTTCGGATGAAAATTCAGCAAGATTGCGTTTGGAGGGACGAGGAAGGGTTAATATGGAGGTCTGGCGTCCGCGAGAAAATTGGAGAATTTTCTCGGGAAAATTCGGTGAGGGAAAGTGGGGGAGACGAATGTGTGGCGTGCTCTCCAATGTATTGGTAGTGGAATAATTACATGGTATTTATTGCAATGGTTTACAAAATATTGGGGACGGAGGTAGAAATAATGGGAAATATTAGGTGGTGGTTGGTTTAGTTTTTGAATTGTGATTTTTTTTTTTGGAGTTGTAATTTGAGTATCGAATTGTGAGTTGAGTTTTGAAATTTTTTTTTTGTTTATTTATGAATTTTGAAAATAGTGTTTCAATTTTGAAAAAAAATTTAAATTATATTTTGAGTTTTGAGTTTTTAAATTTTGAGTTGTATTTTGAATTTTTTAGATTTATTTTTTTAAAATATTAACAAATGTTTAAGAAAATTTTATTTTATTTTATAAATATTTTAATTTTCAATTTTAATATTTTAAATTCAAAAAACAACTCCACACTCAAACCGTAACCAAATATATTACTCAAAACTCAATTTAAAATTATTTCAAAACTTATAATTAAACACATAACTCGAAATTCCACACTACTTTCAAAACTCTACACTCAAATCATAAGTAACACATAATAAAAAAAATTAAAATATTTAAAAATATATTTATAAAATAAAAAAATATTTAAAAAAAATTATATATTTAAAATAAAAAATTAAAATTTTTTAATATTGAAAAAAATATAACACATCAATGTATAAAATATAGTGCACATAAAAATTTAAAATATAAAATATTTACTCTAAAAAAATTAAATAATTTTTTTTAAATACTTCAAAAAAATAAATCTAAAATATTTCAAAATACGACTCAAAACTCTTTTTAAAACTCATAATCAAACAAATTTTCTCTTTTCAAAACTCATACCTTAAAATACGACTTCACACTCAAATCATGATTCTAAAAATAATTTTAAAAAACAAAATAAAAATATATATTTTTAAATTTTTTATTTTAAAATAAAGTTTTGAAAAGAGTTTGGTTTCGAGTTTTGAAAAAAAATTTGAATTGAATTTTGAATTGTATGTTTGGTTATGAGTTTTGAAATGAATTTTTGAATAACTTTTGGATAATTTTGAGTTGTATATTTAATTATAGATTTTGAAAAATAATTTAAAAATTTTGCATTTACCAAACACAGCCTTGGAGATTTCTTAACAAAGAAGAAAAAATTGGATGACCTAATTTCATAAAGACTGGATCAATTTTGGAGGCGAGTGGGCCCTCATTTATTGAGGTGAGGTCAATTCACCAAAAAATTAATATATAAAAGTTAGGCTTCTCTCTATTCCGTGATCAGATTAGAGAATATTATGGGATTTATGGAGATTTATTACGGATCTTATTTTGATAATCTAAATCGTTCAATGTGTATAATTCGTAGAGTGCTATATGTTTGTAAAGAATCATATTGATCGGATATCAATAATTATCTCATCGCATCAGGTTTCTGTTAATCGTTTATTTTTTCACCGTTCATTTTTTTTTTTATATAAAACTGATTTGATCACATAACTATCGATATTTAATCAAAGTAATTGTTTACAAATATATAATACTTGATAAATTTTACATATTAACACAGTTTAAATTATCAAAACGAAATGTATAATGAGCCTTTACAAGTTCAACAGATTGGAGAGAAGTGAGCCCCAATAAATAATGGCCATTGCCCCATGAAATATAGGACACCTTTACAAGTTAACCATTAAATACATGGACTCGGCTTCAACGGATTGGAGAGCTATTGGTGACCAAAGGTGGGCTCAATGAGTTTATTTTTAGATTTTGTTTTGCTCGTTTGAATTATTTATATTTTAGGATACAGTGGACATCTTATCCTTATAAAAAATTAAGGGGTGGTTTGAAATAATTTAAATAAGTATATTTTTTAATTTTTTATAAAAAGATGTACAGAAAAATAGAGAGATGATGTGATAAGCAGTGGTGATTGGCACCCCCTCAAATCACCACCCCCACCACCCCCTTTGACACGTGGCGGGTGGTGATTGGAGGGAAAAGAAAAAAAAAAGAGAAAAGAAGAAAAAAGTGACCAATCAAATCAAGAGGGGGTCCAAAGGGGGTCCTAAAAAGGGGGTCCTGCACATTATTCAAAAAATAAAAAGATAAAAAGTGTGTACTTATTAGTACACTCCAAACAAGGCCTAAGTCAATTGAATAATGACAATCATGTCGGTAAAAAAATAAATGATTCATAAAAAAATTGATATGAATATGTAATTTCTGTTATTTGATTGATTTGATTTTTTACAAGAATGACATACTCGATGATCCTTAAAATATGAACGGTTTAGATTATCGAAACGGGATCTAAAAGTGGGCCCATTAAGCATAATAGCACCTCTCTAGTCCATAACAAAAAAACAATTTCAAAAATAAAAATTATAAAACAAAACTTTAAATCTACACAATACAATTTAAAATTTTCAAAATAGTTTTTCATTGATAAATCTTATTTGGATGTGTTCTAACCCAATAAATCCATAAAGGAAAATTATAACCTACTTAGTCTCATGTATTTATACTTTTATTACATGAGGTCATTTTTTCCTAATTTATATTATTTGTTGGACTATTATACCCTTGTATCTATTATTGATATTTATTACATAGAAAAATGATATACACATTTCTTTTTTGTTGCTACCTTTATTTTGGTAGTTACCATTATTCACGTTTTTCTTTTTGATCAGTTTCATTCACATTTGTGGTATTCTTCATTGCGTTAGGGTTTCAAAACTCTTTATTTGGTAGGGTTTAAAAACTCTAATTTATACATGGTGATGAAATAATATTATATTCCTCCATTGTTATACTGGAGCTTTGTGTTCCTTTATTGTCACTTTGTATTCGAAGTCCTGTGTTCTTCTATTGTTGCTTTGTGTTCGAAACTCTATGTTTTTTCATTGTTGTAAGTTGAAGCTCTGTTTATGTCCAGTTAATTTTGTTACAAACATATTCTTCAAAGGTGGGTTTGGTTTGATTGGTGGAATGACAAATACATAGATTGTTAATGATAATGAGAAAGATGATGATGAAGATAAGAATGTGAGTGATATATATATATTATTTTTAGAGTGATTGAGTATTTTTTTAAAAAATTTTTTTATTGTTGCCATTATTTTTATTTTTTTTGTTAATCAGTGTGAATGTTCACATTTTACATTATTTGAAAGTCTGAAAAATAAGTGTCGGAATATAGATATGGACATAATTATATATTTTGGAAGATATGAATGTTCACATATCATTGGTTATTTGTTACTATACTTGTTATTTGAATAATCATTTTTTGTTACCATTAAAGAATTGAAATAGTCATTTTTTTTTTCCTTTCAATTTTGTTTCATGTTGCAGTGCGAATGTTGACATTGGTATGAATTTAGTTTTTCTAAAGTTAGTTGTATGTTAATTGTAAATTGTGAATATTCATATTGTAATTTGGTATGAGTTTTTTTTTTTTTTTTTTTTTGAAATTTTTTCGAAAGATAGTTGTATTTTATTGTTTTTTTTTTTTTTACCATACTTGTTGGTTGAATAATCATTTTTGTTACCACTGAATAATCGAAATAGTTGATTTTTACTTTTTTCAATTTTGTTTTGTGTTTTCTCGTTACAGTGTGAATGTTCACAGTGGTATGAATTTATTTTTATTTTTTAAAATTAGTTATATATTAATTGTAAATTATGAATACACTACAACAGAAAGTACCTTTCCCGACTAATTTTGGCGACTAAAAATTTTTTAGTCGCCAAAAGTATATTTTTTGGCGACTAAAATTGATTTTGGTCGGCATTTGTTCTATATTTAGCTACTAAAATATTTTAGTCGGCAAATATTCTCAATTAGCGACTAAATTTTAAATTAGTCGGCAAAAATTAGACTTTTCAGCGGCTAAAAAAAAATTAGTCGCTGTTGGTGTACAGTTTAGGCAAAAAAATTAAAATGAAATCTGTGTTATACACTTTTCCTGACTAAAATACTTATTAGTCGCCAAATTGGCTTTACCGACCGAAAATGTCGTCGCTAAAGGCTGATCAGTCATTCATTCCCCGACTAAAAATAATTTTGTCGGTAAAAAGTTGAAATTCGAACTCGCGCCACTTTATTAAGTGATGCGCACGCGTTGCTAGTGACCTATAGGCAACCATCTCACACATTGAAACACAGTGTATCACACACCTCACCAAATCCCTTACAGAGCTCAGCCCCCTCCGTATTCTACTGTACGGGCGATGCACAGACGGCCACATCCACCGCCACCGGCGCCAATCACCACCGTCTCAACCCTTGAATCACAAGTTCTCTCTCTCTCTCTCTTTCTCTCTCTCGCTTTGGCGTTGTGCTTCTCTCTATCGCCAATCACCACCGTCTGTGCCTCTCTCGCCCGATCTCTCTGGAAAAGGGCGTATCTATGTCTGTCTGTCTCTGTGTCTCTCCATCTCTTTCTCTCTATCTGCATCCCCCTTTCCCTGTGTTTTGCCCCTATTTCAGACCCCTTGCTTGTAAGACCAATGTGTGTGAATGATGTTTATTGTGTGTGAATGATGTTTGAATGAACAATCCGAAATCAATTTAGTAGCAATTTGTAATCATTCAATCAGTGTGTAATAAGCAATTTGTAAGCAATTTTTTTTTTTTTTTTGGCTCTAAAAAAATAGTGATGTGTGTTGTGAGAGAGGTACTTTGTTGTAAGAACTTGAATCAGGCGTTTCAAATTTGATGAAAGCCCTAAAGAATCTGAACACTGTTGCAGAGATCTTTGTAGTTTTAGAAGAACTCTGGCTGTGATTTGCTTAATTTGATTTTATCCATAGATAGTTTGCTACAATTGGTTAGATTTTGTGTTTTATTGAAGGTTTCTCAAAACAAAATGTTGTGTTTTGCTGCATGATATCTTGCAATTTGCCTCCTTACTATGGGCTAAAGTGAATCAATACCCTCAATTTATCATGTGTGTGCCAGTGTGATATTTCATAAAAATTATTAACATCATCAACGGATTGGGGTAAAATGATCTAATGTGAATAGTGCGTGTTCAAATTTATAGTTCAGGGTTAAAGAAGCAAAAGTATAATAGTTTGAGCTATTGTTCATTGTAGTGCCAACATGTAGATGTGATTAAAAAAGTTCTCTCTCATGACACTTGGTTTGAGCTCTTGTTCATTGTAGTGCCAACATGTAGATGTGATTAAAAATGTTCTCTCTCATGATTGTGTTGGTAATGTATGGAAACCTGAAACTACTTATATTCAGTATTCATATATTAACTTTGGGCCAACCTTCTTGTGGACCACTAAATTTTTGGGTTATCTGGTAAATCTTTTGCAAGCAAGATACAATATTACATAATCTTGCCTATACACCTGCTACAGATTGTGATTTGATGTTGTGGAAGGCCTTGTTAGGAGATCTGAAAATGCCAACCCCATGTGATGAAATGTTTTTATTGTTATAGGGTTAATAACGACCCATAAACCTCTGCCTTTGGGCATGTGCATGCATATTGCTCATCTTGCATGATTATATTCTACTATATGAGACCAAGAATAATTGGTTGAATTGTGTTGCATGTCCAACATGGAAAAACACTATTAAACTTGATCTTCCTTTTGAAAATTTGCACCAATAATATTGCTTTTATAAATTAACCACTTCAGTGCTCTTCAGCACTGTCAATGTTTTGTGCCATTCTGATATTTTCTGTTCACATATCATATTTTTGATGGTCCACTATTGCTACCTTTCTTTCTAATGCTCCTGTTAATAGTGCTCCTGTTTGTATCTAATCTTCTTACCCTTAGGGCTTAGATGAAGCCCTACTCAACAAACAAATGCGACACTAATATGGAAATAAAGATGATAAATCCAATATGTAAATGTAATCACACTACAAGAAAACTGGGTATATGAGACGGAACTATTTGCGACGGCGCGCTTGCCGTCTCAAAAAGTCACTTTTTGCGACGGCAGAAAATGCCGTCTCAAAAAAGTAGAGTATTTGCGACGGCAGAAAATGCCGTCTCAAAAAAGCGAGTATTTGCGACGGCAAAAAATTGCCGTCTCAAAAAAACAGAGCATTTGCGACGGCACAATTTGCCGTCTCAAAAAATGAGATTATTTGCGACGGTATTTGTCTGCCGTCGCAAATACTCTCATTTTTTGAGACGGCAACTAGTGCCGTCGCAAATGCTCTGCTTTTTTGAGACGGCAAATGGTGCCGTCGCAAATACTCTGCTTTTTTGAGACGGCATTTTCTGCCGTCGCAAAAAGTGGCTTTCGTGTTTTTTTTGTTTTTAGTGGATATTTTTTAAATTTTAAATATTTTTTTTAGATATATCTTACTTAGATGTATCTAAAAAATAAAAAATTTATGAAAAAATATTTTTAAAAATTAATAAATACATAAAAATACAAAAAAAATGTATTGAATTATTGTATTTTTGGTATTTAGTGAATTTTTAAAAGATTTTTTTTACAATTTTTTAAATTTTTAGGTGTATTTATGTTAGGTGTGTCTAAAAATTTTAAAAAATACTTAAAATATTAAAAAAAATTCAATAAAAACAATATAACACGGAAAACAAGAAAGTATAATTTTCTCAAAAGAGTTTTTGGAAAACTCTAACCTAGCATAGTGATTGTGGTTTTGAGATAGCTTCATATATATACAGTCACAAAATGGTTTGAATAAATTCAACGGTATTTTCTGTCGCAAAAAAAAAATAAAAAAAACAATGTCGTCTTACTCTTTTGATATAACATTTCTCTTTTCATTCATTTTTTCATCTTCCTGTCTCTCTGTCTCTGTCTCTGTCTCTATCTCTCTCTCTTCTCTTTATCTCTTTCACTTATCACTCTTCTTTCTATGTCTGCCTGTTTCTCTCTCTTATTTTCTCTCTGTGTCTCTCGCCTATCTCTCTTCTCTCTATCTCTCTCATCTATTTTCTCTCTCTGTCTCTCTCGCTCATCTCTCTTATCTCTATCTCTCTCATTTCTTTTTGTTCTCTCTCTCTCTATCTCTCTCGCTCATTTCTCTTCTCTTTTTCTGTGTCTCTCTCTCGCTCATCTCTTTTCGTTCTATTTCTCTCTCTTTTTGTCTATCTCTCGCTCATCTCTTGTTTCTCTCTCTTTTTCTATCTCTCCATCTCTTTCTCTCTCTATCTCTTTTTCTGTCTATCTGTCTCTCCCTGTCTCTCTCTCACTCATCACTCTTCTCTCTCTCTCTGTCTACTTGTCTATTTGTCTATTTATCTCTCATTATGTTCGCCTTGCTCACTCTCTTACTCTCATTTTCTCTATTTATCGAGCTCCTTCTCGATTTATCGATCCACTATAAGAAAATACACTTTTAGCAACCACTTTGTCTATCTCTTTCTCTTGCTCATCACTCTATCTATGTCTTTCTCTCTATCTCTCTTCTTTATCTGTCTCTCACAAAATTAAAATATTTTTCAAATATTTAAATATTAAAAAAATTGATTTGAATTAAGTTTTGAAAAGAGTTTTGAATTATCTGTCTTCTTTATTTATTGAGCTCCTTTTTGATTTATCGATCCACTACAAGAAAATGCACTTTTAGCGACCACTTTGTCTCTTTCTCGCTCATCACTCTATCTCTTTCTCTGTCTCTCTATCTCTTTTCTCTATTCGTCTCTCACTCATCTCTCTTTCACCACCAATCTTCTCTACCATATTTACCACTACTGCAAATGCCATTCAACTACCACCATTGTTCTCTTTCTCTCTTTCACTCATCACTCTTCTTTCTCTGTCTGTTTGTCTATCTGTCTGTTTGTCTGTTTGTCTATCTGTCTGTTTGTCTGTCTATCTGTGTGTCTTTCGTTCATCTTTCTTCTCTCTATCTCTCTCATTTGTCTTCTCTCTATGTCTCTCTCGCTCATCTCTCTTCTCTCTCTCTCTGTCTCTCTCACTCATTCATCTATCTTCTCTCTATCTCTCTATTTTTCTATTCTCTCTCCCGTTCATCTCTTTTCGCTCTTTTTCTATATGTCTCTTTCATCTCTTGTTTCTTTCTATTTCTCTATCTGTCTCTCACTCATTTCTCTCTCTCACCACCCATCTCTTCTACCACCTTCACCACTACTGCAAACACCATTCCACCACCACTATTACTTCTACTGTCGCCACTTCACATCTACGACTACCATTACTACTACTATCGCCACCACTCTACTACCACCACTACCACTACTGCCATTATTACTACCATTACCTCTCTTTCACCCCTGCCACTCCATTTACACTACTACTACCACTACCACAACTTCACCACTAATCTCTTTCGCCATCACCATCACCACCACCACCACCACACCATCATCTCTCTTCTCTCTATCTCTCTCATCTCTCTCTGTCTCTCTGTCTCTCTTGTTCATCTCTCTTCTCTCTATGTCTCTCTCACTCATCTCTCTATGTCTCTCTCACTCATCTCTCATCTCTCTTCTCTCTATCTCTCTTCTGTTTTTGTCTCTCTCTCTCTCTCTCCTCTATCTGTCTCTCACTCACCTCTCTCTCTTCACCACCCATCTCATTTACCACATTCACCACTACTGCAAACGTCATTCCACTACCAACTTACTACCACTGTCGCCACTTCACCTCTACGACTACCATTATTATTACTACCATTGCCACCACTCCACTACCACTACTACCATTACTACTACCATTACCTCTCCTTCACCCCTGCCACTCCATCTACTCTACCACTACCACAACTTCACCACTAATCTCCTTCGCCATCACCACCACCACCACCATCATCTCTTATCCACCACCTACACCACTACTGCCGCTCCCTCTCCTCTACCACAAAAAATTAGTTCATAGTTTTTAATAACCAAAAAAAATAGACAGCAGAAAAATATTTTTTATTGACCACAGAAAATTAACTTTTATTTTAGTGAAAAATATTTTTTATTAAAATATTGCCCCTGCTTCTACCAAATAAAAAATAATAATATTTTTTTTCATTAAAATAAAAATGAAACAAATAAATTTTTAATCTTCGTAACTAAAAAAAAAACAGAATTTTTTTTTAAAAAATTCATTAACTAGAAAAAATATTAGACGGTTATTTATTTGTTATTTAAATTTCATTTTTGATCCTTAAAAAATATATTTTTTATATTTTTTTTTGATCCCGCCCCTTTTTTTTTTTTTTTAGCATTCCCGCTCCCCTCGCCCCCAAAAGCAAAAAAACCCCCAATGTCAAACCCAAAAATCCCTAATCTGTTCTTCATCGCCGCTCATCTTCATCCTCACACCTTCTCCTCTTCTTCTTCTTCTCCTCCTCCCTCTTCTCTCCACCACCATCTCCGATGGATGAATTACAATTCTCAACCCCCCAACCACCGCCTTCCCGATCATTACCTTTCCGCGAAGACTGCTGGAGCGAAGAAGCAACATCCACTCTCGTCGACGCTTGGGGCCGCCGCTATCTCGATCTCAACCGCGGCAACCTCCGCCAGAAGGACTGGCAGGAGGTGGTGGTGCAGCCGGTGGTGCTTCCTCAGAAACGGCCGTCTCCGGCGGTGGATGATTCGTATAAAATCTCTTTCCATGTAATTTCTCTTTCCATTTTCTTTTCAAAATGTTGTTTTTTATATTTTCCTTTTTTGATTAATATCTTCTTCTATAAAATCTGGTTCTGATTGGTCTCCTTTCCTATTAATTTTTTATTTTTTAGATTCTCAAACATTTTTGATTATGCTTAGAATGAGTGGTTTGAAAAAATATTGGATAAAAAATAAATAAAAATTTGAATGCTTTTTATGTTGTCAAGAAGGGGGACATTGTTGGTGTCTACAAAAGTTTGAATGATTGCCAAGCTCTACTTGGATCCTCTGTAAATATGCCCATTACCTTGTTAGCTTTTCTAGAATATCACTACGTCTTCAGTGACTTATCTTGCTGAATTGCTTAATTGACAGTTATTTATCCATCCAAACCCATCATCTAACTTTTGCTTCATTGCTTAATTGGCTGTTGTTTATCCATCAAAACCATCATCTTGACTTGCATGTTCTTTTATTTACCTTTTTTTTTTGGTTTGAAATCAATTGTATTATTGTATGGATTGTCAAAGACAGTTTGCAATCACCGGGAACTAGTGTATTGTTGTATGGATTGTCAAAGACAGTTCGCAATCACCCGGAACCAGTGATTCAACCCCCACCCACTGTACCTTTTTCCAGAGGTTTTACAAACTAAAGACTCAAGAATAAGGATAGCTTTTAACGTCCTTTAATTAGTAGCCGCTATTTCTATTGGCTTGTGTCTCTAAATAGCATGGCATTTCTTAATTTTTCAAAATTTATATGATTGATGTCGATTGCTGTTCTCTTCATTATTGTCTCATTGTGGATTATTTGTTCTTATCTTTGTAGGTGTGTGATCCTTCTGTAAGTGTGTTTAAAGGTTATTGTTTGCCAAAGGAGGCTGAGAATTACCTCGGCTCGCATGGGCTTAAGAATGCTGTTTATTCTATTGGGGCTACTAATGTGCAAGATGATCTTTTCGGTCAACTTGCTGTCTGCCCCTTTCAGGTTAGATACTTAAGCATCTTATTCATTTATTACTATTAGTTATGCATTAACTTTATTTTCCACTAAGAATATGCCATCTGTTGTGTTATCTCAATGCAATTTCTTAGAAACTTGGATAGTAAAGGTTTTGGGAGAACCTGTGCATGGGCAGGGTGGTGGTCGGGGTCGGGTGGGTGGGGAAAACATATCAAGGAAGGAGAATACTTTTTCAGCAACGATAGGATTGTATATTTAGACAAAGCTTATCCTTGAGACTTATGAACTTTTTATTGCTATCAACTTGAGATAGTTTCGTGTATTACTGCCTGTTTCCTCTGCATCTGTGACCTATTTTGTAAAGAGCCTCAGGTGTATTTTATTCTTGATACTTTATTGATAATGGATAACTCTATACTTTTTTCATGTTTGAATGCTACATCTTTTGTCTGGCACTGTCGTATTATAGCTCATGGAACTATGGAAGTGTTGGCTTTTTTCATCTACACAGTGGTGGTGAAGGTTGTCATCTGGAAGTATTATAAATCATATAATTGAGGATATTGATTTGTTTCAGCAACCAGCTTCTTCTAAAGGAAAAGCATTGGACAACATTTCTCCCGTAAAGAGATTGCAGGTAGTCCTTGACTCTGAATATATTTTAATTAAGAACACATTGCATGTTCTTAGTCAGAAGATTTTTTTTTTTTTTTTGTTGAGATTTTTATTTGTAAGAAACATGTAAGACCACAAAATATAGTTTTTTTGTGGGGAAAGTACAAACCGCTGCCTCACTTCATCAAATTGTGAGAATCTGACTCAAAAAATTTATGGTGATGATTTTGTTTATATTTTGTGAAAGTAAGCATAGCAAGTTGGAAAGCCTTCTGTACATCTGCCCGGTTCAAGTAAGTAATCGTTTCATCTTCTATGCAGACATCGATCTTCCGTGTATCTTGCTGTAAATGAAGATTGAAATAGCTGAAGCTGAAACTGATAAACATCTTAATGATAAATAAAGAAATATGTATAGGAGCTAGAGATCTTGACCTACCAGTTGATCAAGAACCTTTGCTTGTGAACCAATGGCTGATAAGCAGACATCGAGAGTGACATCATATCTGTCGATAAATCTACTGAGCTCTCTTGAAACTCTATTGTTTACTCCAGAACAAATAGGGGTCAAAGTGCCAGTTTGGGACTGCCTTCTAATCTGAGAATAGTTGCAAACACTAGTGAATAGTTCATAGGTAGCATCTGATATCAGTCCATGAGACCAATAGAATTCAGCCCTTGAATTGAAATCAGTGTTGAATTCCAGAAGTGGATTCCCTATCTGCAATCACCACAAAGTCAGATTATTTTAGTTGAATTGGAACTTGAATTGGAGGAGTTAAGGCTCCAAATTCACCAAACCGCGTCGGTTGAGCACGAAACTTGGCACACACGACCTCCTAGGCACGAGAGACTTGTGGGAGAAGACGGGGTTCGAATCGGGTTCCCGGTTTGGGAGTTAGAGCCGGATTTCACTTTAGGTAAATTAGTTCCTTAAGGAACTTGAATTGGAGGAGTTAAGGCTCCAAATTCACCAAACCGCGTCGGTTGAGCACGAAACTTGGCACACACGACCTCCTAGGCACGAGAGACTTGTGGGAGAAGACGGGGCTCGAATTGGGTTCTCGGTTTGGGAGTTAGAGCCGGATTTCACTTTAGGTAAATTAGTTCCTTAAGGAACTTGAATTGGAGGAGTTAAGGCCCCAAATTCACCAAACCGCGTCAGTTGAGCACGAAACTTGGCACACACGACCTCCTAGGCACGAGAGACTTGTGGGAGAAGACGGGGCTCGAATCGGGTTCCCGGTTTGGGAGTTAGAGTCGGATTTCACTTTAGGCAAATTAGTTCATTAAGGAACTTGAATTGGAGGAGTTAAGACCCCAAATTCACCAAACCGCGTCGGTTGAGCACGAAACATGGCACACACGACCTCCTAGGCACGAGAGACTTGTGGGAGAAGACGGGGCTCGAATTGGGTTCCCGGTTTGGGAGCTAGAGCCGGATTTCACTTTAGGCAAATTAGTTCCTTAAGAAACTTGAATTCGGAGAGTTAAGGTCCCAAAATCACCAAACGACGTCGGTTGAGCACGAAACTTGGCACACACGACCTCCTAGGCACGAGAGACTTGTGGGAGAAGACGGGGCTCGAATCGGGTTCCCGGTTTGGGAGTTAGAGCCGGATTTCACTTTAGGCAAATTAGTTCCTTAAGAAACTTGAATTCGGAGAGTTAAGGCCCCAAAATCACCAAACGACGTCGGTTGAGCATGAAACTTGGCACACACGACCTCCTAGGCACGAGAGACTTGTGGGAGAAGACGGGGCTCGAATCGGGTTCCCGGTTTGGGAGTTAGAGCCGGATTTAACTTTAGGCAAATTAGTTCCTTAAGGAACTTGAATTGGAGGAGTTAAGGCCCCAAATTCACCAAACCGCGTCGGTTGAGCACGAAACTTGGCACACACGACCTCCTAGGCACGAGAGACTTGTTGGAGAAGACGGGGCTCGAATCGGGTTCCCGGTTTGGGAGTTAGAGTCGGATTTCGGTCTAGTCAAAATTATTTACTAACTATCTTTCTAATTATATACTAGTCAATTTTTTTTTATATTTTTCTGTAATTAAAATATTAACACCATTATATGGTTATTAATTATTTTTATCTTGTTTTTTTCAGATATTTCCTGAGTAGCAGTTTCCTCCTTGTGGAATGCGGGCGTATAAAGATTATGTCCAACTTTTGTTTTTGTAACCCACGCAAGAATCAAGACGAAAACTTTTGGTTTTGATTTTTATTTTGATTTTGATTTTGATTTATGTTATTTAAATTTGTGAACAACATTATGTATGTATTATGCGACATTATGTAATGGCATAATTTTTATTGTTTTAAATTTTTATTGTTTTAAATTTTTATTTATGTAATATTATGAGTGGAACAACATTATGAATTTTCATTATTTGTCAACTTTTGTTTATGTATGTATTTATATTATTATGTAATTTTTGGATTTTTTTGTAATTATTTTTCATTTAATACAGGTTTTTTTAAATTTTTTAATAATTTCGAAGCAGTTTTTTTTTTTTTTTTTTTTTTTTGAGACGGCGTAACAGCCGTCGCAAAAACACATGTTAGAGGCTTTTGCGACGGCACCGTACTGTCGCAAAAGCTTTCGAAACACCTGTAAAACATACCTTTAGTGACGGCTCATCATGTCGTCGCTAATAGTTATTTGCCGGAGAACACTTTTAGCGACGGTGCTCTGCCGTCTCAAAAAACCAATTTTAGCGACGGAAAAAGTTTACCGTCGCAAAAACTTAGATTTTTTTCACTTATTGGCGACAGGAAACTACCGTCGCAAAAAAGGGAGCCTCCCGTCGCAAACACCATTGGCGACGGCACGTACCATCGCTAAAGACCTTTTGCAACCCCCTTTGTCGCGACCCCCACCTGCCGTCGCAAAAAATCAATTTACCGTCGCAAAAGGTATTTGCGACGGCGTGCGGGAGCATTTGCGACGGCGTTTTACCGTCGCAAAAAACTGTTTTTTTTGTAGTGTCAGTCTATTCATTTAAACTTGCTATTTATCACATTCGCAGGTTCCACATACGGAATACAATATACTTATAGTCATCTGTCGTAAAATATACTTATTCGTCTAACACTTAACTATATATAAAAGTCATCTGTCTTAATTAAGAAGTCAAAATATGACGATCATATCATTCCGTTGTTGAGTATTTTTGTTTATTTGTTGTCCATTCCTATGTTCAAGTTTGTTTCACTTGTAGGGTTCACAAGATGGACAAGAGTTGGATGATGATAAAAGACAGGTTGAAAAGTAAAGATACTCGTTCACATGAAAGTCAAATTCATGAGTATTGTCACTTACTCACTGCAATAACATGGATTCGGGATCGTAGTATAATTGGGATTGTAGTACGATTCTACATGATTTTATACCTAGGATTGTAGTTATTTTAAGATCTTACAAAATTTAAGATCTTCTTGTGATATGGATCAGGATTCTAATAACCATGATCTAAATCTAGGTGGTTATATATTTGTATGTTCAAATTGAATTAATTCTTGGACAAATATGTGATGGCAATTATGAAAAATAGAATATTTGGCTATCTTAGATATGACTTGTTAAAATAACTCTTGTCAAACCTTAATTAGGCCCAGCAATCTGCATACTTGACTTTCAAGTATTTGCAGTCTGGATGTGTCATGAGCATGACCATTGTCTTAACCTGCATGGGTGGTATTTACCAGGTTGTCAAAATTTTGTAATGCTTGTTGATAAATATTGATGATGATGATTTATGAGTAGGCTTCTGTTACATTTCGAATAAGTATTAGGTTTTTATATGTTTTACCATCTGCTTCAGAATTGTTTTTCTTCCTTATCTACCTCACCTGCTATGGAATCATTGATTTGTCTTATTCTCTTTTATTTTTTTCCCTTCAAGATGATGTGCCATATACATCTCGTTACTCAAATCTATTGAACTTGGCAATAATATTAATCTAGTTTCTATTCTTCATGCATTGTGAAAGTATGAAGTTTATGAATGGGATTTGGTGAGAACTTGTACATTTATATTTGTGGCATTGGAATAGAAATAAAGTCAGAGCCACATCACATTATATATGGATTTTCTTTCCATATATAAACTATGGTGCATGCCAAAATTGCCCATATTTGTGAAGGGTAAAGGAGGTAGTTGGATGGCAATAGATTGAATAGGAATCGGAGACACTTGACGAGAAGAAACAAAGGGAAGTCTGCTGAGGATGAGGATGCTGTGACTGAGAGTAATGAGAAGCAGACTGGGAACAATTCTAATGATTCTGTGCCTGATAAACAGATTGTGAATGCTGCTGATTTTGTGCCTGAATCTGATGTGAATTCTGCTGAAAGGTAAATCTGGTTATTGGCAGTGATATGATAGGCAGGTTGATGCCTTGATGGTTCAGCCTCTCTTTGGATCACTGGACTGTAATCAATCGAAGATGCTTCTTCTGTTAAATATTTATGTGCTATTGTGGTACAAGGGAATTACTTTTCTCTGGATTTATAGCAATTGAGCAAAGTTTACCAGTGTTTATGTCAATTTGTTTTTCTCACTTAACACTAGCAAATATGGTGCTAAAATTTGTATATTTGGCTGAATCTATTGACTTAATAGATACTTGACCTAATTCCTGTATTTCACATTTATGCGTAACAGTGGTTTGTGTCTATCACTTTTATTTGACAATCATTATCAATGTTTGCTTAATAATAGCGATGATGCTTATATAACATTGGTTTGTGTATATCAATTCATGTCCTCATAATATCGATGATGCATGTGATGCGTTTCCTTAATATATCATGTTTGCTTGCTTGTACTTTCCAGGCACAAGCATGGTTCCTGGGATGAAAACAGGGCGGCGTAAGAAAACAGCAACTGACCTCATAGCATCACCCTCGGGAACAGTTGCACCTGTCGTTGTCACACCACAGACTTTATCCGATGAGACACAACCGCCGGATGACACACAAACATGTGTGGAAGAGACACAGGCGCATAGCGTAGGTAAGACCATTGTAGTTTTGTAGGTGTGTTTCGGCCCCTAAAGGTCACTTTACTTGACTGAAGCAACGGATTTTATGTCATCTAGAAGAACAAGTTCTTGCATGTCTTACAAAATTCAAATCCGTTACAAAATTTGCTTGGATGATTGTTAAATTTAGTATTAATTATTGTTCATTATATGTTTGGCGAACTAATTGCATGTGAAGGCCTTACACTTGTTGCCCCTTCTTCACCAGGGAAAAGTAACTCAAATCGTGTACGCGGTCGTACAGTCGGAAAAGGAGTGCAAAAAAGGCTTACGAGAAAAAAAGGGGAGAAGTTACATGTATATGTCACTCGCATGCTTAATGCACTCACTGGATGGAATGCCACGCCTGCCACAAATGAGTTGGGCTTGCAAATAAGGCGGTTGTGCCCCCTTAAGGGAGTGAAGTCATGGAAGAAAATTGATCAGAGTATCAAAGATGCTGTAGTGCAGGCTGTGCTAGTAAGTTCGAACCTTAAACTAAATGTCTCCATTACGTACATTATGTTTTGCGGCATTCCATTTTTGTAATACGTCACACACTTATGCTTGCAGGACACGTTTGAAATTGGTGAGGATTTCCATACTGATCAACAAGCTCAAGAGATCATTGATATGAAGGCGTATCTCTTGTACAAGGACTGGAGGTACACCCTGAAGCAACACTACGAAAAACTTGTAGAAGAGGGTGTTGATGACCCATATAGTCATCCGCCTAAAGGAGTTTGCTTGGATGATTGGAAACACATGATTGATGTCGCTTGGAAGGATGAATCTCATTTGGTAACAAACAAATATAAACAACCCTATTGTTTTATTTGTGTTTTATGCGTTGATATGTACTAATTCTTGAATAATTCTTGTTTTAGAAACGCTCGAAAGCTGGTAAGGCAAACCGGAGTTTGCTGCCATACAATCACACCAGTGGATCTCGCTCCTTTCCAATAGCAATGTCGCTCATGGTGAGTTACATACATTTGGAGCAGATTTGCTAGCACTTACACATGTATGATGAAAGTCATGGTTACTATTGTGACGAATTAATTTTGTTATTTGAAACGAACAGGCAGATGAAAATGGGGAGTTAGATTTTTCGGAATTTTATTCGAAATCACATAAATCGAAGAAAACAAATGAATGGATTGATCCAAAATGTGGTGAGCTACATGTAAGGAGTAAACTTTTTTCCCCTACAGTTGTAATATTAATGCCTATCTTAGCAGAAAATTGCATGTGATTCTTTGTGCCGTTGTTAAATAGTCTACTTGTTTTGGTAATGACAGGATGTGATGGTGAATCTACAAGCGACAGCCACGGATGTGGGGATCTCATTGACACATGAGGAACTCTCACGACAAGTGCTTGGACAGAGAAAGAATTACTTGCGTGGATTTGGGATAGGCCCACGACCCTACTCACCATCTGATAGTGCGGCACGATCTCGTGACAAACAAATGGAGGCAATGCGATCTGAGATTGACGTTCTTCAAGAAAATTTGATGAAGGAGAAAGAAGAGCGCGAGAGAGATCGTGAAGAGATGACGAGGGAGAGAGAGGAGTTGATGAAAGAAGTAGAAGAAGGAAAAAAAGCAAGGGAGGCGCAACAAGAACAACTAAATCATTTGAACTCTGTGGTTTTACGACTATCAACACTGTTGGAGGGTTCAGACGAGCACCGTCGTATTTGGTAAGAAGAATTTCATTCGTCTCATACTAACAGTTATACACACTTGGATTTACAACCTTTCTTTCTAAAGGAGCTTCATAAATATTTTCTTGAAGGATGTCAGGAGGTTTTTCTGTCTTCTAATTCTATTTGGTCATTTTCCTTATTTTTGTCTGCTCTAATAATGGCTTACATATCTATTATAGAGGCTTATAGGGTGTTAAATCTTTGCTTCACCAACCATGCTATTGCATCGTCAATTTTTCTGTGTTGGTACCTGTTAATTTATGTCATTTAAATTTAATACATGCTACCCATTGACAAGAGTATCACAGATTGTTTACGCTATTTCTTTGCCCGATACAACTGATAACAATTCTAATCATGCTTGGGGTCTCAATTGAAGCCATACATTGAACATCATGCAATCCCCAAATTTTGTTAAGTAATAGGATTTTCTAGGAATAACATTTCATTGAGTTAGTTGGGATGAGTGATTCACCAGCAAAACCAAATGTCAGGGACATTGCCACCAGCAAATTGGACAGTCATGTTGTCCCTTGCTCCTCTTCGACACACAAATACTAGTACTTGTCTCTTGCTCAATTGGGTTCTTCTTGTTTGTGGATTTGATTTCATGAATTGGGTTAGGAGTAGGAGTGATCTCAGTAGTTTCAAAACTGTTTTCAGAGTTCAAACCATTGAATTTACTACCCACGTCCCTAGAAAGCATCATCAAACACATAGCAACCTCTTCTTGTTCATGCTCAATCTCAGAAACAGAGGAAGAGGTTGTTGTTGTTGTTGTTGTGGCTATGTTGTTGTTGTTGTACCTTGTCATTTTCATTCTCCTAGATCTCTTCTTCGGATTCGGTGCTGCCCCCACGGTTTCGTTGTCCGATTGGCTGTCGATGACTTCCACAGCACTGTTGGATGAAAATCTCTCAGAGTGACATTTCATGTGCCCAAACAAGGCCTTCCATGACTGAAAGCCTTTGCCACATTCTCTACAGAGCTTGTTATGAAACATAGCATCTTCTCCATTTGACCTTGCAAATCTGCAAGTCTTTTTGGGATTCTCTCTGAGTCCATAACTAGCATTGTTTTCGCCATTGTTGATCGATGAGAGCTTCTTTTTGGTGAGCTTTTAGTCGGTTTCAACAGTGGAATTTATGACATGAGACCTCATGTGACCTCCCAATGATCTTCCACAAGGGAAGCTCTTGTTGCAGAATTTGCAAGTATGCTTGAACTCTTGGTCTTCTTCCATTGATGAGAATTACAATTCAATTCGAAAGAGAGAACACAGATCAGAAAACAGACTCAGAGAATTCAAATCTAATCACAGGAACTTGAATTACTCTGTTCCGATCCAAAATGCTGATCAAACATGAAAAACCCAGATCAACAAAACCAAATGTCAGGGACATTGCCATCAGATGAACTGGGACATTGCCATCAGGGAATTACTCTGTCACTTAGATGAACTGTCTACCTAAACCCAGCTTCGTAGCTTCAACCACATATATAATCTTATATTTAGGCATATTGTGTGACAATGACCACCTAATGCATTTTTGGGACCTTGGCTAATTCAATGTTGGGACTATTTGACTCATACTTAGTATTTGTTTTGGGATACTTTGCTGCTGCTTAGAAACCAAAGTTAACTTAGTTTAGTAATTTCTATGCTTCATGGACATGAGCTGTATTATGGGTCCAAGGGTCTTATTTTAGTTCAAGTTCTACTATCGGGATCCTTATGGTAAACTTAAAGTTTCCTCATTTAGAGTCTAAATCGTAGTAGCTGTATAAAAACAGTAGCTTACTTTAATAATCATTCGATTACTTTCATAATCATTCGATGGATGAAGTTAAGCTTTAATAAATTCAGGTAAAAATTTATGTCATCTAATTCCAAAGTTAGAGTAAAAATTTGTCAATTCAAAACGAACAGTTTCCCCATGCCAAATATGACCTGTGACAACTAACGGAATGTTATTCGGACTTATAGGTTAGGATTTAGAGACGAATACGCACAAAACTTAGTCGAAAAAGGGCGTTTCGGGGGCAAAAATTCAAAACAACCCCCGAACGTCCATTTGGCCGACACGGGCAGCTTTCCCATGCCAAATAAGACTTGTGACAACTGACGGAATGTTATTCGGACCTATAGGTTGGGATTTAGAGCCGAATATGTCCAAAACTTAGTCGAAAAATGGCGTTTCGGGGGCGAAAATTCAAAACAGCCCCCGAACCTCCGTGTGCCCAAAACGAATAGTTTTCCCATGCCAAATATAACTTGTGACAACTGACGGAATGTTATTCGGACCTATAGGTTGGGATTTAGAGACGAATACACTCAAAACTTAGTCGAAAAAGGGCGTTTCGGGGGTAAAAATTCAAAACAGCCCCCGAACCTCCATTTGGCTGACACAGGCAGCTTCCCCATGCCAAATAAGGCTTGTGACAACTGACGAAATGTTATTCGGACCTATAGGTTGGGATTTAGAGCCGAATACGTCCAAAACTTAGTCGAAAAATGGCGTTTCGGAGGTGAAAATTCAAAACAGCCTCCAAACCTCCGTGTGCCCAAAACGAACAGTTTTCCCATGCCAAATATGACTTGTGACAACCGATGGAATGTTATTCGGACCTATAGGTTGGGATTTAGAGACGAATACGCCCAAAACTTAGTCGAAAAAAGGTGTTTCAGGGGCGAAAATTCAAAACAGCCCCGAACCTCCATTTGGCCGACACAGACAGCTTCCCCATGCCAAATAGGACTTGTGACAACTGACGGAATGTTATTCGGACCTATAGGTTTGGATTTAGAGCCGAATACGCCCAAAACTTAGTCGAAAAAGGGCGTTTCAGGGGCGAAAATTCAAAACAGCCTCCGAACCTCCGTTTGGCCGACACAGACAGCTTCCCCATGCCAAATAGGACTTGAGACAACTGACGGAATGTTATTCGGACCTATAGGTTGGGATTTAGAGCCAAATACGCCCAAAACTTAGTCGAAAAAGGGCATTTCGGGGGCGAAAATTCAAAACAGCCTCCGAACCTCCGTGTGGCCAAAACGAACAGTTTCCCCATGCCAAATATGACTTGTGACAACTGATGGAATGTTATTCGGACCTATAGGTTGGGATTTAGAGACGAATACGTCCAAAACTTAGTCGAAAAAGGGCGTTTCGGGGGCGAAAATTCAAAACAGCCCCGAACCTCCGTTTGGCCGACACGGACAGCTTTCCCATGCCAAATAGGACTTGTGACAACTGATGGAATGTTATTCGGACCTATAGGTTGGGATTTAGAGCCGAATACGCCCAAAACTTAGTCGAAAAATGGCGTTTTGGGGGCGAAAATTCAAAACAGCCCCCGAACCTCCGTTTGGCCGACACGGGCAGCTTCCCCATGCCAAATAGGACTAGTGACAACTGACGGAATGTTATTCGGACCTATAGGTTTGGATTTAGAGCCGAATACGCCCAAAACTTAGTCGAAAAAGGACGTTTCGGGGGAGAAAATTCAAAATAGCCCTCGAACCTCCGTGTGGCCAAAACGAATAGTTTCCCCATGCCAAATATGACTTGTGACAACTGACGGAATATTATTCGGACCTATAGTTTGGGATTTAGAGACGAATACGCCGAAAACTTAGTCGAAAAAGGGCGTTTCGGGGGCGAAAATTCAAAACAGTCCCCGAACCTTCGTTTGGCCAACACGGGCAGCTTCCCCATGCGAAATAGGACTTGGGACAACTGACGGAATGTTATTCGGACCCGTAGGTTGGGATTTAGAGACGAATACGCCCAAAACTTAGTCGGAAAAGGGCATTTCGGGGGCGAAACTTCAAAACATCCCCTGAACCTCCGTCTGACTCTCACGGGCAGCTTTCCCATTACAAATAGGACTTGTGACAACAGACGGAATGTTTTAAACTTGCTAATTTTGTGAACGTACACACGTGTGTTATTATTTTTGTCACATGTTCTAATATCCTCTCTGAAATGGCATTGACATACATTAATAAGCACCGATGGTTTTATATCCAATCTAATGATTCAAATGCCTTTTGCAAACAAATAATGAGGAAATTGGTAAAAAAAATACTTTCTATTCACATTGGGCTTTGATATTGGTTTAGCCATAGAATTTGGATACATGTTGCATACAAATAGAAGATTGTTACATTAGCTGTATGTTACTAATGAAAGATTTAGTAATGATTGTTCTGCATTTAACAATGTTCCTTATAACAAAAGACTTTAGAAAGACTGTACAATGACTGATAATTGATTCATCATGGAAGGTTGCTTCTCACTTATTTTTATTTCTCACTTGTTCCCAAATTCATTCATGAAGTTGGGCATTTTTGGGTCCAATTCTAATGTTTTTTTTTTGTTTTTTGTAGATGACTTCGCTGCGTGGACTTGCAGAGATATTTTTGTGTATGGAGAAGAAATTGTACTTTTGTATAGAAGTAATATAATATTTTTGTTGTCTCTAGCTTTTGTGCAGTTAACTATTCCTGATACAAAAAACTATTGGCAGCGAACAGATAATTGTTGGCATGGTTGATAGATCACCTTTTGACGCCGTCCACTAAATTGATTTTTTGTCGTGATGCATAGATGCATTTTTGGCTTGGTACATACATCACCTTTTGCCGTGGTACAGATTACGATGGTAATTTGTACCATGCCAAATGGTCATTTGACGTGGTATAGTAAATGTAATTTTTGTATATGGAGGTCTTTACTTTTTGTATGATTGTATATGTTGTATGGAATTATTATTTTAATTTGGATAATAGTTCGTTTGTATGTACTTGGACAGTTAAAGTAATCTATTTTTTGTATACGGATGCAGATTGTGGAATGATTGATAATTTATGTATCATTTTATTTATATACGTATTACAGTTGAATGAAATACAGACATGTTATGGATACATTACAATATTAACAATAAAACATAATATCATGTTTTTGCCGACTAAACGTTTTGTAGCCAATAAAAAGAAAAAAAAAAAAAAAACATTTGGCTACTAAAAGTTTTGTAGTCAAAAGAAAATCAAACATTTGGCTACTAAATTTTTTGTAGGCAAAAGAAAAACAACTATTTGGCTACTAAATGTTTTGTAGCTAAAAGAAAATCAAACCTTTGGCTATTAAAATTTTTGTAGCCAAACAAAAATCAAACATTTGGTGACTAAAATATTTTGTAACTAAAAACAAAAGTTGAAGAATAAATATGACTTTTGGCGACTAAAAATTTAGTAGCCAAAAATGTCGTAGTTTAAGCGACTAAATTTTTAGTAGCAAAAAATGTTGAAGTTTAGGCGACTAAATTTTTAGTAGCAAAAAGAAATAGTATTTGGCGACTAAAATTTTAGTAGCCAAAAAAGATTAACTTTAGGCGACTAAAATTTTAGTAGCCAAAACACTAGTATTCGTTTTTGGCGACTAAAAAATTTAGTAACTAAAAAGTTTTTGGCCACTAAATAATTAGCTTTTGGCGACAAAAAATTAGTCGGCAAAAATGTATTTATTTAATTAATTTTCAAACCTATTGGCGACTAAATATTTAGTCGCCAAATGAGTACATTTGGCGACTAAATTAGGTTTAGTCGGCAATTATATTTCCCGACTACTCTTTGGCTACTAATTTTTCGACCAAAAAATTTAGTCGCTAAAGAGTATTGGCGACTAAAATATGACTTTTGGCGACTAAAAATTTAGTCGCCAAAAGTGAAAATTCTTGTAGTGATATTTACATTGTATTTTGATATAATTTTGTTTTTTCGAAAGTTAATTCTATGTTTGTTGTTATTGCTACTATACTTGTTAATTGAATAATCATTTTTGTTATTATAAACAATTGAAATGGTCGATTTTCACTTTTTCAATTTTGTTTTATGTTTTTACGTTGTAGTGTTAATATTTACATTGGTATGAGTTATTTTTTTAAGACTAGTTGTATGTTAATTATAAATTATAAACATTCACATTGTATTTTGGTATGAATTTTTTTTTTTCGAAGGTTAGTTGTATGTTATGTTTGTTATTTATTGTGAACATTCACATTGTATTTTAGTATGTGTTTTATTTTTTCAAAAGTTAGTTGTATGTTTGTTGTTTACCGTAAACATTCACATTATATTTTGATTTTCATTCAGATTTTTTGTTGTGTTATTTTTAAAATTTTCAAATTATAAAAAGGTTCAAACTTTATAATTTGAGATTTTCTCTATGGAATACGAGAGAGATTTTCTCCTTAAAATAAGAGAGAGATTTTCTCCATGGAATAAGGGAAAGATTTTTCCTTTAGAATGAGGGAGGAATTTTCTCTATAAAATGAGGGACTATTGTTATGTATTAGTTTTAAAATAGAAAAATGTGTAAAAAATTAGAAATGATGATTTGGTCATATTACATTAAACAAAACTTTAATGGAATACTTAAAAAGAATATGGATTAGATGGAGTAAAATAGAGAATTTATCAAAAAATGACCCTTTGTTATATTATAATGCTATAATAATTTTATTTGCTTAATTATCTTTTATTTATTATATTACTATATTAATAATAGAAATAATAATCAGACCTATTAAATTAATATAATAATGACATGTGAAATGAAAATCAAATTTTAATACATAAATGTAATTATCTTTTTTTTTTTTTTTTTGGCTTTACCCGTACATTCTGTCTGCGAGGTCGTCCAGGTCTGCTGCTGAAAGTTGGTCGTAAAAGTCATCCCTATCTCCCATGGGCGGTTCATCGTACCATTCTTGATTCTGTCCTTCAATTTCTGGTGACTCATGAGAAACGCCATGCTGATAGTTAGGGTATCGACTTTCTTCGACAAATGTCTCTTTGCTGAATGGATAACCCGGGATGGCTAAATTACAATGTATCTTCTGATATCTATCTTCACAAACTAGATGTCCGGAATTTCCATTATACGCTAATAGGGAGTTACTAGCAAATTTTCTCCATTTGTTGAGCTGGTTTTTGAGTGGAAATCTTCTACATGGCCAGGGTCTCCTATTGAGAAGTGCTGGGTATCTTGAAGTTCCTCTGAGTTACATATTATGCTTAGCTGGGTTGCACCATATTCCCTTCCATTCTGGTAGTTTGCTATTTATCAATGCTTCTATATATGGATGATATTCTTCCATTATACATAGTACTGCATGAGCAAGCTTATGTCCAAAGCCATCTGTCTGATCTGGATCTGTGAAAATTAATCTGGAGACAAAGCAGTAATCTAACAATTTTGGAGCTGTTAGATAACGTGTTTCACCCTTGATTTCTATTTCCAATGGCTCGAATGTGGCTAAATTTATCTGGCAAAGGCAAACACTGAAGTCTAGGTTACACTGACATCTTCCAAAATGTTCGGATCTCCTGTTGCATTTTTCTTCATCTAAACAGGGTTGTTCTTCATCTTCATAGGTATAGGTCCACTGATAAGCTAAGCCAGGGCAGTCAACTCTTGCTATGGAAAGTTCTTGAAGAAATTGCTGAATAATGACTAGCTCGCTATTTCTGCTATCTTCGGCTAAGGTGTAAATATAGGGTTTTAGGTCTTCTATTACTTGGCTTTTCTCACAAAGAGATCGAATGATAGAATGCTTGAAGAAATACATTCTAGCACTCAATTGGTCAAATTCCTCACTGGTGAGTTGTTTGATTTCTGGGCTAGGTGTCACGACCCAAACCCGCCCCTATAGGTTTGGCACCGTAACCGGCCAGTAATCCGAGGATTACCTACGGCCTCTGAACAGATTAACATAATATTAGGGGCTAGCGGAAGCAATTAAGAATATACAACGTCCATTGAGCTGTGCAGACTTATATGAGACGGAAAAATTTTAAACTTTTTATATACGTATATACACATCACCTCTAAGTCATAATATATATACAGATTAGGCAGAAAGGGACTTAGTCCCCCCCTTTTTCAAAATACACAAGACTTGAAGAACCAAATAAGAAAACATGACTTAAACTTTAAATTACACAACGACAACACTTAACACATCCGGAACCTCCACGGGAGGCACATAGGTTGGCTGACAAAACAGATTCTAGACAGAAGCCTCTAGCCTGGTCACGCGCCTGATCACCTACATACATAAATAATACAGTGAGCTAAAGCCCAGTGAATAATAACAGAGTAAAGGGTTTTAACGAATGATGTCCATCATAGAGTTAGAAATCAGAGTTTATATCAGAAACATAATCTTATCAAAACAGAGTCTTATGCATATTCAGATTTCAAATCAGAAACAGATTTAGATATATGCTCATATTCATATTCATATTCAGATTTTGCATAAGATCATATGTGGTACACCCATTAGCTAACAGATCAAATTGGTCTAAAGACCACAGACAGAGTTGGTACCAACAACCATAAAGGTCCATATCTTGCGCGCAAGTAGCCACGGTATTGTATCCCCGGGGCGAGGGCCTTATGCCACGGTATTGTATCCCCCGGGCGAGGGCCTTATGCCACGGTATTGTATCCCCCGGGCGAGGGCCTTATGCCACGGTATTGTATCCCCCGGGCGAGGGCCTTATCGACTAAGGGTGCCACAAATATTTTTCAGAAAACTGGACATTCATTCATTCATTTCCAACATATCATAGCTTTTCAAGAACCAATCATTTCGTATCATAGTATACTGAAAATACATAACATTGAACATAACTTTACAAAGTTATTACTCACAGATGGCTGCAGAAGCAAATCAGATAGACTGGACATATCAGATAAATCAGGCAGACAATGGCGCGTGACCTACACAAGCACATAACACATACACATTGAAATACAATATTACTTTCTTGATCAAACTTGACTTTCCTTGTTTTCTTTCTGAATAATTCGAAGGTCCATTATGCTTATTCTTTCTTTATTTAAATGAATCGGGTTCTCGTTTCGCATATTCTTTTATTACTAAGTCCTTCCTTTCCAAATAGATTGATCCTTTACTTGACTTCTTAAATAATTACCACTAGATAAATGATTCATTCTTTAACTAACTAATTTATGTTGATTGGTAGCTTATTAATCTTTATTGAGTCACAAACCATGTCTAAAATGCCTTGGAAAGAGATGAGAATAAAAATGTGAACTAAATACAATTTTTCAAAACATGTTGAAAATGGGTCTCCGCTCGAGCGCCACTTTGGCCGCTCGAGCGGACTGTAAAATTTGAAAACTACTGGGAGGTCGATTTTCACGCTCGAGCGAGACTTTCCTCGCTCGAGCAGACAACATAAATTCTGAAATTCCAAAATTGAAATTGAAGTTCAAATTCGGTATTCAAAACCTCAAAACATGTACTTTAGTATACAAACATGGAAAACCATTTATTAAAGTCATAAATTGCTAAATCATTTATTCAAAATCATGCCCCAATTGCCAAATTTAGTTTGAAATCATTTTCTCCATATCAAGCCAAATCCCAACTCAAAATGATTAACTTCTAACTTAATCTTCATAAATTGAACATGGCTCCAAACTCTCATTTTCTTTTTAGTTACATAAAATTGGTGTCAAATTCTTTCTATTTTCCTTGAAATCATGAAATTGAAGTCATGAAACTTTTTATAAATTTTCCAACTAATTTCCATAATCTAAAACTTAACTTAATTTATAACCCCAATTAAATTCATAACCATAGATATCCCAAAATATGTTTCATTTAAATAAAATCTCAAATTACAAGTATGGATTAAAATCTAATTATAAAATCAACACTTTATCCAACATTAGGATTAATTCTAATTTTCCATAGACTTGATGTTTATAAAACATTTCCTTTCCTCTTCAAAATATGAATTTGAATGGTTCAATCTCTTCAAAATTCAAGATACATGAAAATATGGACTCAAATATTCATAGGACTCCTTCATGCATGTAACAATGGAATTTAATTGCATGCAAGATTATAAAAATCAAATTCAAAATAACTAATTTCCATAATCATGAACTCACCTTAATTTTGTTGGTAATTTCTTTCTAATTATATGAAGTTAAAGTATCAAACCTTTGGAAAATAATGATGCATGTAACACTAGAGCTCAAATTCATCAAAGATAATTAAAATTATTCTCAAAGGATGAATTTCTAAATCAATTTCATTGCTCATAAACTTAATTCCATTGCATGGATTAAATCTTCAATACATCATTGTTGCATGTAATTTTATAACACAAAACAAGAATGATTCCCAAAATTAAACTCAAACTTAACAAATTTAAAGGATCATAACTCAATATCTTTAAGCTATCTATTTGTTTACATGCAAAACCCAAACTCCATCAATTTATGTAATTGATCCTCAAACCTTCATTTTTAATCCTTTTAAAATTCATCTTAAATCAATTTATGTCTAGATTATTTAAACAATACTAAGAAAGATGATAGAATTCCTTACCTTAAGATGAATTTTTCATAATTTTTGGCTTGAGTTTTGATATGCCTCTCTCTCTCTTTGAGCCGTGCCCTGTTTCTCTCTTCCTTTTCTCACTTGTTTTCCAGCAGATGAAGGCTCTTCCTTGAGCTCATTCATTGAACCTTCTTTTATCACTATTATTATTATTATATTACAAACGGTGGGACACTTGTCCACCTAAGACTAATCTATGTGGTGGTTTAATTATTCTTTAACAAATGAATTTTGCTTAAACACCTAATTAAAATTGAACTTTGATTATAATTAGCTCAATTAACCATCTTTTAATTTTTAATTAATCTTAATCATAATTTAATTAATCATAACTAACCACAAGTTCTACATAATTTATTTGGTCTAATTGACTTCTATTAGAGCCCAATTAACTATATTTAAATTTATCACTCCGAATCAGATTTTTAATCAGACTCTCAAAATGCTCCAAATATTAAATTGAATTTATTGCCATCATCAATTTTGATTTCCCAAATCATTTAGGTCTTTAATTTCTGATCAGACTCGAATTTCCATCAATAAATCACATATTCAACTTAGACACTCCATAACTAAATTTAATTCACAATAATCACAATTCTCAATCCTCATAATTTAATCAACTCCAATTAGGACCTAATTAATCGAATCTCAATTTCACTAAACTGAATCGAATATTTAATTAAACTCCCAAATGGGTCCGTAATTAAGATTAAATTGATTCAACTTTTTAACTTCACTTCCTTAAGCCACTTAGACCCTTAATTTCTAATTCCAAAATAAACCTTCAATAAAATTATATGCGTGTCAGGTTCCACAATTCTCATAAATCCCAAATAAATTATAATACTCGGCAATTAAATCTCAAATCCTCTTAATTAATCAAGTATTAATCATTATACGTGATGGGGTTGTTACACTAGGTAAGGAGGTAGGTGTTCTTTCTGGAGCTAATTTTTTAAGCTGATTGGTTAGGGTTCGAACGGTTGCTCTCAATTGTTTTTCTTCGTCTCGGAGCTGGTCTAGCTCTTCACTGACTCTTTTGCCTTTATCCATGATTTTCTTGAAATTTCTGGAAAGGCCTTCACAATGTCTGCACATCTGGAGAGGATTCTGAAAATCTGTCTGAGGATTAGAACTACTACTACTGCCTGAACTACTGCTTCCAATTATCTGGCTAACTGGAACTCCACTAGTAGCAAGGATGGTTGACCTCATCTTGCTCAATGTGTCCAGGTAATCTTTAGCTATCTGGCTAATAAAGTAACTGGTTCCTATTTGTCTTTGGGCATATGTACTGGCTGACTCAAAGTCATAAAATCCTTTAAACTGGGGTAATATAAAATTTTTAACTAAGGGTTCTACTTCTACCCAATCATGGTAAATACCAGGCTTGGTTCCTTTAACTACTACATAGAAAGAAAAACTTTTTGATAAAGGTTTATTTTGGATTTTTGAAAAATATATACTGAGAGAGTTTAGGGCTGAAAGGCGTTTAGTTGGGTGGTTTTGACTGGTCCAAAGGTTATCTAAAAGACACTGTTGAACTGGGTCTAACTCGATCCCTGTTAAAGGTCTGAATTTGGTTCTGCCTTCATGAATGGGAAGAAAAAATCCTCCAAAGTTCATGGTCTTGCTGTTCTCCATTATCTGCACAAAAATTAAACTGGTTATCTTCTTTTTCTAAATAAATTTTCCTACTTAACCAATCTGTTAACCTATTATCACTACCTTTGATATGTTCAAATTCTACTTTATATCCTTGTCCTACTATACAATCTAAAAATTTTGCCCATCTTCTAGTGCTTAATTTACGCTCATTGAGTTTGTTATGGAATCTAACTATAGCTTCACAATCTGTTCTAATTGTAAAAGGTTTGTGCAAAAATAATCTAAATTTATTTATTGCATAAACTACTCCTAATATTTCAAAATCTAAGCTGGTCATGGTTGTATCTTTTTCTTTAAACTTTCCGGAACTGTATCTACAAATGAGTTCTTTATTTTTACTATCATACTTACTAGGTTTGGCTAATAATATTGTTCCCCATCCTAATTGACTTGCATCTGTTTCTACTACTATATATTCTGATTCTAAGGGGAGTTGTAGGTCTGGTAGCTTTTTACAAATATCTTTAATTTTTCTAACTAAAGCTATATCTTGTTGATTAAAATATTTCTGTCCTGTGGGTGTGGTTTTGCTATAAAGTGGTCCTATTATTTTACTAAGGTTAGGAATATACATTCGTGCATAATTTAAAATTCCTAAAAAAGATTGAAGTTGTTTTGTATCTTCTAATTTATCTGGATAATCTAAAATTTTCTTGACTATATGAGGTTGTAATATAATTTTCCCATCTCCTAACTCCATTCCTAAAAATTCTATGTGAGGTTTATTTAATACCATCTTCTTTTTGCTAATTATTATTCCATTATTTATGAATTCTTCTAAGGCTATATACAAATGATCGATATGACTATTTTTATCTGGACTAAATACTAATATGTCGTCTATGTATATGTCACGACCCAAACCCGCCCCTATAGGTTTAGCGCCATAACCGGCCAGTAATCCTGAGATTACCTACGGCCTCTGAACAGATAAGCATATGATAAGGGGCTAGCGGAAGCGAATACATAGATATAATTGTCCAATGAGCTGTGTTGACTTACATGAAACAGAATAATTTAAAACTTTATTTACATAACCATAAGTCAACCATACATTATATTATACCACACACATTACAGTATTTTCCGTACAGACAACATGATTAAAATAAAGTCCCATGCATAAACAGAATTGATCAACCCTTGAACCCAAGACACTTCGGGAACCTCCACGTGAGGCACAAAGGCTGGCTGACAACAGAAACACAGTCCCCCACAAAACTTTCGGGCTTGCACTCCAGAATGCTCACCTATAATATATATATACAAACAGTGAGCTAAAGCCCAGTGAATAACATTAAGGTAAAGGGGTTAGTGAACGAATTCCGAACATTTTATACGTACAAAACAGATCATAGCATAATCATAGTCATCTCATATCAGAACATAATAATGGCATATCCCATAGAACATATCACATATCACATAACGTCTTCCGACTAGAGTAACCGGTCCCGGACACCGATTAAACAAATATCACCACAATGAAGTGGCTAACGAGATCTCGTAACTGTCATGGACCCGCATTTTCATGCCGTCCCCCATGACTTGGGACTATCTATGGATGCCATAATAGATTTCAAACATGGATCTTCGTTCACAGAAATATATCATTTCAGAAATCATAGCTTGATATATCACATTTGGAATATAATTTCATATCAACGTATCTTTACGATAACGTTACTCACAGTGGTTCCGTAGATGGTCAAGCACTTGTCGGACGTTGACCTACAATCACAAAGGCACATAACACAACGTATCTCATCATTACTCATTCATGTGGCCATTAAGGCTTAGCTTACATTACGTTGGTTCTTATTCGTTCTTAACACATGGCTTAGAACACACACACCCTTACAATCACTTAGTGTGATTCATTCTTATTACAATGCTCAACTCATACATACACTTGGCGTTCAATAACTTGTTACATTCTTTTCTTAGTGTGTGTTTCCAGCCCATAACCTCATTACTATAGCTTAATTAAGGCTTAGGAATGCCTAAGATGCAATGAGGATGTCAAAACATGCCTTGGAACACTTAGGCAAAATTTCAGGATTTTAAGTCCTCGCTCGAGCGAAGCTTTCCTCGCTCGAGCGAGCATGCAGAAATGACACTCCGCTCGAGCGTAGACTTCCTCGCTCGAGCGGTCATGCAAAAATGTGAGTGGTCGCTCGAGCGCACACTCCTTCGCTCGAGCGATCTGTAAATGATGCAAAACTTCTGGGAGCATGAAATTTACGCTCGAGCGAACTCTTAGTCGCTCGAGCGGAGAACACGACCTCAGAGTGGTCGCTCGAGCGAGATCTCCTTCGCTCGAGCGAAGATGCAAAATCTGGAATTTCCAGATTGCACCTCCAACTTCAAATTCGACATTCATCCTTACAAAACTCATTTTTTCTGTGTCCAAAATGAAGGAAACATATGAAGACTTATAAAATAACATGTTTTAAGAATTAAAACAAGAAATCATGGCCCAAAAACTTGACATTTCTTCAAAACCCAACTTAAAATCCCAATTTGACCCATGAAATCAACATGCAAGAACTTCATCCAATTCAAACCTTCCAAAACATGATCAAACTTAATATTTTGAGGGGAAACAAGATGAATGACCAAAATGTGAGTGAAACTAACACATGCATGGAAGAAATCTTAGATTTCAAACTCAAAACATGGAAATTTATGCATGCATGCATGATTTGCAACTCAACTCCTCCTTCTAAGCTCCATTACATGATTAAACCCATAATCTTCATGAAATCTCATACTAAGTGACTTAGGTTCACAAATTAGAGGTTGAATTCTCACCTAGAGTCTTCAATTCAAGGTAGAGAAGCTCAATGTTTGTAAAACTCCTGTAATCTTCCAAGTCTCCTAGCCAATATTTGGTGAAATCCACTCTCTCTCTCTCTACACTCTCACTCTCGGTTTTGGCTCTCAAGAATGAGCTGAGAAAATGTGTTGTAATGTACATGAATGAGTCTCAATAAAATTGTAGAGATAGGCCACTAAGTGGCAATTCAGTAAATAACGGAACTAATGCGATTTAACTTTATTTAGGCTAATTTAATCATACCAAATCTCATTTTAATTAAATATGCCATAATGTTCTAAAAATTCCAATTAACATATTGATGTAAACAATTCCTGGTTTGGATGCCGATAAGGCTTTCAATTTTACAATTTAAACCATTAAGTATTGACAGATGATTTAACGGTCAACAGATAGGCGACCAATTATGTTACAAATTACCTATTAATCCCATCATCAATCTTAATCACTTAATTAACATCCTTAATTACTGATTAGCGGCTAATTACGGGTCGGGGTTATTACAGTATACCAGTATAAAACTGTATTTATTAAATATACTATCCATTTTACGCTGAAATATGGAAGGTGCATTTTTTAATCCAAAAGGCATGACTAGCCATTCGTAATGTCCTTGTGGACAACAAAAGGCTGTCCATGGTATGCTTTCTTTTTCCATTTTTATCTGCCAAAATCCTGACTTGCAATCAAATTTACTAAATATTTTTGCTGTCTGTATTCTATTTATGAGTTGATCTTTATCTAGTATATTATATTTATCTTCTTCTGTATTATCATTTAATCTTTTATAATTTATAACCATTCTAGCTTTTCCTCTTTTTATCTCTGCATGATTTCTAACCATAAATGCTACGCTTCTATGTGGACTATTACTAGGTCTAATTACTCCTAAATCTAATAGCTCCTTAATCTGGGTTCTAAATTCTTCTATATCTGCTGGCGTATGATCTATTTGTGCTGAGGTAATCCTATAATCTCTATTTTTTATATCTAAACTGGCTAAAATTTTATTTCTCTCCCAATATTTCATGGGTTGTTCTCCCAAAATTTCTGTTGTTTAAGCTAATCTTATTATCTCATCTAATTCATTTTCTGTTCTTCTGTATATTGGTTTTTTCTTTATTTTTCCTATTTTTGCAAAAATTAATTCTAAGTTAATTATTTCTTGAAAATCTTCTAAGTTCCAATAGTCTCCCTTATCTTCAAAATGAACCTCTTCAAAATCTTCTAACTCATAATTTTCCATATCTAATTTTTCTAAAGAAGTGTTTGCTACTTCATTAGGTATGTATGTTTGGGCTAGCTCTGGAAAAATATTTCTACTTGGAAATAAAAAACTAGCGGGAACTGAATCTACTCCTATGGTACCATCACGCTTCGCACGCAACTCTGATGAATGGGCTATGGTGCTAAGGGCATAAGCTGTTGGTGTATTGACGGTCCGTTTGAAGAAGCTGATGTTGTGTTGGTTGATAAACATACCACCTTGTAAACTAAGTATGAAATTAAGTCCTAAAATGAAAGGATGATTCTGACGGGTACTTCCGATCCAAACTTGAGGTAATGGGAGCCATTCTATGTGCTGATCTTGAGAACCTAGATGATGAAATCTAATCTGAGCACCATTGATGCAATGTGTGTATGTCTGTTTAGTGCCATCTGCTATGCTAACTAAGGCTGGGGTTGCTAAGGCTGTGCTCCATCCTGGTGGAACTACGTGTTGTTCTATATATGATTTACAGGCTCCTGTGTCTATCATGGCATCTATACTGAGGGTTTTTTCTACAAATTTAATTACACAAGAAATTTCAACTAGATTTGACTTAGGTATAACAGGATAATTAAATGGTAAATAGGTATTATCTCGTTGTATCTGAGAGTATTGACTAAAGGGTTGAGAATCAACTAGGTTGACTAATTCTAAAGAATTCATATGTTCTTCGATTAATTTATCTTTTAAAGGGTATTTAGTATGAAACTGTTCTAACTGTTGTTTGAGCTGCCTATTTTCTAATTCTAAACATTCTATGTCAAAACTAGTCTTGGTTTCTATTTCTCGTATTTGTATTTTGAGTTCTCGTACTTGTACTTCTAATGCTCTATTTGCTAGTCGTAATTCTCTGCTTTCTATACTGTTATCTTCTCTGGTATTTTCTAATCTTATCTTATGTGTCATATTTAATTTTTCGAGACAAATTATACAATAAGTTATGCTGCATAATAAACATTGAGCTCTTTTATCTTTAGCTGGAAACCAATTACAATAGCTGCATCTAGTAGTATCAAATCCTAGTCCTATTTGAAAATTATGTTGACATTCAGTATCTGCATTACATTCCATCATAAAGAAAATATCTTGAGAAGGAGTTGTTCCTATTTCTTGGTTAAGTTGTCCTAAAAGATTATCTACATCTGTATCACTTTTTGAATCACTATCTGAGCTTATAGCTTCTAATTGATATTCATAATTACTAACTATGCTATATACTTTTGAATCATCACTATTTATGCTGACTATATCTTCTTCCAAATCTTCTATAATATGTAGTCTTTCTATCTGCTTATTAGTATTAGGTTTCTGTCTTTTTGGGCAGGCTTTTGCAAAATGATTGGGTTCTTCACATATAAAACAATTGCATTTTTTACTATTGGGTTTTCTAACATATCTTTGTTTTCTTTTATCTTTTTCATCTTTGGGTAATCTCTTATAATTTGTCCTATTAAAGGTTCTACTTTTCCTAATGAATTTCTGTTTTTTTCCATGGTTTTCTATATTTTTTCTTCCAATATTTTTCTTTTCTATAATTTTTGTATTTTTTCCTATTATATTTATCTTCATATTGCTGAGGAGTATATATTACGCTGCTACAAAAACCATAATTTTGTTTTTTCAAATCTTTCTGTATTTTAACTTCTATACATTTTTCTCTGAGCTTATAAAATGTAAAAACTATTCTAGGTCCTATTCCTAAAGTTCCTCTTATATTTTCTCCTGTAGCTATTTTTGCTGGTAAACTTGCACAATAAATTGACCATTTATTTTCTATTTCTCTTCCTAGTTCTCCGGGTAATTTTCTAAAATATTTATTTCCTATTTCTTCGTCAAAACCTTTTCCTGTTCTAGCTGCTATGGCTAAATATTCTCTACTAAAAGGTACAATATATTTCCAACTTCCTAATGTTATCTGATCTAATTCGGTTAATGCTACGCTTTGAGCGGAATCATTTCCTCTAGAAGGGTCATATCCTATAAGTATCTCTTTAATAAAACTGGTGAAATTCCACGGGTTATTTCCTAAATTTTTAAGTTGTTTAATTGTTTCTTCAAATTTTCCTTTAAAGGTTAAATAAATATTATAAGCTGATTCTCCTAAAAGTGTCTCCATATATTCCCACATATCTGTTGATTCATAGGGGCTGGTCATCCATGCTTTTACTGCATTTTTTTCCCATCTTTCTATTACTTCGTGCCATACCTGAGGGTCGAATCTAGCTAAATCTAAAAGGGTTCCTTGATTATTAACCGGCTGTAATTGTATGCTCATATCTAATGGTCTACGCTTTCCATGAAACTTATAGCTTTTATTGGGATCTGCATGACTACGTCCTGAATTGGCTAATGGTCTTCTTCCTCCTACTGCATAGTGCATTGGTTCTACGGGATCTTGTACAGTTGGTTGTGGGTTACTGGTGCTTGTACTTTCTGTATTCATATAAAAAGTATCTTCCAATTGAGATTGTTCTAATATTTTAGTATTTTCTACCTTAGATTGTTCTGGTATTCTAAATATTTTACTGGGATGTATTATATCTTCTATGATATCATCTACATATTCTGTATGGAATTCTTGATCTAAAAATGATACTGCTTCATCATGGGTATCTCCTCTGGCTAAGTATTCAAAATATCTAGCATCTAATATCTTGTTCATGTCTTCTAGAGTGAAATTTTCTAAATCTATCTCATCAATATTATATATCTTATTTTGTGATACTGTTTTTTCTTCTGTCATTACATAAAGCTGATTTATTTCACTACGATTATCTTGATTTTCTTCTCTGTCTATACTACTAAATTCATCATCTTCGGATTTTTCTGGTGCTACATAAGTATACTGAGTAAATCTTACTGCATAATTTCCATCTGCTGCCTGATATAATAAATTATCTTGAGGGGCTAATCTTTTTTGTCCTAAAAAATCTCCTAATTTCCAATCTAGGGCTGCATTATCTTCTGAATTAAATTTTTTAGCTGGTAATGCTTTTATTCCTTTTGCGCCTAATATCTTAACTATCTGATCATTTGTAAGTCTATAGTGAGTATTGCTTTCTGATACTGCTAAACCGAAAAATCCTGTATAGACTAATAAATTCTTTTCTCCTTTTTTCATTTTGTATCCTCTACTTTTTATTCCTATTTTTATCTTTTTATGAAAGGTCGAGGTTGGTAATAAGAAATCTGGTGTAAAATAAACTATTCCTCCTTTTGAATTCATATCTAATTCATAGTTGCCTAAAAGATTTTGTCCTACATCATTAAATCTATCATCATAAAGGCATACGAAAACTTTTGTTGCTAAATTTTCTCTGGTTAAAGCCTTAACTCCTACCACTATTAATGTCATTTTAAGGTGTTCACTTACTGCATATTTATAGCTCTCTCTCTCTATTAAATTTAGCTCTATCTTTTCATCTTCTTGAGTTACACTAATCATCTGTTCAGCATAATGTTTAAATAAATATTGTTTTTTATGAATTTTACCTAGCTTATACACATATTTAGCTGGAATTAATTCTAATTTTTCTTTCTTAAATTTTTCTATTTGTTGTTCTACATCTATAAACTCTTCTACTTTAATATCTTCATCATCATTACGCTTTTTACTACTACTACCTTTAATTAGCTGTTTAAACATATTTATTTTCTGTAAATTCTACACGCTGGTTTCCTAGGTAATTTAAGCTTTTCAAAATATCTAGCTATATCTTCCTCGTTTACTTGAGATTGAGGTTTGTCGGATTGTCCTTCTATTCCTTTTCCTTTCTGAAGTACTATTTTTTGTAAAGACACTAGACGATTTTCTAAGCTATGTAGTTGTTCTGATAGGTATTCAAATTTTTCACACAATCTTATTAAAAATAAAATTTCTATATTATTTTGTCTTACTGTTATTTTATCTGATTGACTTACCCCCTGATAGCTACTGATTCCATCTGGGTTATTATGAAAATCTTCTGCTTGTTTTAAAATAGTCTGGTAATCTCTATTAGCTTTTTTATCACTACTCATAAACTAAGATCTTACTAATTGTTCTAAAATTTCTAATTTCTGTTTTAAATTATCTTGAATTTGATTAATTTGTTCTATTTGTTTAGCTATTTGATTGGTGGCTGAAATTAAAGTTTCTATTTCTAATTTCATAGGAAATTTTTCTAAATTTAAATCTATTCTTTTTTGTAGGATGGAACTACACTGATCTTGGATATAATCTAATTTTTTATCTTGATCTTTAATTATACTACGATTATTACGGAGATGATCTATGGATGAAATAAAAAGATTACTAATTTTATCTATGTCCTTTTAATATTTTCTGCAAAATTAATCTGATAATTTATGATACTATTTAGCTGAGGATTATGTTCACTATGAAGCTGATGTGTAAAATTATTTTCAAAATTACAACGGAAATTATTTTTATTTATGCTAAGTCGATGGTTATGGCTGCTGAGTTCTAAATCTAAATACTCTACTCTTTTCATACACAAAATTAACTCCTATTTTAAAATTATTAAAAGCTACTATAAAATGAAATTTATAACTAAAATCTCCAAAAATAAAAACTACTCTGTTACCATAAGCAAAATGCATAAACTAACTTAAACTGTCCTAAAACCGAACACTGCTCTGATACCAATTTTTTTTTTTTTGGGTTGAGTTAGTGGTCTACCACTATTTGGAATTGGGCTGAGAATTATCTAATTAATTTACAGTTATGCTAAAAGATCTTCAAACTGTTGTATGGCTATCTTTAAGGCTTCTTGTTTTATAGTTAGCTGTCTATTTATCTGAGAAATTTTTAAACTGTAATTTTCTAGGGATCTGCCAGAAGCTAATGATAAAAGAAACTGATATCTAAATTTTTGATCTTCTAATTCTTGTATTAGTTCAGTACTAATTTTAATTTTATTCCTAAGGTCTTCGTCTAAGGGCATATACTTTTTTGATTTTTTGAAATTCTTATATGGACAATATTTCCTTAATATTTCTACTCGGGTTGCTCTCTTTTTATTCTAAAATTCTTTTTTATGGTAAAAACTATTTTTAGGCAATGTTTGTTTTCATTACATGTACTCCCACCTTGAGACTAAGCTCGTTCAACATAGTATATTTTTATTTTCCATTTTTTACTTTTCCCTTTCTGCCTACAATTCGCCCTCCAACGCCTAACCACGGCTCACACGGGCTCTTCAGCTAAGGTCACTCAGTAACAAAATAGAAAACTGAAGATACTACGAAGGTTCAAAGCATGTAATATTAATGAGCAAACAAGCATTCCATAAACTTAGTTTTCCAAAAAGAAAATAAATTTTTAGAATAGAAGAGTTACCTTTCGAAATATTTAAGAAAAAAGAGAAACTACTCACACTTCATATTAATAAGAAATATACTTACAAAGATTATATTACAGACTCTGAAACTCTGAAAAACTTAATACACTTAGAGGTTTTTGAGAGGGGTTGGAAAATTTACAATGCAGAGTGAAGTGGTGTTTTTTCATTCTGCTTCATCCGTTGGCAAACATGCCAATTTATACACAAAGTTGATACATACAATCCAAAAAATCAATACGTCAAAAGTTTTGGCCAAAAACAAAAGTCTAAAAGGCTATGGACCCTAGACTCCTACCTAGGCTACCTAAACTCCTACAATAATATCTATGCTATAAATGCATAGATTTGGACGTAAGTTACAATTATGGATAAGATTTTATCAATAAAAGATTAGGATAATGATATCGGGTACTGCTTTGGGCCCCATCGCATATCATTCAATCCTTCTTTTTTGATAAAATTTTGACACTACAATTTATTACAAGACACGTGTAAAGATTTTCACAGCTTTTCTTTAATAAAGCAGGATAAGAAATATCCACTTTATTAAAGTAGTGAGTGAAGGAAAATCCTTATTACTGACTGACTCAAATAATTACAGACACAAGATATTTGCAAAATCTTTTTTGTCTTTTCTTGACGTGCATTTTTTTGATATCTGAGAAGAATCTTTATCTTCTATGGACTTTGTCTTCTTTTGCTGGAGTACCAATTATTGATGTTGACTCTTGGAGTGATTCTTCAAAGTTGGGTCTTCGTAGAAAATCTTCAAAATGTAAAGAGTCAAGAAATAATCAACTACAACATGTTCAAAATATATAATGAGTCTTTTTGTGGGACCCGCTATTTTTTTTTTTAAATTATAAAAGATTAAATGATAATACAGAAGAAGATAAATATAATATACCAGATAAAGATCAACTCATAAATAGAATACAGACAGTAAAAATATTTAGTAAATTTGATTGCAAGTCAGGATTTTATAAATAATATTTAGTTGACTATACCAACAATAAATAAATAAAAACTAGATTTATAATTTAACCTCACTACAAGAAAACTGGGTATATGAGACGGAACTATTTGAGACGGCACACTTGCCGTCTCAAAAAGCCACTTTTTGCGACGGCAGAAAATGCCGTCTCAAAAAAGCAGAGTATTTGCGACGGCACAAATACTCTGCTTTTTTGAGACGGCATTTTCTGCCGTCGCAAAAAGTGGCTTTCATGTTTTTTTTTTTAGTGAATATTTTTAAAATTTTAAATATTTTTTTTAGATGTACCTTACTTAGATGTATCTAAAAATAAAAAATTTATGAAAAAATATTTTTAAAAATTAATAAATATATAAAAATACAAAAAAAAATGTATTGAATTATTATATTTTTTTTTGTATTTTTGGTATTTAGTGAATTTTTAAAAGATTTTTTTTACAATTTTTTTAATTTTTAGGTGCATTTATGTTAGGTGTGTCTAAAAATTTAAAAAAATACTTAAAATATTAAAAAAAATCAGTAAAAACAATATAACACGGAAAACAAGAAAGTATAATTTTCTCAAAAGAGTTTTTGGAAAACTCTAACCTAGTATAGTGATTGTGGTTTTGAGATAGCTTCATATATATACAGTCACAAAATGGTTTGAATAAATTCAACGGTATTTTTCTGTCGAAAAAAAATTAAAAAAAAACAATGTCGTCTTACTCTTTTGATATAACATTTCTCTTTTCATTCATTTTTTCATCTTCCTGTCTCTCTGTCTCTATATCTCTCTCTTCTCTTTATCTCTTTTCATTCATTTCTCTCTATCTCTATCTCTCTCTCTTTCTATGTCTGCCTGTTTCTCTCTCTCTTTCTCATTTTCTCTCTGTGTCTCTCGCCTATCTCTCTTCTCTTTATCTCTCTCGCTTATCTCTCTTATCTCTATCTCTCTCATATTTTTTTTTCTCTCTCTCTCTCTTATCTTTCTATCTCTCTCTATCTCTCTCGCTCATTTCTCTTCTCTTTCTGTCTCTCTCTTTTTCTGTGTCTCTCTCTCGCTAATCTTTTTTCGCTCTATTTCTCTCTTTTTTTGTCTATCTCTCGCTCATCTCTTGTTTCTCTCTCTTTTTCTATCTTTCCATCTCTCTCTCTCTTTCTCTCTATCTCTTTTTCTGTCTATCTCTCTCTCTCTGTCTCTCTCTCACTCATCACTCTTCTCTCTCTCTCTGTGTCTACTTGTCTATTTGTCTATTTCTCCCTCACTATGTTCGTCTTGCTCACTCTCTTACTCCCATCTTCTCTATTTATCGAGCTCCTTCTCGATTTATCGATCCACTATAAGAAAATACACTTTTAGCAACCACTTTGTCTATCTCTCTCTCTCGCTCATCACTCTATCTCTGTCTCTCTCTCTCTCTCTCTCTCTCTCTATCTCTCTTCTTTATCTGTCTCTCACAAAATTAAAATATTTTTAAAATATTTAAATATTTAAAATATTTAAAAAATTGATTTGAATTAAGTTTTGAACAGAGTTTTGAATTATCTGTCTTCTTTATTTATTGAGCTCCCTATCGATTTATCGATCCACTTTGTCTCTTTCTCGCTCATCACTCTGTCTCTCTATCTCTTTTCTCTATTCGTCTCTCACTTATCTCTCTCTCTCACCACCCATTTTCTCTACCACATTTACCACTACTGCAAATGCCATTCAACTACCACCACTCTTCTCTTTCTCTCTTTCACTCATCACTCTTCTTTCTCTGTCTGTTTGTCTATCTATCTGTTTGTCTGTCTGTCTGTGTGTCTTTCGTTCATCTTTCTTCTCTCTATCTCTCTCATTTGTCTTCTCTCTATGTGTCTCTCGCTCATCTCTCTTCTCTCTATCTCTCTCATCTCTTTTCTCTCTTTGTCTCTCTCGCTCATTTCTCTTTTCTCTTCTCTCTATCTCTCTATTTTTCTATTCTCTCTATCGTTCATCTCTTTTCGCTCTCTTTCTATATGTCTCTCTCATCTCTTGTTTCTCTCTATTTTTCTATATGTCTCTCTCTATCTATTTCTCTCTCTGTCTTTCTCTATATCGCTTTCTCTCTTTATCTCTCTCTCACTTATCACTCTTCTCTCTTTCTTTCTCTCTCTGTGTCTGTTTGTTTGTCTCTCTCTCTTTCTCTCTATGTGTCTGTTTGTCTCTCTCTCCCCATTGTGTTCACATTGCTCATTCTCTCTCTCACCACCCATCTTTTATCCACCACCTTTACCACTACTGCCGTTCTCTCTCCTCTACCACAAAAAATTAGTTCATGATTTTTAATAACAAAAAAAAATGGGCCGCAGAAAAATATCGATCCACTACAAGAAAATGCACTTTTAGCGACCACTTTGTCTCTCTCTCGCTCATCACTTTGTCTCTCTCTCTCTCTCTCTCTCTCTCTCTCCTCTATCTGTCTCTCACTCATTTTTCTCTCTCACCATCCATCTCCTCTACCACCTTCACCACTACTGCAAACACCATTCCACCACCACTATTACTTCTATTGTCGCCACTTCACCTCTACGACTACCATTACTACTACTATCGCCACCACTCCACTACTGCCACTACTACTACCATTACCTCTCTTTCACCCCTGCCACTCCATTTACACTACCACTACCACAACTTCATCACTAATCTCTTTCGCCATCACAATCACCACCACCACCATCATCATCTCTTATCCACTACCTTCACTACTGCTGCCGCTCATTTTCCTCTACTACAAAAAATTAGTTCATGATTTTAGTAATAAAAAAAAATAGGCCGCATAAAAATATTTTTCATTGACTACAGAAAATTAACTTTTATTTTAGTGGAAAATATTTTTCATTAAAATATATATGAAACAAATAAATTTTCAACCTTAATAATAATAAAAAAAAAAATTTATTATTTATTTATTTTTATTATTTAAATATTCATTTATGATGAATTTTTTTATTTTTTATTTTTTATTTTTTTTCATCCCGCCCGCTCGGTTCCCCCATTTTTTCCATTCCCGCGCCTCCCAAAATCCCCAATCTCTTAGAACCAAAAAAAAAAAAAAAACCCTAAATCTAATCGTCTCCCTCACATCACTCTCTCAGTCGCCTCTCTCTCTCTCTCTCTCTCTCACCCTCTCGTTCATCTCTGCACCGATCTCGTTCATCTTTGCACCGATCACTCTCTCACTCTCTCGTTGTTCATCTCATCGATTCGCACCGATCATCGCACCGCCGATCTACTCACAGGTAAACTCTCTCTCTCAATCTCTGTCTCTGTCTCTCTCAGCCCGATGGTTGTTTTATATATATATATATATCTGACCACACAACCCTTGCTCCACCATTGTTGCGACCACTTTCTGCAGTAAGAAACAAAAGAAGAAATGGGAAAGGAGAAGCCAAAATCCATAGGAGTATGGCCTACAGTGAAACCCTTCGTCAATGGCGGAGCGTCTGGCATGCTCGCTACCTGTGTTACCCAACCCATCGACATGATCAAGGTACCCTACTTGATGTTACATGCTCAAGGGTTTCAGATCTTCGACTCTGTTAATGTTACATCTTCATTTTGTGCTTCTTTGTTCTACTTCTGTTCTGCTCACTTTTCACCCAAAACTTTTTGATTTTCTGCTTTGCTTTGCTTTGCCCTCAGATCTTAGACCAAAAGCCTCCATCTCCAACCTTCATTATGTTGAATTGTGAGCTGAAAGATGATTTTTTATTTTCATTTTTGTATGTTGGTTAGTTAAGATCAAAGTGGAAAGTTACATGCTAAATATGAAGAATTTTGTTTTTGGAATCTAAATATGGTGTTTGATTTTGAGCAACTGCTTTTGATTTTTGCCGAATCGAATGCACCATACCTGTTTGTAAATATGCCTCATTGAGAATTTCTTTTCATGTGGACTTTGTATCCTTCGCCCATTTGATTTCATGCAATTCTATGTAGCTCTGAGTTGCGAAGAATTCATCAGAAGCTAGATATTGCTTGAGTTATTGGTGCATTTATAATAATGAACATGTGCCAGATAAATTTTGTAACTTCCACAAATACGCACACTATCTATTTGAGAATGGGAGCTATGAGGAGGCTATGGAACAATTTAAGTTTTTAAGCAACTTTGCTAACACCAATGTTGGTTTTGTTCTTCAGAAAAAGATGAAGGATTTTGGGAAATATGAGAATGGGAGAGAAGAGATAAACTGAGACTTGTCATTTCAGGAGTACTTTACATATTTCAGACAACCTACAGAACTAGAGATCCTGTTTTTTATTTTATTTTATTTTTTTGGTTTTGTTCTCTCACTCTCTCTCCGTCATTGAAATCATTCACTCTGAAGGAGTTCACTTCTTTATGTATTTTTCTGCAGTGTCTATTTCTATCGTATTTTTAACAAGTTACTTCTTTATGTATCTTATGCAGTGTCTATTTCTTTTTGTATTTTTAACAACAAACAATAGTAAAGCACATTCTGATAACATTCTTGTTCATTGAATCCTTGGTTTCAACTCTAGTACATTAGAGAAGGCTAATATTTTTGGTTTTACTTGCTTAGTTTTCTTGTGAATTTCAATTATCATTGTAGAGCTTATGTTTGTTCTTTCATTTCTATCTTCTTATCTGGTGATTCTTTCCATAATTTGTTGCAGTGTTTAACAATTGTGATGTTTTGAGACCTTACGCTGCACATATTGATGACATATTTAAGGACTTCACTTCATACAAGGTTCGAGTTCCTGTGACTGGGGCCATAATTTTGGACGAGTCGTACGAACGGGTAATGTGTTAGTTACTGGAATCAGAAATTATAAGTATTGATATTCAAAAGAGATTCAAACTACAAAAATATTTCAGGGTTCATGAAGTATTGATAGTCAAAGGAGATTCAAACTACAAAACTATTACTGGAATCAGAAATTATAAGTAGTTACAACTCAAAATATTTCAATAGAAAATCTTAGATGAGTAGGTCATATTCCTAAATCCATGTACCAAATAAACTTGTATTGCCGGCCCAACAAGATAATTCCTTGCTCATCTAAACAGTGTCCATGGTTTAGAAAGACATAGGGACCAAGTTTGGCTTATTATTAGAATAAAAAGCTTTGTAAGCAACTTATTTCACATGGTTGGTTAGGAGGATTGGAGTATGTTTATTTATAGAATCATTGCTTATTTATAGAATAATTGTCTGTATTTTGCTTGGTATGTTTGTGATTTTGCATCACTAGTTTACTTTGAATCTGATACGTCTATATGGCACAATGTTGTCATTGTTTAAATTAAGGAAACGTGCAATCATGCTAATGGAAGGGCACAAAATAGGAATCGGAAATAGTTGTCCTAAATATCCTGACTAAATTATTAAGTTATGAAAATAGGATATTAGATTGGTTTGTCTTTGTATTTGGCTTTCTTTGTATTTTATATATCCCGTATTTGTTTATGTTTGTCAGAAGGTTATTATTCTACATTTTCAGGTTGGCAAGGGACATACTTGTAATTATTATAATATGATATTAGATAGGAAGATAGAGTTCCCACTTCTTGATATTATCCTACATTTTCAGGTTGGCAAGGGACATACTTGTAATTATTATAATATTTTCAGAGGAGATGTGAAGGTGATTCTAGCAACAAACAAAATTGAAAGCCTTGATCCAGCACTGCTTCGGCCTGGTAGAATAGATAGGAAGATAGAGTTCACACTTCCTGATATTAAGACTAGGAGGCGCATCTTCCAGGTAAATGCATGACATGATTATGCAAATATAAGATTAATTATTAATATAGATTTCCATTAACCCTATCTTTATGATAACTTATGTGCCAAGCAAACCTTTTATGTCTGAAATGCAGATACACACATCTAGGATGACGTTGGCTGATGATGTCAACTTAGAAGAATTTGTTATGACCAAGGATGAGTTTTCTGGAGCCGATATAAAGGCAATATGTACTGAAGCTGGTTTACTTGCTCTAAGAGAGCGCCGTATGAAGGTGAGACAACTTCATTGTTGAATTATATGTGTATCATTTGTGTTTGTTGCAATTCCGTGTTACAACTAATTCTTAAAACATGATGCTTTTTGGCTGCTCTGAATTTTGGCTTGTAAAGTGGAGATATGAGAGTATTAGACACAGATGAACTTTAAGTAAGGATTAGTGTTTTCAGACCCTTAGTTATACTATATTGGGTCCCCTCCTATAGATCTAATTTTCAACTTTGTAGAAAGAAAAAAGATGGGAGTTTGTGAAGGGAAAATATCGAGAAGCAAAACAAAGGAAGAAACAAAAATGAAGAGGCAGATTATGGCCTGTTTGTTTTTGTTGATCAAAAAGATTATGGCCTGTTTTGTGGACATATTTTGTTGCAAATCCCCCAGTCCAATATTTATTTTGCTGGTTGTTTGGAATCCTTAAGGCAGTGTTTGGTTCATGGATTTGGGGAGGGATTTGGAAAAGGAAAGGGAAAATGTAGGTGAAATGTTAATCCCCAAATCCTTGAACCAAACGCAACTGAAATCAACAATATTAGACTGGAATCTATTTGGTTAGTAAATTTCACAAAGTACAGATTTTTTTGACTTCGTATTCAATTTTTAGGCACACAACATGCATAGGTGACATTGGCCTCGTATATGTTAGTGAACTCATGATGTCTAAGTTTTGCCTTTTCAACTAGGGAAAGAGCAGAACAAAGTGAAATACTACTAATGATAATTAGACTAACCAAGAACAAAAACCTCAATGATAATTAATTATTACAAGAGTAAATAAATGAACCACTGTGTTAGTTATTTCTCTGAGTTTGCATGTCCATTAAAAATATATGTCCACGTCAGTCTTGAGGTCCTTAACTTTGTCCTTGTGAATTCAAAATCTATAGAAATTATTGGATGCTTTATTCAATTGCATGTTGTTTAGACTTCGTCTAATAGAAATTGTTCTATGTGTGCCTCAAGTTACGCATTCAGACTTCAAGAAGGCTAAAGATAAGGTCATGTTCAAGAAGAAAGAGGGGGTGCCAGAAGGACTCTATATGTGAAAATACTCTGTTCTCTATGCATATAGGCATTTGTTTTGCTTGCTTTTAGACTCCCATTTCTGTGCTTCTATACTGTTGAATATTTCGCTGTGAGATATATTGCCATCTCATGTGGGATGATGATGGTTACCTAGTCATGGCATGGGTGAACTGTAATTTTTAGGGACATACTTGCAATCAGGGATGAAAGTAAGAATTCAATCTAATATCCTATAGAATTCAATCAGGGACATACTTGTAATTATCATGAAGAAGTTGTTATTTTTATATTATTATGGAAAAAATTTAATATTTTAAATATTTTTATCGTAGTTTTTGTCTTTTTTGCGACGGCATTATACCGTCGCAAAAAATAGAAAATTTTAATATTTTTATTAATTTTGTTACAGGTTTTATTTTTTGCGACGGCATTATACTGTCGCAAAAAATAGAAATTTTATTATTTTTTAATACTTTTTGCGACGGCATTACACTGTTGCAAAATAGAAATTTTCATATTTTTAATACTTTTTGCGATGGCATCACACCGTCGCAAAAAGTGTTTTTGCCGTTGTAAAAAAATACTATTAGCGACGGTATTCTTTGCCGTCTCAAATAACATTTTTAGCGACGGTAAAATAGTACCGTCGCAAAAAAGTCAAGAAATTTCAAACGTTATTAGCGACTGCACAGTGCCGTCGCAAAAAGGCAAAAATGCCGTCGCAAAACATTAGCGACGGCACTGTGCTGTCGCAAAAAGTCTTTTGCAACCCCTCCATTTGCGACCCCCTCTTGCCGTCGCAAAAAGTATTAGCGACGGCATTAGGAGTATTAGCGACGGTGTTTTACCGTCGCAAAAAGTCAAATTTTTTGTAGTGCCTGATGTCTATAGGTTTGAATGAATTTTTCTAAAATAAAAAAATAATTCTTCATGTTTGACATCAATTGTTAATTTTAACTATATTAAAATAGAGATGATTATACAAATCTAAAGATATCACGGAACGGATGCCTAAAAGTTTTATAAATATGTTGTCTGCTTAATTTAGTAACAGGTTAATTTAGTAATTTTTTTATTTTTTGGCTAAAATATGAGTTAAAAAAAATTAGTATGTTTGGGATAATTTTTTAACTTTTTACGAAAAGATGTGCAAAAAGTAGAGAGAAAAGAAAATCTTTAACTTTTTGGTATGAGTTGTTGATTTTTTGATTTTTTTAGCGACTTTTTGGCTTTTTGACTAAAAAAATCACTTGCCAAACGAGGCCTAAGTCTTCATTTGGGAAGTGAGTTGACTTTTTAATTTTTTTAGCTTATATTAAAAAGTCTTGTTTGAGATGAATTTTTTGACTTTTGTGACTTTGTGACTTTTGTGGGAGAAAAAGTAAAATAATTATGGTTTGAGTGTGACATTTTGGCTCTGTTTGGTAGGGCTTATTTTCAGCTTATTTCAGCTTTTATCTTAATTTAAGCTATTTTGATATGTTTGGTTCAGCTTAACAATACAGCTTGTAACTTTTTGTAAAAATCAACTTATTCTTTGAGTGGGGAATGAGAAGCTTAATTTATAAGTAAAAAATCAGCTTATGTTCATAACTATAAGTTATAAGCTATTAAACTATAAGTTATAATCACTTTCTTACAGTTCCACTAAACGGGCCTTTATCTTATTGACTTTTTAACTTATTTTATCTTTTTGTGACTATTTTAATCTCAACCATTTTGTCAAACATAACTTGAGTCTAACAGAGTCTTAAAACACCATTTCATCAATCCTCACAATATGATCTCATAAAAACTAGGTTATATAGAAAAACACAATTCCTTGCACTGCATAGGACTCGAACATAAGACTAGCTCTACAAATGTAGTCCTGGCCAATTTTCACTGTATGAAGCCAATATATATAATTCTTTTTATAAATGATGTTTCGTTGACTATACCAACAATAAATAAATAAATAAATTTCATATATATAATTTTTTTAGGGTAAATTATATTAATGGTTCTTATAATTTAGAATTTGTGTCATTTTATATCTAACTTTTCAAGTGTGATACATTTGATCATGAATTTTGAATTTCATTTCAAATAAGAATAATTTAAGTGCAAAATCATCAATTTGATAAAATATAAATTAATTTGACAAAAACAAATGTCAAAAAATCAATTTTGAATTTTTAAAAATCATTTTTACCCACCAAAGATAAAATTATATAAAAATGACAAATCTTTTACATTTTTATTTTTTTATCAAATTATTTTTTAGTATGTGTTTGGATGATAATCATGTAATGGGTGTTTGTTTTTGTTAATTTTTTTGATGGTTATAATGTAATAGATATATATATATATATATATATATATATATTTATGATTATCATGCAATGGATATTTATTTTGTAATGTGTAATCAATATGTTTAATATATGAAATATTTTTAATTTTGGATTTTTGATTTCATGAATTGATTTAATAATGACATCAAAGTTGTCGCCATATTAGACTTTTGAAAAACTTGAAACTAATTTAATGAAGATAGATATCAAAAAAAATTATTTCTACCCTCTTAAAAGATAAAATTATATAAAAATAATATGTTTTTAATTTTTTTTCACCAATTTAATATTTAATTTCTTAGAATTTTTTTTTTGAAAATAGATTCTAAAAATCAAACAAAACAAAACTTTATAATCAAGAAAGTTTCAATATTATTCATTAAAAAAAAAGACCATTACAATTCAAATAATATATAAGTTAACCAACACAAAAATAAATTGTATGATGACTTTGTCCTTAAAATTGACCATTTGCAAAAAAAAAAAAAAAAAAAAATTGACAAATTTGATTATTTTTATTTAGAATAAGAATTCAAAATTTAGGATCAAATATATTATAAATGAAAAGTCAGAAATCAAAATAACATAAATCTCAAATTACAAAAATTGGTAATATAATTCGCCCTTCTTTTTATAAACGATCTTTCATTGACTATACTAACAATAAATAAATAGGAACTAGATTTAATTTAACCTGATGTCTACAGGTTTGAATGAATTTCCGTCTAAAATAAAAAAATAATTCTCCATGTTCTAAGTTGACACCAATTGCCAATTTTAACCTTATTAAGATAGAAATGATCACACAAATCTAAAGTATCACGTAATGTGTGTCCAAAAGTCTTATAAATATGTTGTCAGTCTAATTATACTAAACAGAGCCTCAAAACACCATGTCATCAATCCCCACAATCTGATCTCAAAAAAATTAGGTTAGAAAAACACACTTACTTGCACATGGGACTCAGACACAAGACTAGCTCTACAACTAACATTACAACTACAAGATGTCACACAAGAGTAAAGAATCGAGTGGATCACAAAATTACAGGCAACCTTGTTTGCTTGTTGGTCGCATAAGCTTCGTCATCTTCTGATACCTTCCTTTCTGCTTCGAATATGGAGAACTTTTCCTTTTTATTGTGAAGAAACAATCTTGGTGTGCCATCTTACTCAAAAAAAGTCAGTTCTCTAATCTGTGTCTGAGAACAAATACATTGGCCCTAACAACATTCACTGTCATTTAGGAGCTGGCAATTGCTTCTACTTGGCCACTTTCTGCATTCGACTCAAGTTCCACCTCATTATTCTCATCAGCAGGTGTTGGAGCCCTATTTGACACGGGTGGGCTGTACTTTTTAAGCAGCCTGTCTTTGTTTTCCTTCCACCATACTTCTGCCTGATGCTCGGCGAATCGTCTTTTGCTGTAAAACCATTGTAGTTGAGTAAAATAAGAGCAACATGGGGCAGGGAAGCCCAATTGTTCCAAACAAGCTGGGTTTTGTGCGCCCATTTATTAATTAATAGCAATAATATTGTTACATAAGATTCATGAAATTTGAAAATTAACGCATATATGCAGTGATGGGAAATGGCAGCAGCCAATTAAAGTCTATAAAAAGCGTGGATCCGATGGTTCTAAGGCCCATGCCTTAATTTGGCATATGCTAGATGATGTAGGGCCTATTTGGGAGATTAACTAGACTTGAGATTTATTTAAAAGTGTCTCTTGAGTTTCTCAAGTCAAATGTCTTTAAATTTCTAGTCAAGGTTTTTGGGTTATTTAGTTGGTCAAAGAGTCTTCTGGTTTCCACATGATTAATGCATTAAAGAGTCCTAGGGAGTCTAAGTTAGTTATGCCATTTAATTTGGGAAGTTTTGGAGTCAAGATGAAGTTAGTATAAATTAGATTGTAAGTCTTGTGGCAAAGAGATTGAATGAATGAAAATTAAGTTTATGCTTCTATGATTGTGCGATGCAATCTTTCTTTAGTGCGATGCTAAAAAGCCCCTTGGTGTGATGCCTTGGGTTTTCTAGGCATGATATCTAGATCAATCTTTCTTTAACCCCTCCTCTACTTCCTACAAATCACTGTTCACGCCTACTGTTCACGTCCGTTGTTCACAGCCCCCAAAACAACCCTATTATTTGTGTTTTGCTCATACTTAGGCCTATTTCGGATCTGTCTTGCATAAACTTGGTATCAGAGCGAGAGTAGCATCATGTCTACATGATCTGGAAAGCTATTTACTGGAAGATTAACTAATTTCTAGCTTGACGAGATTCTGTTGAAGCTTGTGGAGCAGATAGATAATTTTAATTTGCGCGTCAGTACTTTGGAAGGCCAAACAACTCAACCTAACGGTGATGAATAAGGCGAAAACTCTGGGAATTACAATACTAATGAAAATGGTAAAAATCAAGGCGGGCGCACGGAAGAGCAGCATGCAGATCCCTTACGAAGGCAGCAATTTAGGGCTGGCCAAGATCAGGGAAGGTAGCAAAAATCCATGTCTGATTGGGCCCATGACTTATTGCAAAGGAACCAATATGAGACCTATGATTCAGCAGGAGATATCACTAAGAAGATTAAAATTGAGGTTCCAGATTTTGAAGGTAAGGTCAATCCCAATTTGTTTCATGATTGGCTTGCTTTTATTGAAGAGTACTTTGACTGGTACGATATGGCTAACGATTGGCGAGTGAGATTTGCTAAGATGAAGCTTGTTGGATTAGCAAAAATCTGGTGGATGGGTGTTGAAGGTGATATTCGAAGGTTGGGGCAGCCACTAATTGGTACTTGGCAGGAGATGAAAACCAAGTTGAAGGAAAAGTACATCCCATCAAACTACCATGAGAAGTTGTGTGAACAACTGATTGAATTAAGGTAAAACTGCATGTCAGCGGCTAAATATATGCAGAAATTTGATGAGCTAAAGATGAGGAGTCAAATTACGGAAGATTCAAGTCAAGCTCTTGCTCGGTTTAAGGCTGGTTTGAGGTCCGATATAAGGAGGGAGTTGCTTCGCCAACCCTTATACAGTCTTGAACATGCCTTCCAAGTTGCTTTGGATATGGAGGAGTATTTGAAATATCCAATTTCTAAAAAGTTTGTGTCTTAAGTTGGGGAAACCACAACTAAGGGGTACAATGATGCAAATCATTTCCGGTCCAATGTTTCAAAGCAAACTTCTGTCAATACAACTGATCCAAAAGGCAAGAATCATGCAACCAACAAAGCAAACGGGAAGCAAACCAAATGCTTTAAGTGTGGTGAATCTGGTCACATGGCATTTCAATGTCCAAAGAGGAGTTTACATGTGGGAGTGGAGCAAGAAGCTGAATTCGATCAACAAAACAATGATGATTCTTTTGATGTTGGGATACTAAATACAGATGACTTAGAAGATGAAGAGGTGGACAATTCTCTGATTTCTGTTGTCAGGCGTATCCTCGCAGTGTTAAAAACTGAAAAGGAAGACTGGAGGCGTACTTCTATTTTTCAAATGCTGGTTTGCTATGGAAACCAAGCCAGGAAGCTTATCATCGACGGTGGTAGTTCCATGAATGTTGTATTCGTAGCCACGGTGGAGTGTCTTAAGCTTCTTGTTCAACCACATCCTCATGCATATAAGGTATCTTGGATCGATAACACGTCCATTCCGGTAACTCAGCACTGCCTAGTCTCTTTTTTCTTATGGTTCTTATAGTGATTCTATCTAGTGTGACGTAATTCCCATGAATGTCACACATATCCTTCTTGGAAGACCATGGCTTTATGATGGGATGTGTAGCATTCTGGGAAAGAGAACACATATGCTTTCTCATTCAAGAACAAGGAGATTGTTTTGAAGCCAATGACTACAGCTAAAATGGGAAAATTCAAGGAAAAGAAGCCAAAGGATGTCGCTGAAAATAAGCCTAAATCTCTCCACATTCTCACCAAGAAGTGCTTTCAAGCTGAGAGTACGGAACTGGGAGTTATATATGCCGTGGTGGTGAAAAAAGTGTCAGATTGAGCTGTTGAATTTGTCTTTGTATTGTCGACAGAAATAGCCAAGTTGCTATCCCATTTTTCTGATGTTGCCCCCAAAGAACTCCTAGATGAATTACCTTCCATGCGCAATGTCCAGCACGCAATAGATCTTATTTCTAGATCACAATTGCCTAATCTTCCAGCCTATCGCATGAATCCGAGGGAGCACGCAGAGCTTAAAAGGCAGGTAAAATGAGCTATTATCTAAGGGGATCATTCATAAAAGTTTAAGTCCTTGTGTTGTTCCGGCTTTGCTTACACCCAATAAGGATGACAGTTGGCGCATGCGCATAGATAGTCGTGCTATAAACAAGATTACAATCAAATATCGATTCCTTATCCTGAGGCTTGATGATATGTTGGACATGTTGGTTGGTCTTATCTATTCTCAAAGATTAATCTGAAAAGTGGCTACTAGTAGCTACGTATAAGCCCAAGAGACGAATGGAAAATAGCTTTCAAGACCAAGGATGGCCTCTACGAGTGGCTAGTCATGCCATTTGGTCTAACAAATGCCCTAAGTACATTCATGCGCTTTATGACGCAGGTATGACAGCCTTTAATTGGTCACTTCCTGGTTGTTTATTTTGACGATATTCTAATTTATAGCAAGACCAAGGAGGAACATATCTTTCATCTTCAACAAGTTTTGAGGGTCCTCTGTCAAGAGAAGCTCTACATTAACTTAAAAGAAGTGTTCTTTCATGAGTCTAATGGTTGTATTTTTGGGTTTCATTGTGTCGTCTAAAGGAGTGGAAGCCGATCCAAGTAAAGTGAAAGCTATCATCAACCTCCTTGCATGAAGTTCGCAGCTTTCACGGGCTGGCGACTTTTTATCGTTAGTTTATCAGGAATTTTAGCACGGTAATGGCACCTATCACTAACTATGTGAAAGGGGGACAGTTTGTTTGGACAAAGGCAGCAACAAAAGCTTTTGAAGACATAAAGAAGATGATATCTGAAGCTCCTGTTCTATACCTTCCTGGCTTCTCAAAGGTATTTGAGTTGGCTGTGATGCTTCAAATGTTGGGATTGGGGGTGTGTTGAGTCAAGAAGGGCACCCCGTTGCTTATTTCAATGAAAAACTCAATGAAACCAAGCAAAAGTATTCCACCTATGACAAGGAATTTTATGCAGTGATTCAAGCTCTTCGCCATTAGCGACACTATCTTCTTTATAAAGAGTTTGTGTTGTTTTTCGACCATGAAGCATTCAAGTACATCAATTGTCAAAAGAAGTTGAATCATCGACATGGTAAATGGGTTTCATTTCTGCATGAGTATTCTTTTGTTATCAAACATAAAGCTGGCTCTGAGAACAAGGTTGCTGATGCCCTTAGCTGAGTGGTGTATGTTCTCTCTTCCATGGCTATACAAGTGGTGGGTTTTGACTTGCTCAAGAGACATTATCGTTCTTGTAAGGATTTTAGCTCTATATATGCTCAGTTGCTGGCTGGACAGCAGGGATGATATAGCGAGTTTTTTTTACATGATGGTTTCCTCTTCAAGGGAACTCGCCTCTGCTTACCCAACACATCAATCCGTGAAGAAATGATTTGCGAATTGCATTCCGGAGGGGCAACAGGTCATTTTGAAAGAGATAAGACAATTGTAATGGTCGAGGATTGCTTTTATTGGCTAAACTGAAGCGAGATGTGGGCAAGGTTGTTTCGCGATGCCATACTTGCCAACTTTCGAAGGGAAGAAACAAGAATATAGGTTTATACACTCCGTTACCTGTGGCCCATGAACCTTGGCAGGATTTAAGGATAGACTTTGTCCTTGGATTACCAAAAACCCTTCGGAAACATGATTCTATCCTTGTGGTTGTGGATCGCTTCTCGAAAATGGCACACTTTATTCCTTGTTCAAAGACATTGGATGCAATCCACATGGCTAAGCTCTTTTTTCAAGAAGTTGTCAAACTTCATGGACTGCCAATGACCATTGTCTCTGACCGTGATTCAAAATTTATGAGCTACTTTTGGCGAACGCTATGGAAGTTGTTGAATACAAAGCTGAAATTTTCTTCAGCTTTTCATCCGCAAACTGATGATCAAATAGAGGTTATTAACCGTAGTTTGGGTAATCTACTTCACTGCCTTGTTAGTGATCATGTTGGTAGCTAGGGTCAGGTACTTTCTATGGCAGAATTTGTATACAATAGCTCTGTGAATAGATCTACATGTCGCAGCCCTTTCAAAATTGTCACAAGTTTGCTTCCAAGGAAACCAATCGATTTGGTTCCCCTACCTATTCAGGCTCGCCCAAGTGCTGAAGCTGAAGCTTTTAGTCAATATATCCATGATATCCATGATGAAGTGCGATGAAAGATTGCCATCAGCAATGAGGGGTACAAACATGTTGATTTGCGATGGAGGTTTGTTGAATTTGATGAGGGTGACATGGTCATGGTTCAAATCAAACCAGAACGATATCCTAAAGGGGTATCTAAGAAACTTCATTCGAAGAGTGATGGACCATTTAAAGTTCTCAAGAAGATCAGTTCAAATGCTTATGTGCTCGAATTACCTGATGATATGCGCATAAGTAATGTGTTCAATATTGAGGATCTAATTCAATATTCTGGGCATGTTAAGAATAGTAACTGGGCTGACCCTGTGGCATCTCTTCCGGCACCTAAATCTTTTCAAGATGAAATCGAAGATGTGGTTGATTATCAAATTGTTTCAACTCGACATGGAGGTTATCAAAAGTATCTCATTAAGTGGAGATTGCACTTGGATTACTGATGAGGAGTTTCGGCGCCTCAACCCTGACCTTTATGAAGAGTTCCATGCTTTTAACTCGACGAGGTCGAGTTCTTTCAAGCCGAGGAGAGTTGATGGGAAATGGCAGTAGCCAATTAAAGTTTATAAAAGGCGTGGATTCGACAGTTCTAAGGCCCAAGCCTTAATTTGGCATATGCTAGATGATGTGGGGCCTACTTGGGAGATTAACTAAACTTGAGATTTATTTAAAAGTATGCCTTGAGTTTCTCAAGTCAAATGTCTTTAAATTTCTAGTCAAGGTTTTTGGGTTATTTAGTTGGTCAAAAAGTCTCCTGGTGTCTTCCACATGGTTAATGCAAAAGAGTCCTAGGGAGTCTAAGTTAGTTATGTCATTTAATTTGGGAAGTTTTGGAGTCAAGATGAAGTTACTATAAATTAGATTGTAAGTCTTGTGGCAAAGGGATTGAATGAATGAAAATTAAGCTTATGCTTTTATGATTGTGCGATGTAATCTTTCTTTAGTGCGATGCTAAAGAACCCCTTGGTGTCATGCCTTGGGTTTTCTAGGTGTGATACCTAGATCTATCCTTCTTTAACCCTTCCTCTACTTCCTACAAATCACTGTTCACGCCCACTGTTCAAGCCCCCAAAATAGCCCTGTTATTTGTGTTTTGCTCATACTTAGGCCTATTTCGAATCTGTCCTGCATCATGCAGTAAACTACCAACTAGTTCTTATGTAAATGAAGGAAAATCACAAGCATAAACAAGTACAAGTATTTACTCAAAGACTGATCAACTTATGAACTTCAATAGGTGAGGGAAGTGAAAATTAGCCTGATGGGCTATGGTTTCATTGTTTAAACTACTATAGTCTGCCTTCTAATAAAAGCATGGCATTAGGCCTGTTTGGTAGAGCTTATAAGCTGCTTATTTCAGCTTTTAGCTTAATTTAAGCTAAAATATTGTGTTTGGTGCAACTTAAGGTAACCAGCTTATAACTTAAATCAAGTTATTTATCAACTTATCTCAAAAGCTGGTCAGGGGGTGCTTAAATTTTTGACTTAAGCGCGCAGCTGGTGTTGGGGGGCTGAAATTACTTAAATGCCTTCGTCAATACCCAAATATTAATATTATTAATTAATATTAATTAAAAAATAAAAAATTGTATATTTCTGAAGAAAAAGAAAAAAATCAATATTAATTGAAAAATAAATATTAATTGGTATTAATTATTAATAAATTCATATTGTATATTTTGATATTAATTAAAAAATAAAAAATTGTATATTTCTGAAGAAAAAGAAAAAAAATCAATATTAATTAAAAAAATCAATATTAATTGGTATTAATTATTAATAAATTAATATTGTATACTTTTGTAATGAATTAATTATTAATTGATACTAATTAATAACAATTGCTGATTATTAATATTAATTGATACTAACAAAAATTAAATATTAATATTAATTTATACTAATTAATGATTTTAATATTAATTGAGACTAAAACCATTAATTGATACTAATTAATAATTTTAGTATTAATTGATACTAATTAAGCAATTAATTGATACTAATTAATTTATAATGGAAAATAATTGTGACAATAATACTTCCATTACATTTTTAGCAAATGTATCAATTTTTATATTAATTGATACTAATTAATACTACTTATATTAACTTTTATTAATGAAATATTTTTTTAAAAATTAAAACTGAAAAAAACGACAAAATAATCATTTTTATATCATATAAGGGTAGAAAGGACAATTATACAGTAAAAATCTATTTTACAGCTTATTAACCAAACGCTACTCTGCTACTTAAATCTATAATCTCACAGCTGCACCAAACAGGTTAACAGCTTATGTTCATAGTTATAAATCATAATCTGTTAAGGTATAATCTATAATTATTTTTCCATAACTCTACCAAACGGGGCATTGTAACACTTTGAAAATAAGTTCAGATCAAGTATGGATGCCAGATAGCAAGTAGTTCTTGTCCTCCACTTTTTTTTCTTAGATGGGGAAAAAGTGATGGGATTTGAGGATGGGAATCAAGACACTTTGCAAATAATATGTGGATTATGATCACCCTAATGTTTGGGTCAGAATCCAAAAGAAAACATATATTGGAATATTATAATGGGTAACTCCTCATTATAATGGGTATTCCCATAACTGGGAATTTTGCAAATGCTCTCCAGTGGTTAAACATCACTTACATTTAAGCAGTACTAATGTTACGGCACTGACTCCTAGTGTAGCCAAAAGCATCTTCCTGTGACTGGTTGCAAAATAGTTTTCGACATGAGACACGGCTTTTGGCGAAAGAAAACAAGATGATTATTGTAAACTGTGAATTTCGACTCCCATGCATTTCATTTTACTTTTCTACGACACAAGCGCTAGGAATACATGATGTTTTCAACATTCACACCAGCAATTTTTACATTACAGTCTGTCTGAACAGTGTTAAAATTCTAACTCTATGTTATGGAAATTTTCATTGTTCTTTGTACATCATTAAATAACAAATTCTTTTGATAAGTTAATCACAAGATTCAACCTTTGTTTATGTAAGACTATAAAAAATTGGCAAAAATATATCAGGCACAACATGCATATATTGAGGTCATAACAACTATAATTACAGAGGAACATAAGTTCACTGTAGTGAGGACTTTCCTGTTGTTCACTATTAGGAGCATGAAAAGACAAATATAAGAAAATCAACTCACTTTCATCTCGAATTAACATAAAGAACAACAGGAAAGTCCTCATATTTGCATCAAGTTAAGTTTTTTATTTCATCATATATTTAATTTTTGTATCTTCACCAGTCTGTGATAGGTCTCTAACTCCTGCACCATCCAGATGGACTCCCATCTTATGATATTGATTGTTAGGAGACCCGTTAATAGATGAAGTTCTATCATGCTGATTTTGTTGGTCACACACCAAGTCTGCTGGCAAGGAAGAATGGGAATCAGACACTTGAGCTCTGCCCATAGAAAAGCTTCAACTTGAGCATGAATGTCTTTAAAGGTTTCACTGTTTGACATCTCAGGTGGCAACTCTTCTGTCATTTCCTTCAACTGAAATGACATAAAAAGCAGCAACAATACAGGCTCATTAACATGATTCACGCATTACTGAAATAGTAATAAAACGAGACCAGTGCCATCTTATAACACTGCTGTTCTGCCATCACTTGTCAATGATGCCATATGGGTATTGTTATATGGGAAGAATAACCTATCCTACGCACCTTTATTATATAGTTCTATATTTTTTATTATTTAATATTTGTATAAGCCCTTACCTGTTTGGGTTAAGTGTGCCTGTTTTGTAGAGCCTAAATTAATTAAAAGTTCATTTATATACTGACTTGTGAGGTAGCACAACATTAGCATTGTTGTTGGACCTTAATGGGGTCACAAGCATGGTTGTTTAGAATCATGTGATTCATGGTTTTATAAGAGTTTCAACCAATACGATTTGAGTCATGTTGCTGAATTTGAAGTTGAAGTGAATTGTGCAATTCAATTAACAATTAATTGTGAATCGCTATGATATGTGTGATTCACTGTGATTCAATTGTTCTGCTTCTTCATCTTCTTCTTATTTATTTATTTATTTCTATACTTTAGAAATGACATTATTTTTGACAATTTGACACTATAAAGGAAAAAAGGATACATTAAAAGAGATCGAATGCGTCAGTCTTTATGTCAGAAGACGTGCTTTTGATTATAGGAGATTAACTCTAATATTGATTATAATTCAGAATTGATATCTGAACAAGTTCAATAATATGCCTATTAAAGTCATTTTGGATTTTAAACTTTACTAGCACTCTACGGTCCTGTTTGTTTTCAGAGATAGAATGGAGGGGATTGATAGTGAGGGGAGGTCTCGTTTGGGAACATGCTAATTTAGTAACTTTTTGACAATTTGGCTAAAATATGAGCTAAAAAAAATTAGTATGTTTGTGATGACTTTTTAGTTTTTTACGAAAAGATGTGCAAAAAGTAGAGAGAAAAGAAAATCTTTGACTTTTTGGTATGGGTTGTTGGCTTTTTGGCTAATTTTATAACTTTTTGGCTTTTTGGCTAAAAAAGAGGGTTCCCAAAAGTTGTGTTTGTTTTGATGATAGTTGCTAGTGTAGGGATTGTCAAATTATTTTTATATAAAATAAATATAAAATAATAAAAAAAATACAAAAAAATTAAACATTAATATTTTTTAAAAAATACCCAACATGTAAAAATTTTTAAAAAAATAAAAATAAAATAAAAAATTTCTAGAAAAAAATAAAATAAATAAAATAATGATTTTTACTTAACAAAAAATATAAAAAATTAAACATTAATGTTAAAAAAAAAATGCCCGACATGTAAAAAATAAAATAAAAAATAAATAAAAAAAAAAAATTTCTAGTCCGCCAGACTATTTTTCTAATACTAAGTCCTAGAAGCCCATCCGAATCCCCTTGGGGAGGCCCATTCTAATCTGGAGCTCACTATTAATCCCCTCCCCATCTTTCAAAACAAACACAATATTAGTAGATCTCACCTCACTACCAATCCCAATCCGCCCTCTAACTCTCTAAACAAACGGGGCCTAAATTGTTTCACGATTCACTATTTGGCAAAACAATTTCACGATGTGACAACCATGGTCACAATTTCAATAAATCACAACAACTTTTCCTTTAGCCTCCGTTTGGGAAGTTGGTTGGTTTTTTAGCTTTTTGATTTTTTTGGCTATTTTAGCCTGGGCTAAAAAACTTGGTTTCGCAAGGACTTTTTGATTTTTTGACTTTTTTGAATTTTTTTGTGAGAGAAGAGTGTAATGATTATGGGTTGGATGTGCATTTTTATTTATTGTAGCTAAAATAACCTATTTTATCTTTTATGACTATTTTAACCACAAACCATCTTGCCAAACCAACCCTTAATATGACAACTACATTCCAATTAATGTCACACTCAACTGATCAAGCTGCTTCACTCCAACTGCTAAAAAAGCAATTAACCCATCCCATTTAATGCTTTGGGAGTACCAAAACCTTTATTCAAATTAGGACAAATTATATATACCCCTCGAGGTTTGGTTAAATTATAAATACTTTTCTGAAGTTTGAAAAATTACAAATTCTTCTCTGAATGTTATATTTGTATAACAAATTAGGGGGTAATTTGTTATGAAATTTAAACCTCCGGGGGCAAATTGTTATGAAAATACAAACTTTAAGGGCGGGATGTAATTTCCGAAACCTCAGGGAATATCTGTAATTTAGCCAAACCTCAAGGGAGGTATATGTAATTTGGCCTTCAAATTAAACTGCCGAACTTCCTCCTCTTGATTTTTTACCAACGGTTCCAATAGGTAGCTCGAATTAGAGACTCGAATTTGGCTCGAATTCGGAGAAGAAGAAGAAGAAAAGAAGAAGAATGAAGAAGAAGAAGAGAAGGAAGAAGGAGGAGGATTGGAGAGGGCATAATCACAGGGGGAGGAGGAGGCGGAGGCAGGGCCGGAGGCGACGGCGGTGGTGCTGCGACGATCGCTGGTGCTGCGACGAACGGCGGCGGTGGTGCTGCGACGATCTCCTCTCCTCCTCTCTCTTTCTCCCTCTCTCCTCCTCTTTCTCTTCTCCTCTCTTCTTCCTCTACTCTTCTCCTGTGTTCAACGAAGAAGAAGAAGAAGAAGAAGAAGAAGAAGAAACGAAAGAAAGAAAAGGAAGAGAAAGAAAAGGCAGAAAAAAAAAATCGAAACCCAAAACGGCGTCGTTTTGGGTTTTGCGCCGAATTCGGGCCACCAAATTCGAGCTACGAGTCATTTTTCTTTTACCAATTAACCCATCTGAACTTAATATAAAAAATAAAAAATAATTAATAAATAAATAAATAAAAACTATTTTCTCTTACAGTTACTTACTACAAGGGGAATTACTATAACAAAATAGAGAAAAACTTCGTTTCGTTATGTTTTTGACAAATATTTTTCTGGGTATACTTCAAAGTCACTTAAAATGAAAATGTCTGTGAATGTGGAGAGAGAGGGAGGAGTAACCTGCTCGATATCACGGTCAGGATTGCCATAACTGAGTGGATCTGCCATTCCATCTGAAACAAACAAAGCTTTAGAAGCAGCCGAAGATGAGTATTAGTGTCAACCATCCGAACAGTCTTCATATATGTATTCTGTTTTGCCCTATCATCAAATTATCAAATTGAAATCCCCAAACTCGAAAGCCAAAATTCAATATTGACAAGAATCAGCTTATCTTCCTCAGATCTAGGAGACCATACCAACAGTTTCAACTCTTCACCAGGCTTTTGGATTAAGGGGGAAAAAGTGAAAAGGAAAAACACTCATGATCTACGTTGGCGCGCTTCTTTGGCCGTGTCACCCAGTGTTCGTATAAACGAGGACATTACAAATACACCCTCAGATATGTTTAAAATATAAATTATCCTCTATTATTTTAAGGCCCCGTTTGTTTTGGGTGAAAGAGAGGGTATTGGGATTGCTAATACCAAGGTATTAGTAACAGCCTTGTTTGTTTTGGGAGAAGGCCTTGGACTATTAGTCCCTTGGTATTACTAATACCCTTGGAGAGGGGATTGGTAAGGAGGAGGTCGAGATGATATTAGAAAAATAGTGAGGGGATTAGAAATTTTTTTATTTTTTATATATTGGAAATTTTTTTTAAAATATAATTTTTAATTTTTATATTATTTTATATAAAAATAATTTAACAATTCCTCACTACTAATCCCCTCACTACTAATCCCCTCACTATCAATCCCCTCACTATTAATCCCCTCACTATCAATCCCCTCCATTCTATCTCCCAAAACAAACGGGGCCTAAAAATTATATCCGAGACTTATGAAATTTTAAATTTCATAAGTTGTCCATAAATGAAACACAAACCTTAAATTTCATCAATAGGATCAGATTTTGAATTATTCTTTTTTACTTGACTCCATCAAAAGTCATTTCATTAGTCAAATTAAGGAGATTTATATATTTATTTATTACACTAATCCACATCAATTTAAGTCTGTCCCTTTCCCTAACACTTCTATCTACAATTACTATATCGCATCTTTTCACTACTGTCTCGGTTGGTTTCCGTTATATATGACAAAATCATCTTAATCTATTATCTTTCAACTTATTTTCAATTGGTACTACTCCTATCCTTTCTCGAATATACTCATTTGTAATTATTTTTTCTAATCTTGGCATGCATTCATCTTAATATTCTTATCTCAATAACTCATCTTATTTACATTTTATTTTTTAATTGTCCTTTTCATTAATAAATTATAAAATTAATTAATACTATATTTTAAGATCATCACTCAATTATAATTTTCCCTATAATATTCACTTTTTATCTGAAAAAGAAAAGAAAAAAAACCAATCAATGACATTGATCTATTCATGACAAAAAATAAGAATAAAGGTTGAGACCCCTTTTACCCCTTTAGTTTTGATTGGTCAACTTTTTTTTTCTTTTTTTCTTTCTCACCCAATCCCCAACCTCCATGTGTGTGAGGGGGTTATGGGGATAGATATTTTAAGGGGGTCTAAATCAATGCCCAAAAAGTAATGAGGTGGAGAAACGGTCGAAGAAAAAGACTCCTTTTTTATGTTTTCATTTTTGAGATAGTTAACACTCAGGCTTTTTTTAAATAAATATCTAAACATACCGCAAGGGTTGGTATAATATCGTGTTAAGGACATGTTTAGTGTTTATTTTGATAATATAAATTATTTATATTATAAAATTTGTTGAGTAAATTATTTATAAAAAAAATCGAATTAATTGAATATTTTTATTTTTTTTAAATAAGCCGTTAGCAATATTTTAAATAATAATAATAATAACTTATTAAGAAATTATGCATATCCAATTAATTTTATTTTTAAAAAAAATAATATATTCAACAAATTCTATAATATAAATAATTTAAATTATTAAAAGAGATTCAGGAAAGATTTTAGAACAGGTCACCAATCCTATTTCCAGAAAAGATTGGGCTTCTTGAGTTCGGCTCCTGTCCCAGTCTAATAGAATTGGAGGATCTTTCAGTGCTTTCTAATTGTATGACACGTGACAATTACTGCATCCAACGGACCAAAATGATTTAATCAATCAATTCTTTGTTTCTTCTCTTCTCTTTTCATCCAATTTCTGTTCTTGCTCACAATTTTTTTTTTTTTTTGACTGCCTCTTCTCTCTCTCTAGACTTTACCCAGACCCAATCGTTTTTATCTTGTCTCTCTCCCTCTCTCTCTCTGTGTGCAAACGTTCCTGAGAAAACCACACTCTTTCATGTCCATTACAACAATGTAAGCATAAAAGTTGACAGTTTCAAGAATCAAACTATTACAACCAAAAAAGAAAATTATACAAACAAATATATTTTTTAGTTAATCACATTTACAATTGGACATCATTGTGTTTGATACTTGCATATCTAAAATCAATGAATACACTGGAATATATACACACACACACACATATATATATATATATATATAACACTTGTGCGTGTATATTAAGAATTTTGAAATTACAATACGTGTCATTGAGAAGTCAATTTTGGAAAGAGTATTGTTATTAGTACCTTATGAATTATTTTGGACTTTTTAATTTTTAAATTTTTTTTATTACAATAATAATCTTAAATAAAATTATTAAAAATGACATCATTAATTTTGGGACACCCTATCTCACAATTAAACTCACACACTACTACATCATGAATTAGGGTTTATGAGAGCATAATCTCCACTACCACCTATCTATCTTCCCCAAATCTCACATTCAAAAACTTACCCACCCTCAAAACCTTAAAAACCCTTTGGCAGCAATTTTCCGACAATGACAATGATAATGAGTGGAAGCTTTTTCGGCAACCACAACTCCATGAGAAGAGAAGAGTACAATAATAAAAGTTAAGAGAAAGTCATAACTTTGATGGTGTTCTTAGCTAAGAGGAGATTGACCTTATAAAGGTAAGTTTCTTTAAAAAATGATAGAAATAATAAAATATGTTCGTCATTTTTTCAAAACTGAACTTCCGAACATATGATCGAAATTCTGAAATACAGGCCCGAACATTGTTTATTTGTTCAGGAACCGGTAATTGAACATTTATTATTTGTTTGGAAACCGATAACTGAGTATTAATTACCGAAGAAAAGGATGAGGCGGCAAAGAGAGAGAGAACAAAGACAGTAATCATACTTGACTCTTCTTGTTTTTCGTGGATTTTGTTAGGGTTTTTGGAAGAGATGTTTCTTTTGGGTGTGAGAGGTGTGCATTCAATTGAATGAGTAGAATATTTTTACAAAGATAATTGAAAAATCTAGAAATCCGTTAGATATTGATTTGTGATTATGTATCAATTTAAAGCAATAAAACAATCCCAATCAAACAATCAAGACAAATCGACACAATGATTTTAATGTGGAAAAATCACAATTGGAGCACCTCCAATTGTGATAAAAAACCACGGGTAACAGCCACAAAACAATTCACTAAGAAGATATAAAGGAATTACACAGGTATACTCTCAATTACCTAGCGAATCCACGCTCGTATTGAACTAACCCCTATGTGCCTCTTCCAGCCCTGTCTTCACCTCAAAATTGTCTTAATGATGAGCCACTCCAGAATCCACCAAGCTTCAGGCTCAAATTCTTCAGAATCCACCGAAGAACAACTCTCTCTTTTGAAAGAATTAACATCACAAACTTTTCTGCACGGCACAATTCGGGTTGGATTTGCATCTAAGAAACTCATAGCCTCATTGAAATAAAAGTGCGAAAACAAGTACAACTGAAAGGAGTTTTGTCAAACGGGATTGTCAAGAATAAAAACCTAACAATCTCCCCCTTTGGTAATGCCATGACAAAACACACCTAACAAATAAAATCCTAATTACCCCAACACATTACAGCCAACAAACACAAACTTCTTTCTCAAGGTTAAGATCTGCAAAACAGCTATTAGTGCCACAATCTCCAAAACAACTATTAGTCCCACAAGAGTATATGAAAAAACAATAAACATATGGCTAGATTATCTTAAAGTATTTGAAGCATGAGATGGAAAGCATGAATAGATGCGACTTAAGAACATGTATCATGAAAACCTGAAAACTAAGACACATGCACCCGACAATATTTCTCCCCCATTTTGTCACGAATTAACGAAGGAAGCTCAAACAACTAAAGTAAAAGCATAAAACACACAAGCGATGATAAGATAACGATTAACCAAACTTCCTCTCACTAAAAGCAACCACAAACACTGAAAACAGTGAACAAGAAGAAAATGACAAAAATAATATGGTGGAGCAAGCAAGGAATTTCAGAGTTGTACCTTAAAATACACAAGATTATCTAAGAAGCACAATTACTTGAAAACACAATGTGCACAGCCTTTAGAAGATTCTTCACAAAAGAAAGTGATGCATTATATGAAAAGCATAGATCCCATGAAAAAAGTGTGTGTGTGACTCTTGGAGTTCGACAAACACAAGATTCAAATCCTAGTAGTGATTAGATAGTTGGACCTCTAGCAAGAGAATCTAAGCACAACTACGGAAAGTCAAACCATTAAGAATCAAGGGGTATTTGGAGAGTAAAAGCGGAGGCTCCCCCTCAATCAATGAATCCCTTATTTTTTTTCTTACTTTCTTTTGCATACATTTTTTTCTTCTTTTCTTTTTTTTTTCTTTTCTTTTTTTTCTTTTTCTTTTGCACACTCATTGGTGGCTGACACGCTCAAGAGTATGGAAACCGAACTAGAGAAGCATGGATATAATAAGGATGGCCTGGTTGGTGACTCTGAGGTAGACTTTTCCTCATGGCTGGACTATAAAGAATAGAGGGGAAAGCCATGGAAATGCAAAAAGATGGAAGATGGTTAAGAGACTCAACATCACCTATGATATGTTAGTATAGGTCAATTCCTCTAGAAAAGCAAAAGATACAATGCCAGAAGTCCATAGAAAAAAAAAATCACTAAGGCGGAAGACTCCAATATTTGCTTATCCAAGAGTGTGTACAGAATGAGACATACTAATCAAAGAACACACACTCCAAAATGAGTAATGATCACAGAAAGCACACACATATTAACATGTAATAGATATTCTCATCAATTCCAATATGCACCAAGGATTTCTCAAAAATTTCAAGCTTGCAAAGACCATACTAAGAAAATATTTTTGGATTTTTTTAATTTTTTTTTCAAAAAAATAAAGCAAAACAAATTATGAACAAGCACACACTAAATGATACCACACATTAAATGACCTAAAACAAAATAGATATAGAAACCTAAAAACTAAAAAGAATATACAAATTAACACAAGTCAAGTTTTCGCACCCAAACCGCTTTAGTATGAACAAAGTTGTGAGAATTGTGATTCTTGGATGGTGTCTTGACGTTGTGGTTCCCTTCGCTTTCAATGGGAACCCGTCTCGACTTGGTTTCCAACTTCCTATTTCAAGGTCTAGGAAAATACAAACTCGCTCCATGTTTGGTCTCAAGCTGATCAAAATAACGAGGTCTAAAATGACCTTTAACCTCATTACTACCAATAAAGTGTCTCCTACCCCACGAGATATTGGAATTTCTTCCATCTCTATGAAACACTCTCCCATGCAACTTATAACAATAAGGGCGAATATGACCATACATATCACAATAATGACAAATAAAAACAGGGTGTACAGGGTGTACCTTTTTTTCTTTTACCTTACCAACTCTAGGAAGTTTGAGAAGTCCATCCTTATGTTGAATTTTTCGTTCTCCCTTTCCTTGAGTTCTTGTATCATGAGATGCAGATGCACTCTGTTTTTGCTCTTTGTGATCACCAAAGCCAATGCCACTCTTGTCACAACACATTTGTTGAGACCCAATGATATCTTCCAAAGTCTTTGATCCTTTGTTCCAAAGACCAACGGTAGCCATAGCACACTTGAGCTCTTTCTCTTTCTTAATCATTAGTTCTTCCAAGGCAACTTGAGACATCTCGAGAGATTCAATCTTTTCTTCATACATTGCATAGATTTGCTGTAGCTCATTCCTCTCTGACTCACAAGTCAAGAGTTTTGCACAAAGAGCTTGTCGATCATTAGCTATCTTGATGGCATCAATCCTAGCCTCATAAATCTCCTCATTTAGTTTGACATTCTCACTTTCACATTGTAGACACCCCATTTTTGACCGACCTTAAGACTCAGACGTCATCGATTGAGCGTTTGGTGATGGTGCATGTTGTGCTCGTTTTGAGGTTTCGGAGTTTTGGCTGAGAGTCTTGCCTCCGGGCCTCGGAACTCTTTGTGCTTTGGCTTGGTTTGCGAACCAAGTCTTGTTTTCCCTTCCCGGAGGGAGGGAGTGGTCTTGTAGACCATCTCTCTGTGGTCGTAGACTACTTTTCGTGGTCGTAGGCCACTTTTCCCATTTGGAGGCTAGTTTCAATTTTTGGAGCCTTTGGTCGCACGCCTTGTCTCGGGACTGCTTAAGATTCTACGTTTGGCGTGGTTTTTGAACCACACTTTGTTGCTTCTGCCTAGAGGAACATTGTGGTCCGGGAGACCACTTTTGTGGTTGCATACCACTTTTGATGCTCGTCAGCTAGTTTTCGGGGCTTTTGGCGGCGTGTTTCGCTTCCCGATTTCTCGTCTTGCATCCGCTTTGGTTTTTTTTTGGTACAAACCTTGCTTTCCTTGTTTGGAAGGTGGTACAAGGGTGGGAGACCAATATTTCTCCTTGGAGACCACTTTTCCTTTTTCTAGCTAGTTTTCTTGTAAGATAACTGGTTTTCTTGGTCTTTGGACCATATTTTCTGGTCGGCCACCATACCACCACCTTGCATTTAGTGTGTTGACCTCTCCCACCTATGGCCGACTAGTTTTTGCTCTGGTTGACCACCTAAAGTGGTCAGCCGACCACTTAAACTAGCAGGCCGACCACTTCAAGTGGTCGGCTGCTTTTTGACACATTTTTGGAGATATTTTCCTCTAGCTGGCATAGCTGGAGGACTTTAGACCATCCTCTATACACGTGTATGGAGGGATTTGTTTGAGGCTTAGCTTCTCCAAGAAGCTTTGCCTTTCCTTCTCTATAAGAGGGAGGCCCCTTCTCCCTCCTCTAGGGTTAGAAAATCTGAGGGAAGAGGATAGATATAGTGTTGTATCTATATTGCCTTGTTTGCTTCATTTTTATGCCTTAAAGTGTAGATTTGTCTCACTTTAACACACAAACACACACTCAAACACCATCTTTTTGCTACTGAGGTGCTTAGGGGCTGATTTGGTGTTCTTGGGTTGTCTTGAGTTCAAAAAACCTGCTGGAGTTGCAGTTATAAAGAGGGTCTTCAAGGGTGAGCTTTTGACCTTTAAATCTCCCTTTCTTGCTTAAGCTTTTATCCTATCTTGTATGTTGCTTTAAGCTTAACTTATAACTGATAAAAGTTCTATTTTTGCATGCTTAAAAAGTTTGTTTAAGATCACTTTTGTGTTTGGGGTTGTTTACCCCATCTTAGGCCTTATTTGGCCTTGTTTTTGAGCCTTTTTTGTGAGCTTCGGGACCACCTTGTATTGGCCTTCTCACCATTGAAATCCAGGGGGATTTCAATGGTGGGGATGGTGTTTTAAGATCCTAAGAAGGGGAGGGCCATCCCCTCTCCTTGCATCTTCAATACATGCCTTAATATGCCTCATGTTTGAGCATCTTTACTAAGTGTATGTTGGCCACATCTTAACTTGTATTTGTGGTTATTTTGCTGTGGAATACCACTGTTTTTACTTGCCTTGGTCACGCCATGCATGGCTAATACACTTGTAGTGTAAATCACACAATCTAGTTTTGTATGCCTCATGTTTGAGCATGTGTTTCTAGCTTGTTTTGCAGCCATCTCAGGGGGTTTTGGGTGTTGTTTTAACATACCTTAGATGTATTTTGGGTTGATTTGGTTGGCTCTTGCATGCCTAATACACTTGTAGTGTAAATCCCTTAAACTAGCTTTGTATGCTTCATGAAGTAGCATGTCATTTTGGCTTGGTTTGAGTCCATTTCAGCATGTCTTTGGTGATGTTTTACCATGTCATACCTCTGTTTAGGTTTGGTTTGGTTAGCCTTTGCATGCTCCTTGCACTTATAGTGCAATCCCATGAAATAGCCTAACATGCATCATGTTGTAACATGTCATTTTAGCATGCTTTTGGCTTAGATTAAAGAAGATTTTGTTCATGTTTTAGCATGTTTAAGGTCTAATTTGTGTTGAATTGGTCATCCATAACTTGCTTTGTATAGCCTTAGTTCAATCTAGCTTGTTAGCTTTGTGTATTGAACATACTAGCATGCATTGCTTGACCTATTTTAGTGATTTGGCATCATTAGTTATGTGATTTCAGTCTATGTTTCATGGCCATGCATTCACATTTGTCACTCATTCAATGCGTTAGAGGGTTGGCCCCTTTATGCCTTAACATGAACCATTGCGTATGCCTTCATGCCCTTGCTTGCGAGCCACCATTTCAATGTGTTTTTAGGGTTATTATGCCATGACATAACTCTAATTTTTATTACTTAAGTCATCCCATGCTTGGTCTTAATAGGTGTAGTGTAATCCACCTTATTTGCCTTGTATGCACCATGCCTCATGCACACCATGCTAGTTTATTTTGGCCTACTTCCATACATGTTTTAGACTTATTTCAACATGTTCTAGGACTGTTTTGGGTTGTCTTGGTCACATGCTTCATGTTTTGTATACTTGTACAAATGTTCTTGCTTGCCTCAAGCTTTGAGTACCATTGCATGCTTCATTTGTGTTGTGTACATGATTTAGCATCATCTAGCATGACATTTCAGAGCTTATGGCATGCTTATGTTCTTACTTCATTCATGCTTTGAATGCCTTTAAGTATTGTCTATGTTTGCTTAGCTTATGGCTTAGCTCGTATGCTTGCATGCCTAGGCCTTTGGGCCCTTATCTCAGCATGTTTTGGTCCTTGTTTTGACCTACTTGAGCTCTGTCCATGCTTAGTTCATGCATTTGTGCCATGTATTGCATGCCTCCTTTGTGTTGCTCTTTGCTAGCTTTCATGCCTTAGGACCCTAGCATGCTTTACTTATGTTGTTTGAATGATTTGGCATCATTTCTTGCTTCATTTCAGTGCACTTAGTGTTGTTACACTTCCACTTTTGTCACTCATTGAGCACTCTTGAGAGTTGTGCTCTTTGGCCTCTTTGATGGCCAATGCATTGTGCATGCATGCCTTGCTTTATGTGCCTTCATTTCATCACCGATGGCCACTGATTTGGGCATGATTGAAGTCTACTCTTTTGGTTTAAGTCCATTGAGTATATCATGTATATTACATTGAGCATGCCATGCTTGGTATATTACATAAGTTGCCCTTGTTGCATTGCATTGTGCATGCATGCATTACATTATGCTTAGAACCTTATGAATGCCTTGCATTGAGTATGTCATCTAGTTTTTAGCATTTAGCATTGTGTATGCTAGTTGTTACATGCTTTAGCATTGTGCATGCCATTAGCCTTGTTAGGTTGTTCATATTGCATTGCATGTTTGCATGCTTAAGTCATATTGCATACTTGCAAGCTTGAGTCGCATTATGTATGCCATGCTTGCTTGCATTGTGTTTGGAATAGGTGTTAGTCCAAACACGGGAAACGAGGGACGTTTCATACTTAAAGTGATGAAACGTGCCTTAATTCCCGGTCGCCGATGCTCTTGATCATCCATGATAGAGTTTTAGGCTTTATGTGTTTACTTGTGCATTCATTTCATATTGAATTGTGCAACTTCGCCTCTCGGCCATCATGCATTGAAATGCGCGATTGGTGGCTCGAGGGTCGAGAACTACACTCCCTTGAGTTCATGACAGGATAGGGAGGGTGGTTGTGCACACATATCTTGCAAATATATTGCCATGCCCTTTCTTGCTCTCTGTTGCAGCAAATTGCAGTTCAGCAGCAACAACTGGTCGGCCAGCCAAAAAAAGTAGCTGGCCGACCACTTTTCTTGATTTTCAACAACAAAAAGTGGTCGGTAGGGGTGTGGAGAGACCAAAAGTGGTTGGCCACCCTCCCACAGGATTCCCAAGGTGAAGTTTCAACTTTCTGGAGCTTGGTGCAGTGTTCTGAGAACAAATGAAAACAGAGACAAATCGGGGCATCGTATTGGATTTCCAAACGAGGCGACCGAGCATGCATCCAGTCTTCTCCCTCTGAGAACCTCTTGTTTTATTGCTTTTGTTAGCTGCCATGCTTAGATAGCTAGGTTTTGCTTTAGTCTATACCTTTAATAGTTAATGCGTTTAGCTATTTCAATTCGTTTTGTAATAATTAATTAACTAGGATTAGTTAATTAATTTGTTGTGTAATAATTAGTTTAATTAGCTTAGATTAGCTAGTTAGCTCTTTATTCAGTCCCTCCCTCAAGAGGGCACATTGTTGTAATACGCGTGCGTGTGTGTGATGCATGTCTTCCAACCTCCATTTCTTTCTCCCTTTTACTTAACTGCTTACGATGGTTAGCTTTAGGACATATTTCATTTAGCATCCTTATGCTTCGCATGCGTGCATCCATTCATCTGTATTGCATGCACCGGGCTCGGCGCATCATACTAACTGCATTGTATTTTCAATTCCAATTTGAATACATGTACCAAGTTGCATTTCACATGACATTCTAGAATAGCCGAGCCTATTTTAGTTGCATTTTCGCATGTGTTGCATTAGCCATCTTAACATGAACTAGGATCATACATGATTTCTAACTAGTTCCTTGTTTTGGCTTGGAGTACACTGTGAGTGTTTACGCTTTAGCATACTGCATGTGTGTTAATGTTGCCATGAAAACATGCTTGCCATGAGGCTATTTGCTTACGTGATTAACTGCCTGAATGCCTGTGGGTGAAGGTTGGATTAGCTGAATTGGAATAATTCATTGAAATCCGCATTTTAGCCTACTTGCGAGTAGCAAACTTCAAACCATTTCCAAACAAACGGATATGCGATGCTTTGTTCCAAATTAGGCGATCTAGTCTATACTTGTGTGTTGTGCGCATCACATAGTAATTCTAGCTAATTAACCGGAATAAGAACACATGTGTTTTCAAAAACAAGATATCATGCTTAGTACAGGCCGATCTTTGATCGGGCGAGCGGGGGTGCTCATAGATGACCTTCCCCAATCGTACTCAAGTTCCCAAGCCGAGGCAACTTTGGTGATGACGGACACGTGGCCTTAGGCACGAGTCAGGATTTCCTAAATTTCTCCCAAAATAAAATATTTAGGTGGCGATTCTGTATCTGGCAAAGCAGTCCATGTTTGACACTTCTTCATAAAAATCAGTTTTCCAAAACGATTTGCCGGATTTAGACTCTTTGGTGATTTATCGGTCTTACATCGCACATTGTAAGATTAGATTCAAAACCGTGACATTTGAGTCCGGACTGTAGCATGAAGCCCAAGGGTGCGTCTACACACATGCTTTGAGTTTCATAGTGAGTTTGTCATTAAATTTGGATAAGTTAAGAGATTCCTTATACAACTTTTCATAAGCTTGCTCAAGCTCTTCATCATCACTTCCCGAGGATTCATTATCAGTGGCATTCTCAATTGGCCTCTTCGGATACTCTGTTCGTCCTTCAGTTTCAGAAGTCGCCATGAAAGCAAGGAATTATTTATGTCCCTCTTCACCTTGATCTTCATTGTCACTTTCATCTTTATCAGATTCTGATTCATCATCCCAAGTGATAGCGAGGGCTCTCTTCTTCCTCAAATGAGTGGGGCATTCTTGAGCAAAGTGACCAAATCCTTGGCATTCATAACATTGGAATTTTTCAGAGTTCCCTTGTATCTTTCCTTTCTCCTTCTTGGCTATAGAATTAATTTTGAGTTTATCTTTGCCTTTGGATTTATGAGTATGAGCAGATTCCAAAAGATTAGAATTCTTTTTCAGAAAAGATTTTTTAAATTGTTTTACAAAAGCATCCGTAATCTTGGAATCTATCTCACAATCCTCATCAGAATCCTCTTCAGCTCTATGAGCACTACTAAAAGCAACATCTTTTTGTTTCTTTTTGAAATTCCTATGTGCCTCATAAGTTTGGAGATTTCCAACCAAATGATCTAGCTTGAGGTTGCCAACATCTTGAGCCTCCTCAATAGCCTTAACTTTTGGTTGGAACCGATCGGGCAAGGACCTCAAAATTTTTCCTACAATTTTGGATTCCGATATTTTTTCACCTAAATTGAAGCTGGAATTTACAATGTCACTCAACTTCATATAAAATTCATCAAAGGTCTCACTATCTTTCATTGAAAGGTTTTCAAAACTAGACGTGAGCCTTTGAAGTTTTGAGCGTTTAACCGAAGGAGTGCCCTCATGAATAGTTTGTAAAATATCCCAAGCCTCTTTTGCGACTTCACAATTGCAAATTCGACTAAACTCTTCAAGTGTGACAGCGCAAAAGAGAGAATTGATAGCTTTACTATTGCAGCTACTATTTTGGTAATCAATTGTGTCCCACTTATCGATTGGTTTAGGGAAAGTTACTCCATCAATGGTAATCGTCGGTTCAGTCCACCCATACATGACAGATTGCCAAACTTTTTCATCAATAGATTTTAAAAACGATCTCATCCGAGCTTTCCAAAACAAATAATTGGATCCGTCAAGTAGGGGTGGTCGAACCATAGAATTTTCCTCACGAATTGAATCCATTATCACAAATCAAACAAGATCTCGCTCAAAAGTTTTAAAAAACAAAAGAGCGAGCCGCTCCGATACCAATTGAAAAATTTAGAAATCCGCTAGATATTGATTTGTGATTATGTATCAATTTAAAGCAATAAAATAATCCCAATCAAACAATCAAGACAAATCGACACAACGATTTTAACATGGAAAAACCACAATTGGAGCACCTCTAATTGTGATAAAAAACTATGGGTAATAGCCACAAAACAATCCACTAAGAAGATATAAACAAATTACACAGGTATACTCTCAATTACCTAGCGAATCTATGCCCGAATTGAACCAACCCTTATGTGCCTCTTCCAGCCCTGTCTTCACCTCAGAATTGTCTTGACGATGAGCCACTCCAGAATCCATCAAAGCTTCAGGCTCAAATTCTTCAGAATCCACCGAAGAACAACTCTCTCTTTTGAAAGAATTAACATCACAAACTTCTCTACACGGCACAATTCGGGTTGGATTTGCATCTAAGAAACTCATAGCCTCACTGAAATAAAAGTGCGAAAACAAGTACAACTGAAAGGAGTTTTGTCAAACGGGATTGCCAAGAATAAAAACATAACAATAATTTTGGAATTATTTGGGGGAGAAAAGAAATTTTAAGAGTTTCAAAATTTATAAGTGGAAGTCCAAAGAAATGGGGGGTTCAAAATAATAAATGGGGTGCTAATAGAACCATTCTTTTGGAAAATTAAAGCAGTGTTTGGTTTAGTTTTTAAATTAAGGATTAAAAAATTAAATAATATGTTTGGTCGTTTGGTAACCATTTCGTTTTCAGTTTATATTTACAAAAATTTAAAAAACTGTCATAAAAACTTGTTTGATAATTTTTTTAGTTTATAAATGATTGTCTTAGTTTTTAAATTTGAGATAAAAACGTAAACTCAAAAAATGAGTTTACGTTGGTTTTTAAATAGAAATATAAAAATTTAACTAATTTTTTTTCAAATAAATTTTTTTCCAATTAATTTTTTTTTCAAATAAATTTTTTTCAAATATTTTTTTTTCAATTAATTTTTTACCCAATTAATTTTTTTCAATAATTTTTTTTTCCAAATAATTTTTTTTCTAATTATTTTTTTCGATTAATTTTTAATTTTTTTTTTCAATTATAATGCGTATGATCCCATTATTATAAAATAATAAAAAATAAATATAAATGTTTTAGATCTGAATAAATATATTTTTTAGTTTATGTTTTTAAAATTTTTTAAATATTTTGTTTAAACCAAACGCATTTGTAGTTTATATTTTTCTAAAAATAAACAAAAACCAGTTTATAAAATTTTTGTAAACAAAAACAAAAAACGTAAACGTTACGAAATGCCAATATTTAAAATTATTTTCAAGATTTTTTTTCTCTCTCCTCTCTTCTTCTCTCTTTTTTTTAATTAATAAATTAATGAATCACTATTTCTCTCTCCTCTATCATTCTTTAACATTCTACATATCAATCAATCAAATTTTCTTACACTTATCTATTCAAAAAAAAAACTACAAATTATCCCAAAATTATTTTCAAAACTCATAACAAAACAAGTTTTTTAATTTTTAAATCTCTTTTTAACAACTTATTTTTCAAAATACAACTCAAAATTATTTTCAAAAACTAAACCAAGGTTGTTCGGTAACGTTTTTGTTTTCAGTTTATATTTACAAAAATTTAAAAAACTATCATAAAAACTTGTTTGATAATTTTTTTTGATTTATAAATGGTTGTCTCAGTTTGTAAGTTTGAGAAAAAATTGTAAACTCAAAAAATAAGATACGCTGGTTTTTAAACGGAAAACGGAAGCCCAAAAACACGGAGTTACAGTAAACGCGGAGCTACAGTAACACGGACCATGGTTTGAATCTGCGAAGGAGCATTTTTCAATTTCCCAACTACAACGGTAATATATACGTTATCTCTAACTTTGCTTATTTTCTTCCTTCACTTTGTTGTTCAAAGAGTTAAGACAGATGCAGTGCTTTTTAAAAGACAAAGACACAAAATAGGTTGAACATGGGATCATCTATCATTTGTGTGTGAAATTTTGCATTGGGGGATTTCCGACAGGGAAGGGGACGTCGTCAAGATGCGTAGCAGAATAACGCTGTATTTGGTTGGGAGATTTGGGAAGGGTTTTGAAAAAAAAATGAAAAATGTGTATAAAATTAGGTAAAATGTAAGTATATTTTATTTACATTTCACTTACCTTTTCTATTTCTTTTTTCAAATCTCTTCCTAAATCATCTAACCAAACACAGCATTATTAGGGGATGGAAGGGAGTAGAAAAATACATGTGACTCTCATAAATCTTTCACAATTCAATTTACAATGATGTAATCTAACAAATATCAATTTTTAATTAGTTAAACACTTGATGATATGAGACCTGCTATCCTTGTTACATTCTTATTGGGAAAGGCGTTAGGTGAGTGTGGGGACTAGGGTGAGAGTGGGTTGATGATTAACGTGTTTACAACCATGGTTGGGTGATTTTGGTGTGGGTGTGAGAGCATGAGGTTTTGCATTGGGTACTTTTTTTTTATATTGAACCAAAAAAAAAAAAAAAAAAAAATTTGTTACGAGGTATTATCACTGTATTCGTGAACCTAGGTTCTAGGGTAATCGATTGTCGACCTAATTTAATTCAACTCAGGTCTCGTTTGATAATTTTCAATTTTAGTTAAAAAGTCAAAAAATCACTATAAGTTGTCACATCACTCTCTTTATTTTTTTTACACATCTTTTCGTAAAAATCAAAAAATTACTAAAATAATTTATTCCCAAATGATATTTCATAGGAAAGGACCCACTACCGAGACACTAATAGAGCTTAGTCACGAGTCTCAAAAGAGGCAAGTGTTAATCGGAGTATAGTGTGAGGTCTCCGCAAAGAACCAACTGAATAACCCAATATATTTGCACCTCCCAAAAGTCAAACCTGACTCACTTCTGAAAAATAAACTGCCTTCACCATTAGCCCACAACCTCGGTGGTTTTTGCATTGGATACTTGCCGACGAGAAAGAGGTTAACTGAATGCTCACATTGCAGAGAAAGAGGTTAACTGAATAATATTTGCTATAATACCATTGCCATTGCTATAATTTAGCAATAAATAGTAGTAATTTACCAAATTATAACAATAATGCTCCAATGGTGCACATGCTATATTTTGGCAAATCTCAACCAATTTTCCCTCCAAGTTTGTAGGCATTGTTTGGATATCGGGTTTTTACTGATTTTTTTATTTTATTTTTTTGTTTATGTTTTTTCTTTTGTGACCTTTTTAAAACTTTTTAAAAAATAAAAAATAAAATTTACATTGTACCCAACTAGACAAATATAAACAATTTTAAAAACTTAATTTTTTTTTTTTTAATAATATAATTCATGTACAATACAAAGGGACAAAAGAGCACTGTTGGATTATTTAATCCAACGGTTTAGATGAACCATCTGGAAGCATTTGCATGTCTTTGTCTCTCTTTTCCATCTATCTCTCTGTTTCTTTGGTCTTCAGATGAACCCCCTGTTTCTCAGCTTCTTGAGAGAGAGAGAAATCGATGAGCCTCGATGAACTTCAGCTTCGGATCGTAGATCACAGATCACGAACTTTAGATTGCAGATCACCCCCTCTTTGGATCACAGATCACTCCCTCTTCGAATTGCAGATCATCTTCTCTCATCCACCCCACTCTTTCTCTCACTCACACTCACTGATTCTCTTTCTTTCCCCTTATTTCCACTCCAATATTCATAAATACGCGTGGGGTATGTTTAGTCATAATAGGCTCCTGTGGTGTCTTGGTGGAGCCAAGGCCGGCATTGAGTTTTTGGGACCTAATGCGAAATAATTTTTTGAGGTCTTTTTAAATATTTATTAAAAATAAAAATAAAAATTATTTTGTTTGGTTTAGAGTTTTTAAAAATAATTATTTGAGTTTGTAATTCATATTTTTTTATAATTTTGTATTTGGTAACATTTAAAAAAAAATATATATAAATATTATAGTTTTTAAACGCATCTAAATTAGATGTATCTACAAAATAAATAAATAAAAATTGTGTAAAATATTTTTTAAAAAAATATTAAAAAACACATAATTGGACCATAAAGAGAAAAAGAATAGGCCACACAAAATTAGGCTAACGACTAATACATAAACATATATTTTATATTTTATTTTTTTAATTGGACAAACAACTAAAACTTATAAATATTTTTTAATTGGGCCTTTTATCAATTGGGCCAAATAAATTTTTTGAGGGCCCTTTTGAAGTAGCCTAAATTAATTAAATAGAATTGAACCATTTTAAGTTTTTCATATAGATTTGGGGGCCTTTTTTTGGGCCTAATTTTTGGGGCCCTAGTCACAGGCCTCACCAACCTTAGCCTAGAGCCGGCCCTAGGTGGAGTTCTTTATTTTTTGGGCGAATTACACTAACAGTCCATATAGTTTGAGATTTGTGTTATTTTGGTCCCTAACTTTTTAATTTTGACACATTTGACTCTGAATTTTGAATCTTGCTCCAAATTAGGACAATTGAAAATATTATTGCTTAATTTCAAGGGCAAAATAGTCAATTTGATAAAATATAAACTAATTTGATAAAAATAAATGTCAAAAAAATATTTTTTAATCTTAAAAAATTATTTCTATCCACAAAAGATAAAATTATATAAAATTGTTAATATTTTAAACATTTATTTATTTATTTATTTTACCAATTAATTTTATTGTGTGTTTGGATGATGATTATGTAATGGGTGCTTGTTAGAATTTTAATGCGTAATCGATATATTTAATATATGAAATATTTTTAGTCTTGGATTTTTTGATTTAATGAATTGATTTAATAATGATATCAAAGTTGTCACCATATTTGACTTTTGAAAAAATAGAAACTAATTTAATGAAAATAAAAACAACCCATTACATGATTATTATCTAAACACATAATAAAAATTAATTTGGAAAAATAAATAAATGTCTAAAAGATATATCAATTTTATATAATTTTATCTTTAGTATGTAGAAATAATTTTTAAAATTCAAAAATATTTTTTTGACATTTATTTTTGTCAACTTAATTTACATTTTATCAAATTGACGATTTTGCCCTTGAAATTAAGGGTTGGTTTGGAATGTTCTAAAAAAGTGTACTTTTTGACTTATTGGCTTATATGGGTTGGGTTTGATGTGATGTGTTAGAGAGGTAATGTAATTTAAATAAGATAGTGACTTTTTAACTTTTTGTATTATTTAGTAGATGCCAAACTTGGCCTAAGTAATGGTATCTTCAAATGTCCTTATTTGGAACAAGATTCAAAATTCAAGATCAAATGTGTCACAATTGAAAAATTAAGGACTAAAGTGACATAAGCCTCAAACTATAGGGACCGTTAGTATAATTTGCCCTTCTGTTTTTTGATAATCCAAGCCGTTTATATTATAGAATTCATTGAGTAGATCATCTATGAAAAAAAATCAAATTGAAATTGATTGGACATCTATAACTTTGTAACAAGAGCACATTTATTTTTTAAAAAATAAACGGTTAACTTGATCTTTATATATATATTTAAAATAATTCAGTATTTGATTTTGTATAAATAATATATTTGACAAATATTATAATATAAACGATTTGAAATATAAAAAAAACTCGAAAGACCCCCACTGGAACACCACATGATACTGCTGTGACTAAGCATCCCCAAGTTCGTCTATGGTAATGAGCTATGAAGCAAGGAATCTTTAGACTGAGAAAGACAATGTCCATTGGGTTTGTTATGAAAAAATAGAGAGACTGTATATTGAATTGAATGAATAATACAATAGGAGAAGCCTGTATATATAGGCAGAAAGGAAACCTAGATAGGTACAGAAAAGGATAGAGATAAGACTAGAAGGACATAGAGATAGAGAGAGATACAATACAAATAGATAAGACATATCTATAATAATATACAGCTAACACCCCCCCTCAAGTTCAAGGTGGTAAGTCAGATATCAACTTGAGCTTGGAGAGGAGATCAGAGAAGCGGCCTGGAAGATGAGCTTTGGTGAAGAGGTCGGCGGTCTGATCAGTAGAAGTAATAAAGAGAAGACGAACATGGCCACTAGTAACATGCTGTCGTATGAAGTGGCAATCAATCTCAATATGCTTGGTGCGATCATGGAAGACATCATTATGGGCAATCTAAATAGCACTTTGATTGTCACAATAAAGATTGGTGGCAGCGGAATGAGAAACACCCATGTCAGAAAGAAGCCAACGAAGCCACACAAGCTCCTGAGTAGTGTCAGCAAGAGCACGATACTCAGCATCGGTACTAGAACGAGCAACAAGGGTTTGTTTCTTGCTACGCCAGGAAATGAGAGAGTTGCCCAAGAAGAAGCAGAACCCAGTAGTGGAACGACGATCAGTAGGATCCCCTGCCCAATCGACATCAGAAAAGGCATGCAGCTGTAGAGAAGAGTGAGGGGAGTAGTGAAGACCATAAAATAGAGTTCCTTTGAGATAGCGCAAAATGTGAACCAGAGCAGCATAGTGTGGAGAGCGAGGAGCAGTCATAAATTGACTAATAATGTGAACAGCATAAGCAATATCTGGATGAGTAACTGTGAGATAGACAAGACTACCAACTAGCTGACGATATAAAGTGGCATCTAACAATAGGGGGCCATCAAGAGGTGTAAGACGAGTCTGAGGATCAACTGGTGTAGTGACAGTCTTGCAATCGGTAAGGCTAGCACAAGCCAAGAGATCAAAAGTATACTTGGCCTGGGTAAGAAAATAACCAGAGGAATCTTGAGAAATTTCCAAGCCAAGGAAGTAGCTAAGTGCACTCAAATCTTTCATCTCAAACTGGCAATGAAGAAACTATTTGAGACTAGAAATACCCACTGTGTCATCTCTAGTGATAATCATATCATCCACATAGAAGAGAAGGAGAATAATACCGCGCTCTGTCTTACGAATATACAAGGTAGAATCATGGGCATTGGAAGAAAAACCAAAGTCACGAATGGTAGAGCTGAACTTGGCAAACCAGGTACGTGGAGCTTGTTTTAAACCATACAAAGCACGGCAAAGTTTGGAAACCTTGTTTGAAGGAACAGAAGAACCAGGAGGGGGTTGCATATAAACTTCCTCAGTGAGATCACCATTGAGAAATGCATTCTTGACATCCATCTGAGAAAGGTGCCAGTGGCGAGCAGCAGCAACGGCAAGCAAGCTACGAATTGAAGTAAGACGGGCAACATGAGCAAATGTTTCCTCATTGTCAATCCCATATTCTTGACTAAATCCCGGGCGACAAGGCGAGCTTTGTAACGCTCAATGGACCATCAAAATGAGTTTTGATCTTGTAAACCCATTTGCAACTAACAGTGCGCTTTCCAGGAGGAAGATCAACCACATCCCAGGTATGAGTTTGATCGAAAGCTTGCAGTTCATCAGTCATAGCTTGTTGCCAAAGAGGGTTGGAAGAAGTTTCTTGATAAGAAGTAGGTTCATGAGAGAAAAAGGCAATGGAACCAACAATATAATCACGGAGAAGAGTAGAAGGTTGCCTTACCCGTGTAGAATGACGCTCAGGTAGAGGAGGAATCTCAATGGAAATCGGTTCCGGAGGAACCTCCACCGGAGCTGGAGAAGGCGTAGGGCCATCAGCTGACACAAGATCCTCAGGATGGACGATAGGCGTTGGCGGCTGTGGAAGCATGAGGCCAGAATCTGCATTAAAGTCATCAGAAAACAGATCTATAGAAATATTAGTGAAAACTGGTGAGTGGGTGGACAACGGTAGGTGAAACTTGGAAAGAGTATAGAACATTTTGTGTTCCCAGAAGACCACATGACGGGAAAATACGAAGACGCTTGGAGATAGGATCCCAACAACGATACCCTTTATGTTCGATACCATACCCCAGAAAACAACAAAGACGAGAATGAGGTTCGAGTTTAGTGTGTTCATGAGGCTGAAGTAGAACAAAACAAGCAGAACCAAAAACTTTAAAAGTGGTATAGTCAGGAGGAGAACCATACAAGCGCTTGTAAGGAGAAATGTTAGCTATTACAGGGGTAGGGACACGATTGATGGTGTGTATGGCAGTGAGGGCAGCTTCCCCTCAAAATTTTTCAAGACAAGAAGAAGAGAGCAGAAGAGCCTAAGTAGTGTTTAAAATATGACGGTGCTTTCTTTCAGCTCGTCCATTTTGTTGGGAAGTGCTTGCACAAGATCGATGAGAGAGAGTACCATGAGCTCGAAGAAAAGAAAGAAAATCAGAATCCAAGTACTCCTTAGCATTATCAGAACGAAAAAGTTTAATAGTACGAGAAAACTGAGTGCGGATCATAGCAGAGAAATCATAGTAAATCTGTTTAAGTTCAGAGCGATTTTTTAGAAGAAAGAGCCAAGTATAGCGAGAAAAATCATCAACAAAAATCACAAAATATCTAGATCCCCCCATGGTAGGTGTGGGGGAAGGTCCCCAAATATCTGAATGCACAAGATCAAAAGGAGCAGTAGAAATAGAATTACTTTTATTAAAAGGTAAGGCAGGTTGTTTAGCAATTTGACAAGATAAACAATCGACATCTTCAAGACGGACACAACCTAACTGACCATTAGAAACTAAAATTTTCAAACGACTAAAAGAGATATGTCCTAAGCGACAATGCCAAAGACGAAAAGAAAACATAGTAGATGCAGCAGCAATAGTAGATGATTTGTGCGGACTGCGAAGATGGATAAGCTCGAACAGACGTCCATGCTTACAGCCTATCCCAAGGATCTGTCTCGTCTGAGGGTCCTGCACCAAACAACCATTAGCAGAGAAGGTAATAGTTAGACCAAGTTCACATAATTGACCAACAGAGATAAGGTTCATTTTAAGAAAAGGAATATGGTAAGCATTAGAAAGAGACACAGTGGAAGTAGAGATTTTGCCAATATGACTAACAGGTATATGAGAACCATCAGCAGTGTGTATAGTGGGAGCAGAAGAAGATGATGACAAAGAAGAAAAGATAGTGGAGTTAGAAGTCATGTGATTACAGCATGCGGAATCAAAATACCATGAAGAGTTACCTGAGGTTACGGAAAGAGCAGTAAAGGGAGGAGTACCAGATTTGTTGAGCACCTGGTGGATAATGGACTCAACATCCTCCATAGAGAATGAAGGAGTAGAAGAACCCTCAGAGGCAACAGTAGCAGAGTGAGAACCGGGGCCAGATTTGGACTAAGACCCAGAACGAGAAGCCCCCTTCTTAGATGAAATAGTGGAGGGAGCTCGAGGACAATTGCTTTGGAGATGGCCCGGAGCAGTCTTGTGACAAGTCAAGCAATCGCGAACCTGGTAGTGAGCAAGAGAATGATTGGCTGGCAGGCCTCGGTTGCGACAATAACTGCATATGATGGGCTGTGAAGAGGAGGAATTCTGAGAAGATGGCGTAGCAAGAACAGAATCCATGTCTTGAGATCTAAGACTCCCAAAACGAGTCTCCTCTGATAGGAGCTCAGTAATGGCTTGCTCTAAAGTGGTCAAGGGCAAATGATGAAGCAAAGAAGCACGCACAGGCTCAAAAGTGTTATGCAGAGCCATAAGAAACTGTAATAGTCGCTGATGATTCCGATAAGTAATAAAGAGCTGTGCATCATCAGAATGAGCCCATGGAGGTTCAGAAAGAGCGAGCTGGTCCCAAACAGACGACATTTGGGATAGGAAGTCATTAAGAGACTGACCGGGTGCCTAGCGCATGTGATGAAGAGTCTACAACAGTTGATACTGATGAGCATGTCCAGTGGTCTGACAACGTTTCTTCAAGAAATCCCAAATTGCTTTGGCAGGAGAGGCAAGGGAATCATCATCCTGAAAGCGTCCAAATTGAAGGTGGATTGAAGGAATTGAGGTAGCCCGGAACCATGTAATAATTTGATAATTCTTACTTTCCCATTCGTCAAGACGGTCATCAAATGCAGAGTCCGTCTCATCCTCCTTCTGGTAGGGTTTGGAAAGAGCACCAGTAATGATCCGCCAAAGGCGTTTGCCTTTGATGAAACTAGAGAGAGCTTGAGCCCAACTAACATAATTAGACCCATCAAGGATAACAGAAACAGATTGAATGTTCTCTGTACGATCCATAAATGCCAAAACGGAGGGCACCAACAGATTCAGAAGGCTGAAAAACCTTAGGGACAAGTAGGACGGATGGCAGCACTGTAGTTGTGATGATGTCAATAGCGAGGCAGTGCTGGAGTAGGGCTGACGTCAGCAGCTGAGGGGGGCTGACGTCAGCGGCTGAGAAAATAGGGAAAACGGCTGAGGGAAGCCGACCGGAAGCCAAGGAGATGCGACTGAGGCGGAAGCCGAGGGCGGCTGACGCGGAAGCCGGTGGACAAGCCGACGGCAGGGCGGCTGAGGCACTGGGGCGAAAGTCGAGGTCGGCTGATGCGGAAGCTGATGGGCAAGCCGGCTGAGACAGCGCGTGCTGGAGCGTGCTGAGAGTGGCGGCGGCGTCAACCGATGCGCTTGTCTTGGGGAGGTGCGTGAGGGCGCGTGGTAACTCCGATGGAGGTGAATCTAGTGGCTTTAAATTCGTCGTGAAGAGACGAAGAGGTAGGTATAGTCCAAATGTTGAAACAAAAATGGACTAGATATGCAGAAACCACCAGAAACGGATAGAGGACAGAAACAAGCTGCCAAAGAAAAAAAACGGGAGAAAAAAAATGCTAGGAAAGAACCCTAGGCTCTGATACCATGTTATGAAAAAATAGAGAGACTGTATATTGAATTGAATGAATAATACAATAGGAGAAGCCTGTATATATAGGCAGAAAGGAAACCTAGATAGGTACAAAAAATGATAGAGATAAGACTAGAAGGAGATAGAGATAGAGAGAGATACAATACAAATAGATAAGAGATATCTATAATAATATACAGCTAACAGGGTTCATAGGATTCATTGCTTTCACATGGTATGGAAAATGTCTGGTAAATGAGGTTGAGATTGGCCTTATCTCTTGATGAAAATGAGGACACTGCTGTGCCAGCAGCCTTCCAAGAAAGTGTGCTTTGGTTGTTGAAAGTTCAACCACTGTGGAAACAAGTGCATACCGTGTGGACCCAAAGAAAAATTTCAGTTAAATGGATTGCTGATTTGTTTTATTTGTTTATTAGCAAGTTCTACAGGTTCGTGCTTCTATCAATCAAAGTTAGAAAGCTCTCAGACGCACCGGAAGATCAAGAAATATGGCTCTGGCTGTTGTCTCTTTTGCAGCCAAATGGATTGCTGATTTGATGATTCAAGAAGCAAACCTCTTATACGGAGTGCGCGATCAAGTTGAAGGTTTGGTGAGAGAGTTAAGGCGGATGCAATGTTTTTTAAACGATGCAGATGCAAAACAAGTAGAAAATGAGATTATCCGTAATTTGGTTGCGGAAATCAGAGAAATTGCTTATGATGCAGAGGATGTGATAGCGACTTTTATAGTTGAGGTTGAGCCGAGGAGAAGGCGAGGCTTTCGAAACTTCATCACGAGATCTACTCGCATCTTCAATGAACTCATAGCTCGGCGCAAGATTGGCTCTGAAATTAGAAGGATTAAAAGCAAGATCACTGAGCTTACTGCAACATTTCCAACTTATGGCCTAATTGCTATGGCCCCTGAAAGAGAAGGTCCAAGTTCTGCTCTTCAAAGGCAATTTCAATTACGACGGACTTATTCCCATGTTGAAGATGAGGATTTTATTGGTTTTGAGCAAGACATAAAGACACTAGTGGATCAATTGGTGAGAGAAGAAGCCAAACACCGTAAGGTTGTTTCAATTTGCGGTATGGGGGGTTTGGGAAAGACTACCCTTGCTAGGAAAGTTTACCATAACCAAGACGTTAAGGGCAATTTTGAAGCCTTTGCTTGGGTCTCAATATCACAACAATGGGAACGAAAAGATGTTCTGCAAAGGATCCTAACTAAACTCATTCCAGAGAAAAGTGGGCAGATTGTGACTATGATAGATGACCAGTTAGTGAAGTTACTCTATCAAGTTCAACAAGAGAAAAAATGCTTAGTTGTTCTTGATGACATTTGGTCATCACATGCTTGGGAGTGCTTATCACCGGCATTTACTCAAGGAAATCCTATGGGTAGTAAAATAATCGTTACTACTCGTAATAAAGAGGTGGTAACATCTATGGATCCAAGTGGTTTTGTCCTTGAACCCAAGTGTTTAAGCCCAGACGAGAGCTGGAAGTTATTCGAAAAAAAGGCTTTCTCGAAAACAAATACTACAGGTTAGTTGTCGTGAAATTTCAAATATAATTTTGTGGCTTAACTCTACATCCATTATTACATAATGTTTCTAAAATTTTCGACACTTCGTCAACAAGAATGTTTATTTCTATAATTTTAGTGGGCATATAATTTCTACTATTTTTTCTCTTACATAAGTTTTTCTTTCTCTGTAAAGCTTAATTTGTTAAAGAGATGCAATTACTCAAGATGTTTGTAGTCAAAACTTCTTCAGAAAAACAGATCAAACACATGGTATGCATATCGTTATATTAATTTAAGGCTTAATTACATTTTTTGTATTTAAAATATGAGCCTTAAATTGACACAATTCAAACATTGGAGACCAAAATGACACAAGACTCCTACTTTGGAGATTAAAAAAAATTTAATTAACCCTTAATTTTAAACAAAAAAACATTTCTTTCTTTTTCTTTTTCCTTTTTTTTTTTTGGGGGGGGGGGGGGGGGGGATATTTACATAACAATCATAAAATGATTTGTTCCTTTACCCTGCTGGAACTGGCCTGCCGTATCTTCCCATAATACGGAGACGTACATATTCTTTCTTCTCTCTCAAGCATTACTTGTTCTAACTACTACACAAAGAAGGTGAGAACAACTAGAAATATGTTTAAGATTTTGATTTGTGAATGTTCAACAATTTTTATTTTATTTTTGCAACTTCGGTGTATTCAAGTATGGATGTTGACACTTTTATTACATGATTTAAAAATATCATAATGTTTTATTAAGTTTTATTGATCAAAAGTATAAAGTTTCATATTCCAAGATTTTGTGTCACAATGTCACTTTTTTTTATTGAATTGTTGTGGTGTAATTACAAAAGTACATACGGTATGTACTTTTTTAGAGATGTGTACTACAATCTTTAAATTATATGTCATCAAAGCATGCATGTATTACAAAATAGCCCACACTTTCAAAACAAATCCAAGTAACTTTTGAGAATACATGAACATAATTTTCATAAAAATGATTAAGTAAGCAAGAGAGCTGGAAGTAACATATGTGGATCCAAGTGGTTTCATCCTCGACCACAAGTGTTTAAGTAAGCAAGAGAGCTGGAAGTTATTTGAGAAAAAACCTTTCTCAAAAATAGATACGACAAGTTAGTTTGTTGTGAAATTTCAAATATTTTGTGATCTAACTCCATATCCAACTACTATTACACTGCTACTATAATATGCTATCATGTTTCGCTTTTCTAGTTCAACAGCACTTTTCCTTTTTTTTACAAGATCTATATATTTCTATTATTGTTTTAATTCTCATTTTTACCTAATTAATGCTATGTTCATAGATTTTCTTGAATTTAGACTACACGACAAATCTTGAAATAGAAGTGGTGACACCTAACATAATTTTGCTAGAAATTTTGAATTGGAACCACGAAATAAAAAGAAAAAGAGTAGACAATGATATGAAAATGATTCTTCAAGTTTATAGTCTCACACAACCACATTCAAGGCAAAACTACAACAAAAATGTTTAGTTCTTTCATTTTTGTGGGCATATAATTTTTTACTATTCTCTTCTTGAAATCATGGATGATAAATTGTTTCATATGGTTAGGATTTATTCTCTTGTTTATTAGTTTAATATGCCGTGGTATTTATTCCAAGACATTAAATGGCAAGTTGGTAGATTATTTCAAGAATTTTAAACATAACATAACAACAGACAATAAAAAGTCTTCATCCGTGCAATGTAAAACATTTTTGCAAATTCTTTCAGAGTGCATAACATAAACTAGCATACTTGTGTTTGTCCAACTAAGACAAGAGGTCTTCTGTGCATTGATAAATTTACACTTTGGTCTGTTGCAGAATTCAAAGTTGACACAGTGATGGAGAAGTTAGGAATAGAAATGGTTGAAAAATGTGGGGGCTTACCACTAGCCATTGTAGTACTTGGAGGACTTCTAGGAACAAACTTGACCTTGAGCCATTGGCAGAAAGTGCAACAAAATTTCAATTCATATTCAAAAAGAGGAGAATACATGAGAAGAGGAGGAGGACAAGATGGAAGAGTATTGGATGTATTAGCTTTGAGTTACCAAGACTTACCATATCAGCTCAAGGCATGTTTCCTTTATTTGGGCAATTATCCTGAGGATTTCGACATCGATGCGGAGAGACTATATCAATTGTGGATGGCTGAAGGCTTCATATCCCAAGAAGAAAGAGGAGAAGACGAAACCATGATGGATGTGGCCGAACGTTACATGGGTGAACTAGCACAAAGGTGCATGGTTCAAGTGGAAATGGAGCCAGAGGAGTATTCAATAATTAGAGAAGGCAGAGCGTTTCGATGTTGTCGACTTCATGATCTCATGAGAGATTTATGTTTGTCAAAGGCAAAAGAGGAAAATTTTCATCAGGTCAATGAATATGGGCATATAAATCAACAAGAGCATCCCTCTTCTTCATCCATGGTAACATCAATTGGTGGTAACACTTACAGTAAAATACACAGACTTGTCATCAATCCAGATAAGAAGAATAGTAACTTTCGTCTCTTTGAACAAGAAGAAAGAGCTCGCCATATTCGGACAATTTTATTCTTCACAGGTGATGGTTGTGATTATCCGTTTGGACAACAATTGACCCGTTTCTCCAAAGAATCCAAATATCTTAGAGTTATAAATTTTGATGGAAATTCATTTGACGATAGTGAAGGAACAAAAGAGTTACCAAAAGAAATAGGAAACCTAATCCTTTTGAGGTACTTGGGTCTATATAGGACTGCATTCACAAAGTTGCCATCATCAATAGGCAACCTTAGACACTTGCAAACCCTTGATTTACGAACAAGCTCCTATATGATGATCACTGTTCCAAATGTGTTATGGAAGATGGAAGGATTGGTACATCTTTACCTTCCTCGTCAGTTTTGTAAAAAAGGCAAACTACGAGTACATGGTTTGAGGAATCTAGAGACGCTAGAAAACTTGGATTCAGATAAGGTTAATGTTAGAGATCTATTCAAATTAACCAATCTCCGGAGATTGGAGAAAGTATGCATAGAGGGAAAGCTTGAGGACCTAACAATGGTCAATAACTACATCCTTAACGGCAGCCATCATCGACTACAGCACGCATCCATTAATATTCGAAATTGTGATTTGTGTTCAGAAGATGGATTAAGCAGCCTGAGAAAACTGCTTGGGTTTGTTTGCCTTGGTCGATTGCGTATAGATGGGATTATAGGTAAGTTACCACAATACGAACACCAGTTATTATGCCCAAGCCTCACCTATTTAAGGCTGTGTGACTCTGAACTTAAGGAAGACCCAATGGCAACACTGGAGAAGCTGCCTAACTTAAGGATTCTATGGTTAGATAATAATGCCTTTGTAGGAAAGGAAATGGTTTGCTCTGCTCATGGTTTTCCTCATCTCAAAAGACTATTGCTTTCGGGTTTAGGAATTGAGGAATGGAGGGTGGATGACGGAGCCATGCCTACACTTTATTCTCTAGAGATTGAATCCTGCAAGAAATTGAAGATGCTTCCGAATGGATTGAGATTCATCCCTACCCTCCAGGAATTGGAGATTGACTGGATGCCTAAAGCATTCAATGACAAGCTTCGAGTGGTCGATGGCCAAGAAGGAGAGGATTTTCACAAAATTAGCCACATCCCTTCCATTCGTTTTGGTGCTAAGTAAAACAATTCCTTTTTCTAGATGAATGAATCCAAAAGGGAACAGTAACACTATGTTTGGGAAATTAGGAGATAAAAGAAAAGAAAAGAAATGATTATTTAAGTAATAAGAGAAAAGAAAAGAAAAGAAATGATTGTAATTTCTCTCCTTTTTGTTTGGATAAGGAATAAATAAAAGAAAAGAAATGATTATGATTTCTCTCATTCTTGTTTGGTTAGATTTCATTAAGAGAAAAGAAAAGAAATTATTTTATGTTATATTACCAAAATAACCTTTTATATTTTCAATCATTTTATTTCTTTTATTTTTATAGGGACAAAATTGGTATTATGAAAATAGTAATTTCTTTTCTCTCCCAATCTCTCCACTTTTGGAAATATTGAAAATGAGGCTTATAAGATAAATGAGTTTCTCTCAATTTCTTCCCATTTCTCTCTACTTAGGTTATCCAAACAAATAAGAGAAATACATATCACTCCATTTCTTTTCTTTTCTCTCCAAATCACTCAATCCAAACATAGCGTAAGAATTCTAATATGCCACATTTTTTGTATTTAATCATTCATATTAAAATAAACTGACAAAAACAAGAAAATAGAAGAATTTTAGAAAAGTAATCAATAAATTTTATTTTACTTTTGAAATTACTCATGGGCCGTATCAAGTTTTAATATAAATAACTAAGTCTTATCTATAATAAAAGGTTTCCACAAGATTCATTACTCTATAATGGCGTCTTATTCCAATTTTACCCTTCCTATTTAATATGAACAACAATTTTATAAATAAATTTAACTTAATTAAAATTTAAAATTTTAATTGTAAAAATTATTAATCTTATACTTATAATTTTGTTTATAAAAATCATTTAATTTGAACAATTAAAAATAATTTAATTATAAAATTTCTAATAAATTAAAATTATTTATGAAATTCTTTGTTCATAATTTGATATAACTCAATAATAATTTTCAAAATAAAATAGCACTTTTTGATAATTTTTTCATTGTGAGTTATGATTTTTTTAAGACAATATCATAATTTTTACAATTAAAAATATCATTTTACTTAGATTAAAGATGTTTTCATATTAAATTAGGAATAAAATTGTGATAACATCCACCATTATGGAGTAATAAATATTTTGAAAATATGTTATAAAAAATAAGATTTAATTGTACATATAATCTTGAAAACAAAATAGGACTTACTGATTATTTTTCCTAGAATTTTTCAGAAACAGAGGAGAGTAAAGATCAGTACTTCTTCCACCCATCTCTCTCCCTCTTTGTCTCATTTTTTCTCCCTTTTGTACATATGCCAATAACTTTTTCTCTCGAAAAATATTTACGTGCAACTGTTCTACTGTCGGGAATAGACTTGTTTCATATATATTTGAAAATTTATACCTACATCTCATTTATTTTTAGTTGCTTATTATTCCCAAGTCCTATACTAGAATTCATAATATAATTGTATCTACACCACACGATATTTTTGTTGGTATTTTTCTGTCTAAATTTTTAGTCTCTAGAATTACTCTCAAGACATCTATTTATCTCTCTCTTACTCTTGATATTTATTTCTCACCATGAAATGCTAAATAGATGAAGTTATCAACTGCTACAATGAAAGGGGAAAAAAATTGTGTTGGTGAATTTCTTAATTAACATGGGATTTAACTTTTAAATCTACATCTTATCTTTTCCTTTAACATAGCTCTGGAATTAGTTATACAATAAATTAGGAAGAACAAATTTATTTTTACACAACAGTTATCCTCTGTGGATTGTTGCAGACCAACCATCAAAATCATGAAAGCGGGTAATTGCTCTTAAAAAAATTAAGAAAAATTTTCTCTTAAAAATAAAAGAAAAACAGATACTGAACTATATTTAGAATTGGAGAGGAAACTTGTACGTATTGAGGGGTACTAATAAGCACTAAAAAGATAATGCCATCATGTTCTTATTGATCATTACTAATGTCATATTCCTATTCATTACTAATTTCATGTTCCTATTCATTCATACTGTCATGTTTCAAATTCACATGCTTATACCATATTCATCATGAAGGTGAATTCGATTAAGAGGATGAAGGCATTGTTGTTAGGGAGGCTCTTGTCTTTGTTGAAGTTGAAGGGTTAAGGTAATAATTGTTGAAATTGAAGCTCAACAAATTGTTCATTAGTTAAATTTTATGTATAGAACTTGTACAAGCACGAAATAATGTTCTCGTCTAATTCTGTTGATCAAGTCTTCGCTCCTCCAAACGTCGTCACTTTACTCCCTGAAAACACAAACGTGAGCTAGCCGGCGGGTGTGTGCCGGATACCTCTCCGATGCCTAATTCAGCAAAATAGACAAATAGACAAAAGCTCTGTGCATTCCGAAAGTCAAAGTTGTGTTACCTTTACATAGGTTATGTTGTGAGCTTTTATAGGTTCTGCGTAGCACAATCCTAGTAAGACTCTTATTCCTCTATGTAGAGTCCTCCTAGGAATCACACTCCTGAAAGATAATATTTATCTTTCAACACCCCTCTTACTGCTTAAATTAAGTGAGATGGTTTTACCTCGGTGGAATGACACTATAACCGAGCTAACAATATCTCTTTGTCATACTTAATCCAGCACCTTCACATGCAACACATAGCTCGGCTTTTGTTCACTTGTACCTCGGTTTTCTCTGTTTAGACCGAGCTAACTGCAGCAAGTCTTGACCGAGCTAAAAAGGGCAAGGTCCACCTTAAGAAGCCCAAACACCTCGGTTCTGAATACTATGACCGAGCTAATTATCACCACTCCGATCGTGGTAACTGTTACCATACTTGGACCGAGCTAACTACAAAGTCCTCTTCACTAAGCTCTTTTTCACCGCGGCCCATAGAACGACCCATTATTATACCTTGGCCTAGCTCGGCCCTAATGCACATAAAAACTCCCTCTCAATTGCCCCTTAATTCCATCTGCGTAGCATGATTGGGATTACCTGTTATCAGCCGAACTAAAACTTTAGACCTTTAACCGAGCTAAATTGTCACCAGGCTACCGATTTGTCCGGTCAAAAAACGTCTTTTCAGTCGCTGCAAAATTAAATCGCTTACGATTCTCTTGGACACGTGGCAAGCCTTTATTGGTTAATTACAGCTGTCATAGCCGCCCTCGTACCTCGCAAAATTTGAACAGTCCCGCCCAAATCAAGGTTTTATACAAAAACCCCATTTTTTCAAATCAAAACATTTTTGTTCATCTTCTCTCTCTCACTCTCTCCCTCTAAGCCTCTATTTTTCCAAACACAGTGCCTGCAAATCTCTTCCTTGCGATCTCGATCTTCATCCTCTCGTCTTCAAACTGTAAGTAACTCAATCCCATTTCCTTTTTGTTTGTATAGTTTCTGTAGTATGTAACATACTATTCGTATGTTTCTCAAAACACACTATTTTGGCTTCCATTTTTCTGGGAAATAACCACTAAAAACCGTGTAATAGAACCACTAGATTCACGAACAATTTGAGAAACGACGCTTTTGATCCAAAATAATACTCTAACCGAACTAGGAACTTGTTTGTATTAGGTGCGAGCCTAGCCAAACTGGATAACTCTTCTAACAATCGAACTAAAACTTCATGCCATACCTGTAGTTTCAATCGGTCTAAGAACCTTCTGTTTCATTTAGCCAAGCTAGTGAACTGTTTGTATTAGGTTTGCGCACTACCGAACTAGAAAGCCTTAACCAATGACCGAGCTATAACTTGGGGCCAAACCAGCTCTCTGACTTAGTCAAAACTGAACCAAGAATGCTGCACCCTAAGCTTCAACCGGGCTACGAATCTCTTGTTCCACTTAACCGAGCTAAAGTCCTTCACTCCAACCGAGCTAAGAACGGATAGTATCCCACGTAGCCGAGCTAGGATCCTATTTATTTTGCCTTTGTTTCTTTTAGCACGGTCCAACGATCTGGGCTTAACACTTTTCATCTCCACTTTGCAGACTGACTAGGTTGGCCAGGCACACCTTTGCACGCTCAACCGAGATACTGAAGGTCATCTCAACACTGAGCTAGCACTCCGAGCTAATTTATACATAATTTAAGTCCACATGGGGAAGTATCGATTTTTAGTGAACTCTCCAGGGGTTATTGCCGAATTCTGCAAGGACTACAACATCCCTGATGACGTCCACCTTTCACTAGCCGAGCTAGACACAACTCCATGGAGAAAACAAGGCTTCGTTCCCTTCATTGTCCTTTCCATTGTAGAAGCCGGACTCCGATTCCCTGTTCAACTCCTCCTTTGTGAATTTTTAAGGCAGACTAGGATATGCCCAACCCAACTCAGCACCAATTCTTACAGAATAATAAATGGCATCGCCAAGCTAAATCGCCGGCTTGGCCTCAGCCTCGGTTTAGCCGAGCTATTTCATCAATACTCTCTAGGTCAGAACGAAGACGGCTGGGTATACTATTTAAGAATAAGACGCCGCCGAGAGAAAATAATAAAAAACACCCCAGATAAAGACGTAAACGACGATGATTTTTTCTAGGTTTCTGGTAACTTTGAGGACCAAGAAGCCCAAATACCAGAAGACCGGATTAACTGGAATAAAGGAGTAGCCGGTATATACCTCGGCTCAGTTTTGTACGTTCTTTACTCCGTTGGTCACATTTTGAACCGTACTAACCATTCTCTTTTTCCTTTATGCAGACTTGAACCATCTAAAGTAGCAGTATAGTTACCCCAATCTAGACGCACTCCGCGCCGCACTACGATATCGCGAACGAGGTTGGGCCCAGCTACTCAATTTCGAACCGACATACAGATACAACAGCAGGAGGAAGACCAGGGTGCAGATTTCCTCCTGGAACCCTCGCCAGAACCAGATCCAACATTACCACAATTTAATTTGATCCCACTAACAAAAGAGCAAGAGATGGCTAAGAAGAGAGCTGTTAGAGCACTTATCACCGAAACAACGGCTTCAGTCGTAGGTGACCAGACCGAGATACCACAAGCTGGCCAAACACATGAGGTCGTGGTAGCCCTTCCAACAGCCCGGGCCTCATCATCTCGGCCAAGTAAGCATGCTCGCACTTCCTCAACTGAGCCACGCCTTGTTGATGAAGAAGACCCCATACTTCCCCAAAACATGCCACCGAGCCCAGAACTCGAGCGTTCTGACCGGGCTAGCCCTTCTGAATGGGCCCCAAAGAAAACATACAAGAACTGGCCTGTTTCGAGCACCGATTTGGTGGTAGCAGACAAGGACTACTTGCTCGCTTTCAATCTCGCCAAAAGTGTGTGTCTGCCTGCCGACATGGAGCAGCACGATCACCTCACCGAGCTGAAGGTCATTCGTTCGGCCACTAAGTCAATGGTGCTGGTAAGTGTTGCCCTAACTGCCATCTATTAATCAACAACTGTTTGTTCGGTTTCTGTTCATAATTGCTACCTCTTTTGTAGGCCATGCAAAAGAATCACATCGCTCACAAGTGAGTTTTGGAGCTTCGCAAGACAGCACGGCTGGCTGTGGCCAATGCCAACGCCAGAATAGCCGAGCTACAAGAAGCGAAGGAAAAAATGACCGGGCTCAATACTGAAGTCGCCCGACTTACCGAGCTAGTCAATTTGGCAGAGGTGGACAAGCAAAAGGCCTTGGCTGAGCTGAAAGACCATTATTTGCGTGAGCTGGCTAAGATCGAGAAGAAAAAAGACGCCAAGATAGCCGAACTGGAGAAGAATATAGAAGACGCGGAGGACCGCGGTTACAAGGAAGGTGAAGCCATCTACATTCTGCAGTGCGAAGCTGCCAAGGATATATTTTTCAAGTGTGGATGGAAGGCGGCTGTGGCGAAGATCGGTCATGGCCAAGAGACCGAGGTCTTCCAGAACCCTCCTCCACATTTCATACCAAGCTCCATGACGGAGTATGCCAATGCTATTCAGCAAATTTTTCTTGAAGTTGAGGAGGAAGAGGCATCCCTAGAACCCAACAACGCCCCGGTCGTTGCCAATGATCCCAGCCTTCAAACTGCCCAGTCAGCTTGGGTGGAGCCATTGGTGCCCATTGTGGTTGATGATGTGGTAGGGACCGATCTACCCGCCAATACCGGGCTACCAGCTGGTGAAGCTCGGGTTGACTTGGATGCTGATTTGGATGACCTCTTTGCATGATCATGTATTTTCTTTTCTTTAGATGCTAACTGTAAGAAATTTGTAACCAGGCTGAGGCCCCACCTTTTGTACCTTTGAATTGAATTTTGAATGAAATCTTCTTCTTTTTGTTCGGTTTGTTCCAGACCTGCACTTATTTTCTACTATGATTTGCATGAAGTATAACATTTTCTGGCCGAAATATCTATCTCGGTCTTAACTTTGTAATCTATTTGGTCATACCTGCCAACCTCTTCAGCCTAGATCCTTATCTCGGCTGAAGAGTACTCAACGTTGGTTATTCCAGCCAACCACTCTTTAGCTTAGATCCTTATCTCGGCTGAAGAGTACTAAAAGTTGGTTATTCCAGCCAACCACTCTTCAACCTAGATCCTGATCTTGGCTGAAGAGAGATAAGTGTTGGTTTTTCCAGCCAACCTCTTCAGTCCAGATCCTTATCCCGGCTGAAGAGAGCTCAGTGTTGGTTATTCCGGCCAACCTAGAGCCAAGTGTTTGGTTATTCCTGCCAAACTTCTTTAGCCTAGATCCTGATCTTGGCTAAAGAGAGCTTAAAGTTGGTTATTCCTGCCAACTTAGAGCCAAGTGTTGATTTTTTCGGCCAACCTCTTCAGCCTAGATCCTAATCTTGGCTGAAGAAAACAAATGTTGGTTTTTCCAGCCAACCTTTTCAGCCTAGATCCTGATCTTGGCTAAAGAGAGATAAGTGTTGGTTTTTCCAGCCAATCTCTTCAGCCTAGATCCTAATCTCGGCTGAAGAGAGCTCAGTGTTGGTTATTCCGGCCAACCTAGAGCCAAGTGTTTGGTTATTCCTGCCAAACTCCTTCAGCCTAGATCCTGATCTTGGCTGAAAAGAGCTCAAAGTTGGTTATTCTTGCCAACTTAGAGCCAAGTGTTGGTTTTTCCGGCCAACTCTACTTTCATTGCCCCTAGTACTAACTTTTACAGAAGAAAAGAATCATGCTGAAGAGGGAACTACTTGTTTTATTGAAAAAGAAAAACTACAAGTACTTTAATGAAAAGCTAAAAATAAAATAGTTTGAGATTTGCAGTATTCCATGGCCTGGGAGTGGCCTTGCTGTCTCCATCTTCCAAGTCATATGCCCCTTTTCCTGCTAAGCCAACCACTTTGTATGGTCCTTTTCAATTAGGCCCTAACTTGCCATCTCCGGGTACCAGAGTGTTTCCCATTATTTTGCGTAGTACTCAATCTCCAATCTTGAATTGCCTCGGATGTACTGCCTTGTTATATTTTCTGGATAGCTCTTGCAGATATGAAGCGATGTAGACTAGTGCTCTTTCTCTTCTTTCTTCTGCTAGGTCAAGTTCCAACGTTATGGCTTCTCTGTTTAAGTCTGGGTCAAAATTTTCACTTCTAATTGTGGGGAGGCCAACTTCTAGTGGGATTACTGCCTCCATGCCGTAGGCTAAGGAGAATGGCGTTTCTCCAGTTGATCGCCGAGGTGTGGTACGGTAAGCCCATAAAACATGAGGAAGCTCCTCAGCCCACTTGCCTTTTACTTTCTCTAACCTTTTCTTTAATCCATCCAAGACGACTTTGTTTGATGCTTCCGCCTGGCCATTTGCTTGGGGGTATACTGGTGTAGAATTGTAGAATTCTATCTTGTACTCCTCACAAAAGCCTCTAAAAATTTTGCCATCGAACTGAGTGCCGTTGTCAGATATTAGAGCCTTGGGTATGTCGAATCGAGTGATGATATTCTGCCAAATGAACTTCTTCACGTCTTTCTCTTTTATTGATGCGAGTGCTTCTGTCTCCACTTACTTTGTGAAGTAGTTTGTTACTGTAAGAAAGAACTTTCTGTTACCGAGTGCCGTTGGGAGTGGTCCTACTATGTCCAAGCCCCACATCGCAAAGGGCCATGGGCTAGTTAATGGTAGAAGCTCTCTGGTTGGTTGATGTATTTGGTGTGCGAACTTCTGACATTTCTCGCACTTCTTGACATACTTCTCTGAATCTACTTGCATGTAAGGCCACCAATATCCTTGTGAAATTGCTCTGTAGGCCAATGATCTTCCTCCTTGGTGGCTTCCGCATACGCCTTCGTGTATCTCAAACAAGAATGCTTCGACCTTGCTGGGATGAACACATTTCAGGTAAGGTCCTGTGAAGGATTTTTTGTACAAGGCCATTGATGGGGAGAGCCAAAATCGCTGTGACTTTGCTCTTATTTTGTTGGCCTCTTTCCTTTCTTCGGGTAAGACGCCGTCTTTTGAGAATAATATAATGGGATCCATCCATGAAGGGCCTAGTTCAGCGCAACATACCTCAACTACTTCGGGTTCTTCAATGCTTGGTCTTGGTAGGAAGTCGATCAGTAATGGATGTGGAATAGATGTATCTACTATCAAAGCAAAGCCTGCTAGTTCGTCTGCTTTACTGTTTTCTTCTCGGCCGATCTGTTCTATCCGCACTTCTTCGAATTTCATGATTTCCCTTCTGACTAACTCTTGATACTTTGCCATCCTCTCATCTTTCGCCTCATAGTCGCCTGAAATCTGGTTTACTACCAGCTGGGAGTCACTGTAAACCATTAGCTCGGTGGCCTGCATGAAGAGTGTTGATTTTAGGCCTGCTAAGAGTGCTTCATACTCCACCTCATTGTTTAATGCTGGGAAGCCAAGGTTGACTGCTTGTTCCACTACTAGGCCATCTGGTGAGATGAGGACTATGCCAAGTCCTGCACCGTGCCTATTGGATGCTCCATCTACGAAGAGCTTCCACATCTCTCCAACGAATAGCTTCCAGCAAGTAGATGGGTCGGATGATGTCCTGGGGTCGTGAGTGTTGCTGATGTTTTCTTCCAAGTCCATGCCTGCTGTAGGTGTTGTATCTTCACTGTCAGATTGCCTCAAATCTCTGCTTTTTGATGAGTCCTCACTGGGAATGGCTTGGTTTGCCTCTTCCTCCCTTTCTGCAATCCGGCATGCCTTGGGATGTGGCTGGGCATCTTGTTTTGGAGGCTGCGTAATTCCTGCGGCACGTTCCATCCCCTTTTCTGTTGTACTAGTCAAATCAATTGGGCAGATGTGATGACTTCCTGGTGTGAACTCTACCATAAAGTCGGTCAAAGCTTAGGCTTTTATTGCGGTTCTGGGTTGAAACTTAATATCAAATTGTCCCAATTCTACTGCCCACTTCAAGATTCGCCCAAAAAAGTTCGCCCTCTCAAACAAAGCTTTTAATAGAAAAGCTGTTAGGACGATTATGGTGTGGGCGTGGAAGTAATGCAACAGCTTCCTTGAGGCCATCATCAAGGCTAAGGCCAGTTTTTCCAATGGTAAGTACCTGGTTTCTGCGCCCAGCAAGGTCTTGCTAACATAAAAGATGGGCAGGTGTTGGATTCCTTCCGCTCTGACCAACACTGCGCTGACTGCGTGCTATGAAACTGCCAGGTACAAAAAGAGCTCTTCTCCAGGTATTGGGGTTGCTAGCAACGGTGGAGAAAACGTGTACTCTTTTAGGCTTTCTAGTGCGCGGTCGCATTCTTCATCCCACTCAAACTTGGCCTTTAATGCTTGGAAGAATGGTCGACATGTGTTTGACGACCGACTTATGAACTGATTGAGTGCGGCTGCTAGGCCAGTGAGATGCTGCACCTCTTTGATTGTGTTGGGCCTCTCAAGATCCTGGATTGCTTTGATCTGAGAGGGGTCTGCTTTTATACCTCGGTTGGTCACGAGGAAGCCTAGAATTTGCCCGATCCTACGCCGAATGCACACTTGGATGCATTTAGGTGCAACTTGTTTTTCTTCAGAATCTGGAACATTTTACCTAGGTCTTTGAGATGGTCCTTCTCATCCTTACTTTTGACCACCATATCATCTATGTAAGCCTCCATTGTTCTGCTTAACAATGGTTCAAACATCTTGGTGACCATCCGTTGGAATGTTGCCCCTGCGTTTTTTAGGCCAAAGAGCATGACTTTGTAACAGTACAATCCTTTAGGCGTTGTAAAGGATGTGACCTCCTGATCTGGTTCATACATAGCGATCTGATGGTAACCTTTGTACGCATCAAGGAAGCTAAGTCGATTGTGGCCTGCCGTCAGTTCTACCAGTTGGTCTATCCCTGGTAGGGGAAAACTGTCCTTTGGGCATACCTTGTTGACTGTTTTGTAGTCCACGTAGACACGCCATTTTCCGTTCTTCTTTGGCACTACTACGGTATTGGAGATCCACCTGGGATAGTACACTTCTCTGATAGCTTCTGTCTCCAGCAAGTTTTCCACTTCTTCCGCCACTATCTCGGCATGGTGGAGTGTTGATCTGCGAGTGCGCTGTATAACTGGTCTGGCAGTTGGATGGACGTTCAGTTGGTGACAGATGAAGTTTGGGTCAATGCCAGGCATGTCATACGGTGTCCAAGCAAACACTTCGATGTTAGAGGTTAAGAATTCCATGACCTCTATTCTCTCAGTGCTGGACAAAGACGAGCCGAGCAAAAAGAACTTTTCTGGGGCTTTTTCATCTATCCTTACCTGTACCAAGTCTTCCACTGCATTTTGTTCAGCTGCCTTGCCAACATCCGCAAATAGTTCATTGCTCTCGGGCTCTTCCACCATCTGTACATACCCTTTTGCAGTGTGGCTGCCATTTACTGTGACGAAGCACTGTTTTGACATGATTTGGTCTCCAAAGACCTCTTCAATTACTCCAGCTTCGTTGGGGAACCGCAATACTTGATGGTAGGTTGAGGCTACCGATCGCATGGCGTGCAACCAGGTCCTCCCCAAGATTATGTTGTAGGTGGAAGGGACTTTTAATACCCAGACTTCCACCTGTTTTGTCATGGTTCCTGCTTTGACTAGGAGGATTATCTTGCCCACTGGCCACTCTAGCATTGAGTTGAATCCGATCAGGGGAGATGTTGCAAGTGCCAAGTCTTTATCCTCCAGTTTCAGTTGTTTGAAGGTTTCGTAATACATTATCTCACATGAGCTTCCTTGGTCGATCAAAATCCGTTTGACGTCGAAATTCTTGACGCGTAGAGTGACAACTAGTGCATCATTGTGGGGGCAATATATCCTTGCTAAATCTTTGTCTGAAAAAGATATGACATTTGTGGCCTCTGTTCTCCCCTTTTTGATGGCAGGTTGTGCACTTAATACCTCCCTTAAGTGCTCAGCCTTTTTGATCATCCCCCTGAGCTCACATACCCACTCAGGTTCGAATACTCCATGTATTACGTTAATTACGCCTTGAGGTGGGGCGTCGACCAGCATTCCGTTTGGGTTATTGTGGTTCTGGGGGGCTGGCTGTGTCCCTCCTTCTATGTACTGGTCCAGGTGCCCAGCTGCCACTAACTCCTCCAAATGCTGCCTCAATGGCGTGCAATTTTCAGTGCGGTGCCCCTTTTCATCATGGAAGGTGCACCGGGACCTCTCGTTATAGTCTTTTTGTGCTTCTCCCAACTTAGCTGGCCATCGGACGAAAGGTTCATTGCGTATCTCACTGAGAATCCAGTAGATTGGTTTTTTGAACACTGTGGTAATGGCAGTGCGAACTCTTAACCTCCTTTTGTCTGGGTCCTCTCTGTTGGCCCGCCTGCCTCACCCATTCCTGTTAGGTTGCTCTACCGTGTTGACTTTTGCTGTAGTCTTTTTATCTGGCATTGCTGTTGTGCCAGATTTTGCCTTAGCACGGGCGCTATCTTCCTCCACATGAATATGTTGGTGCACTCTCTCCATTAAGGCCTCCATCGTGAGAGGGGGCGTCATAGTAATAAAGTCCCTTAATTTGTTACCGACTGGCAGGCCCCGTTTGTATTGTGCAATGGCGAGGTTCGTAGGGTAATCCCCAATCTGGTTGAAGGTTTCCCAGTAGCGACTGTTGTAAGACCTCAACGTCTCTTTTTCGCCTATGTAAATGGAGAGTAGCTGGTCGATCTTCACTGGTGTCTTGGTGTTCGTCCTGAATCTGGTCACAAACGCTTCTACCAACTGCGCCCATAAGGCAATGCTGCCTTCTGGTAGCCTTTCGAACCAGGTTAAACCTAGGTCGCCAAGGCTGGATAGAAATAGGATGCACATTAAAGCCTCGTTTCGCCGGTATACTGCCATAACCTGGCGAAAGTGGCTTAAGTGCATGTAGGGGTCTGTCTTCCCCTCATAAGTAGTGAATTTGGGCTGGTGGAAGCCTAAAGGTTGTGGCGCGTTCTCAATTGCTGGAACGAACGGCGAGCTTTGTAGCCTTGCTAATGCTTTGTTTGTTGGTTCATAAGCAAGGCGCGGCATTGGCATTCCTACCTCGACGCTCCTATGCATCTGAGGGGCCAATCGCTGAAGGGCTGAAACTCTGCGCGGGTCGCGTGACCTGGTATCCTCCTTCCATCGTGCCCTTTCTTTAAGCACAGTTCGTAAGTCAGATATCTAGGCAACTCCGTGTGCTAGATGACGTCTGGTGGGTGTGCGAGGGCCGATAGGTGCTTCCCTCAGTATATGACCTCTCAGTTCTCGTTCTCTCAGACCTGGAGTAACGAGTCCTGGAAGTCCTCGATTGAGTGTTGCTTGTTCTAAGGCTCCTACTTTCTGCTTGTGATGGTGTGGTACGCCTATCCCGATCCTCCGAGTGGCGAGGGGGCGTGTTGCCTTTGCGCCCCTCTCATGTCGCCACCCCTTTTCCTTTTATCTGGCGTTTCATCGACTCCATGTCTGCCACCATCCTCCTTATTAACTCGTCTTGCTCCTTCACGCGATCCTCCAAAACTTGAGGGTCCATCCTCCGCCTCTGTCTTTCAGGACTTTGAGAGCGACGGGGACTGTTAGCTCGCCTTCCCCTTGCATCCTTCCGGGGGTTCTGTCGCTGGGGTTCTAAGTCCGCCATGGGAGGGATAGAAGGCAAACCTTCGCGCCTCCCACCCCCCTCCGGGGTTTGCCCATCAATAGCTGATTGCGGCAAGTCTTCATTGTGCGCCATTGCTTCCAACTAGAGAGGAAAACTCGATCAAGAGGTTTTGTTCTTTCTGGAATTCCCACAGACGGCGCCAATTGTACGAGCACGAAATAATGTTCTCGTCTAATCCTGTTGATCAAGTCTGCGCTCCTCCAAACGTTGTCGCTTTACTCCCTGAAAACACAAACGTGAGCTAGCTGGCAGGTGTGTGCCGGATACCTCTCCGATGCCTAAGTCAGCAAAATAGACAAATAGACAAAAGCTCTGTGTATTCCGAAAGTCCAAGTTGTGTTACCTGTACATAGGTTATGTTGTGAGCTTTTATAGGTTCCGCGTGGTACAATCCTAGTAGGACTCTTATTCCTCCATGTAGAGTCCTCCTAGGAATCACACTCTTAAAAGATAATATTTATCCTCCAACACCCCCCTCACTGCTTAAACCAAGTGAGATGGTTTTACCTCGGTGGGATGACACTATAACCGAGCTAACAATATCTCTTTGTCATACTCAATCCAGCACCTTCACATGCAACACATAGCTCGGCTTTTGTTCACTTGTACCTCGGTTTTCTCTATTTAGACCGAGCTAACTGCAGCAAGTCTTGACCGAACTAAAAAGGGCAAGGTCCACCTTAAGAAGCCCAAACACCTCGGTTCTGAATACTATGACCGAGCTAATTATCACCACTCCGATCGTGGTAACTGTTACCATACTTGGACCGAGCTAACTACAAAGTCCTCTTCACTAAGCCCTTTTTCACCGCGGCCCATAGAACGACCCATTACTATACCTTGGCCTAGCTCCGCCCTAATGCACATAAAAACTCCCTCTCAGAACTGGTGCTAATATAGAGGATATGCTAGCTGATTGTCATATATTTGCTCTGTATTTTCTCAACTCTTGTTTTGTTCATACTAGAGGATCTTGTAAAATAGATGGCCCATGATCATGAAGTAGCCAGGTTTGCTCTATCTATGAATGTAATTTCTATGGTTGATATGGCATGTATCCAGACTGATCTTAGGCTGGTTTGACCTTCATCTAGTGTTTCAATAAAATTTTCTTTGGTTGACCAAAAAAAAAAAAAGAATGAGATCAGAGGATGCATTCTTTCTCGCAGCTGTTTATTATGATTTTAATCCTTTTTAATGAAAAGTTTGACGAAAGTGTATGCAAATTACATAGCTAAAGCTAATCAAAATTGGAATCTGAATATTTTGCTTATTAATCTGGAGATATATGTAGATTAAAAGAAAAAGACAAAGTAAAAAAAAAAAGGAGCTTTTCATCTAATCTAGGATTATCAAATGGACACTTGAAAGTGCAATTCAATTTGAAGAAAATAAAATGGGAGAAGGAAGAACCAGCATGGTGTAAACAAAATTCTTTGTTCAAACTATTTGCGTAGCTAATCACACTGTTTGCTGTAAATTGCCAACCATTCAAGGTTTTGTGATAATACATGATACGTTTACTGCATAACTTTCACAAAACCAATCATCAGTAGTAAATAATTTACTAACTAGTTACCTCTTTAAAGTATGTTCAACATTTATTCTAATCTGTAGATGAAGTTATCAACTGCTACATTGAAAGAAAATTATGTTGGTGAATTTCTGATTGTGGCATTTACATATTGATCACAGACCTACTTAACTTAACATGGGGTTTAACTTCTATCACCATCTTATCTTTTCCATTCACATGTTAGCTTTGGCATTAGTTAGGTAATAAATTAGGATGAAAATTTTGCTTATTACATGACAATTCCCACTGTGAATTGCTACATACCCATAAAAATTATGACAGCAGGTAATATCTCTCAACAATAAAAATAAAAATTAAGGACTTAAATATAAAAGCTTTATTGAAATAGAATTGGACTTGTAGAGAAACCTTGCCCCTTTCAACTAGCATTAAATAAGTACTTTCATGTTTTATTCATCATTAGTAATGTAATGTTCCTTTTTTTGATAACTTGTAATGTAATGTTCCTATTCGTTAGTATTGTCATGTTTTAATTTTATAAGCTTATGTATGCTTATGTTCAAATCAATTCCAGGTGAACGGAATTGAAGGCAATGTTGTTTGGGAGGTTCTTGTCACTGCAGGTATAAATTCTATGCACAGGACTGGTGTTGACACAGAGGTGGTGGTAGATGATTGTCATATATTCACTTGATATTTTCTCAACTCTTGCTGTGTTATCTTGCAGCACATGGCTCTTCATTTTAACTTCATCTAGTTTTTCAATAAATTTTTCTTTTGGTGACAAAAAATGAATGATATCAGGGATTCATTATTTCCCGTTGCTTCCATTGCTTTAATCAGCTTCATACAATGCTTTTAATCCCTTTTTGAAACATATTAAACCATTATGAAAAGTTTGAGAGAAGTTTACACAATTGATTAGTTAGAGTTAACAAAAATTCAAATTCGGGCATTTCGCTTATTAATCTGCAGATGTACTTATGTTAGATAAAAAATAAGAAAAAAGACTGAACAAGGAAAAGAAGCTAAATTTCTAATCTAGGAATTATTGAATGAAGCCTTGAAAATGCAACTCTATTTGAAGATACTACAATAAGAAAGGAAGAAACCAGCCTCGGTTGTATAAAAATTCTTCATAAGACACTGTAGTTAAACACTGTGATCTTTTAATTTTATATGATGGGTGAAGAAAAGACGCTCACTGTAGTTAGAATTGGAGAGGAAACTTGCCCTTATTGAGTGGTATTGAATAAGTACTAACACATTAGTATTGTCATGTTTTTATTCATTAGTAGTACTGTCATATTCCTATTCATTAGTAGTGTCATGTTTGAATTTTATATGTTCATGTTATGTCAAAATCAACTCCAGAAGAAAATTTGAAAAGCGAGATATGGTTTGATAGCTTAAATCAAGTAATAGTTCAAAGAGTTTGTAATCAAGAATTCATTTCTTCTAGTTGCATATCAAATTTGTTAAATCAGTGCAGCTGTATAATATGATTTTATTCCTTTTTATTTATTTATTTATTTTTTAACTTAGGAGTTCATGTTCAAAATCCAGATTGGGGAATTTCATTTACCAAACAGCTAATTTGTTGCAGGATGATGATATCGTCTTACTTCTATGCTGCTTCTTCAACCTTGATGACAGAGGCAAAGAGCTTGCTGGAAGCTCTTAGATGGTTCAAGCATATATCAATGGATATCTGTGTGGTGTTCACTTGTTGACACATATAGTTCTAATTTAATTTGGTGAAGTTACCTTGGCTGGAGACTTATGTGGACTTTAATTTGTATGGTTTATTGGAAGAAAACTATATTTAATTTGTTTGCTTGTTTAAGTTCTTATTTTGTTGTTACTAAAGCTACTTGGTAGGCTGTTCATGCAGCTCATGTTCTACCTAATAAGTCTGTACTTGTTTGTCATGTACTTATTTAGTTTTATATATTTATGGGTAAAATTATATTTGTGGTCTCTATAATTTGCTTTTGGAATCAATTTGGTCCATGTAATTTCAACTCTATCAATTTTGCCTTTTAGTTTTCATATGGTGTCAGTTTAGTGCAATTGAACTCCTTAACAAATTTGACAGAAATGGGGAGCATACAAATGGTCCATTCAAAAGGGAATAAGTTATTTCAAATTAGATATTAATCCCTTAATCACTTTAAAAATAGTGAATGTGCTATTTTGCCTATTGAATTTAGTCAAATTTCTATAGTGAATGTGCTATTTTGCCCATTGGATTTAGTCAACAATGGAGCAAGCCATTGGATAGCAAAGGCTTTGTACACAAACTCTTTACCTTTTGATTGGGTTGTCAACCCCCCTGTTGCCTTAAATTCTGTTCTTTCTTCAGATGTATCCCATTTGCCTATTTAATGATAGTTTGGGAGTTAAAATTGATGCAATAATGGTAAAATTGATGTAATTTAGAACTAGAAAAACTAAATTGATAGAAGAACTACACTTTTGGGACTACATGTGTCATTTGCCCTACAAACTTTTTTATTTTGAAAAAAAAAAAGTAGCCTAGAAAGTGCAACTCAATTTGAAGAAATTACAATGAGAGATGGAAGAACCAGCATGGGTTAAACAAATATGATGTCAACACCTTGTGCCAGGTTTTTTGTTTTGTTTTTATTTTGTTTTATTAATATATATATATATATTCATGAGAAGAAGTTTTGAGGTGGAGAAATGTTTGAAAAAAAAGACACATTGTTTTTTTCTTGACCCAAGCCTTTTCCTAAACAATGCGTGAACATATAAAACCAAAAGTAATTAACATGAAAAGAGCAAGACCACCAATAAATTTTGGATTGAGATTCATCTCTACCCTCCAAGAATTGGAGATTGCCTATATGCCTAAAGCATTCAATGACAGGCTTCAAGTGGTCGATGGCCAAGAAGGAGAGGAACAGTAAGAATTTTAATATACCACAATTTTTGTATTTAATCTTTGATATTAAGATAAACTAACCAAGACAAGAAAACAGAAGAATTTTTCAGAAATAGAGTAGAGTGAAGATTGATACTTCTTCCACCCATCTCTCTCCCTCTTTGTCTCTTTTTTTCCCTTTTCTACATATGCTCTACCTATACCAATAACTTTTCCTCTCTTGAATATTCACATGCAAGCTGTTCTTCTGTTGGGAGTAGACTTGTTTCATATATATTTAAAAATTTATATCTACATCTCATTTATTTTCAGTTGCTTATTGCTCCCAAGTCCTATACTGGAGCTCACAATATATAATTGTATCTACACCACACAATATTTTTATTGGTATTTTTCTGTCTAAATTTTTAGTCTCTAGCATTATTCTCAAGACATCTATTTATCTCTCTCTTATTCTTAATCTTTATTTTTCACCATGGAGTGCTATATAGATGAAGTTATCAACTGCTACAATGAAAGGGGGAAAACAAATTGTGTAGGTGAATTTCTTATTATGGTATTTACATACTGGTCACAGCCTGCTTTATTTAACATGGGATTTAACTTTTAAATCTACAACTTATCTTTTCCTTTTACATATCTCCGAAATTAGTTATGTAATAAATTAGGAAGAAAAAAAATTATTTTTACACACAAGTTATCCTCTGTGGATTGTTGCAGACCCATCAAAATCATGAAAACAGGTAATTGCTCTAAAAAAAAATTATGTTAGTGAATTTCTGATTGTGGTATTTACATATTTATCACAGCCTACTTAACTTAACTTAATGTGGGGTTTAGGTTTAGCTTGTATCTCCGTCTTATCTTTTCCTTTCACATCTTAGCTCTAGTATTAGTTAGCTAATAAATTAGGATGTAATTTTGTTATTACTACACGACAATTACCCACCATGAATAACCCATCAAAATCATGATAGTAGGTAATTTATCTTTAAAAAAACTGAAGGACATAGAAATAAAAGCTAAAATATATTGAACCAGAATTAGAATTGGAGAGAAACCTTGCCCCTTTCAACTGGTAGTAAATAAGTACTAACACTAAGACAATAGTATTGTTATATTTTTATTCATCATTAGTAATGTAATGTTCCCATTCATTAGTATTGTCATGTTTCAATTTTATATGCTTATGTATGCTTATGTTCAAATCAATTCCAGCTGAATGGAATTGAAGGCAATGCTGTTTGGGAGGTTCTTGTCACTCCAGGTATGAATTCTATGCATAGAACTGGTGTTGACACAAAGGTTGTGGTAGATGATTGTCATATATTTACTTGATATTTTCTCAACTCTTGTTGTTTTTATACTAGAAGATCTTGCACCAGGCAGCTCTTGGTTATAATACATCTAGTTTTTCAATAAAATTTCTTTTGGTGACAAAAAAAAGAAAAGAAAAAGGGATGAAATCAAGGATTCAGTATTTCTCGGTACTTATTGCATTGCTTTAATCAGCTTCATACAATGCTTTTAATCCCTTTTTGAAACTTATGAAATCATTATGAAGGAGTTTGAGAGAAGTGTACCGAATTGATTGGTTAGAGCTCATAATAATTCAAAGCCGGGCATTTTGCTTATCAATCTGCATATGTACTTATCAATCTGCATATGGTAGATAAAAGAGAAGAGAAACAAACCAAAACAAGGAATTATAGAATGGAGCTTAGAAAGCGCAAATCTATTTGAAGAAACTACAATAAGAAAAGAAAGAAACTAGCCTGGGTTATATAAAAATTCTTTGTCCATGGACTTATGCTGATAATGAAAGAGGATGAAATCAGGAATTCATTCTTTCTTGTTGCATATCAAATTGGTTTAACCAATGCAGCTGTACACTATTATTATTTTAATACCTTTCTATGTTTTCTTTTTGAAACTTAGTAATTGATAATGAAAAGTTTGATGGAAGTGTACCCAAATGAATATGATTAGGCCCAATCAAAATCTTAATCAGGGAATTTCACTTACCAACCTGGTAATTTGTTGCAGGATGGATGACAGTGTCTTAGTGCCCTGTAATGAATTAAGTTGTTCATCCCTCTATGCTCCTCAGCCGTGATGGTTCAAGCATATCGGAGATATCTGAGGTGCACATGTTGACATATAACTCTACTTTGTCTGGTTTAGTGCAAGACATTAAATTTGTATGTAATTTAATTGCTTGTTTGGTTTTCACTTTTGTGTTACTCAAGCTACTAAGTAGGCTGTTCATGCACCTCATGTTCTAGCTAAGAGCATCAACATCAAACTCGGTATGTCCTTTTGTTAGCTATTTGTGATGATCAAACTCACAAATGGCATAACTTGCATATGGTACACATCATTTAGTATTTCCCAACCAAAACAAATAAAAAAATTATCTAGAAAAGTAATTTGTAGTCCAAATTTAATTCTTATAGTGGAGCCCACATTTAGAATGTACCTATACCTCCACATTATTTTTGTTCATATTTTTTCATGCCTGTATTTTTGGTTCCTAGTAGTACTTTGGGAACATCTATTTCTCTCTTTTACTAATTAAATTTATTTCTCACCATGGAGTGCTATATAAATGAAGTCATCAATGGCTACATTGAAAGGAAAAAAAATTAGGTTGGTAAATTTCTCATTCTGTCATTTACATATTGATCACAAACCTACTTTATTTAACTTTTAAATTACATCTTATCGTTTCCTTTTACATAGCTCTGGAATTAGTCATGTAATAAATTAGGAAGAAATTTTTTATTTTTACACAGCAATTACCCTCTGTGAATTGTTGCAGGCCCATCAAAATCATGAAAGTAGGTAATTACTCTTAAAAAAAATTAAGAAAATTTTTCTCTATAGAAAATAAAACAAAAGAGATAGTGAGCTACACTTAGAATTTTTATTGATCATTACAAATGTCATGTTCATATTCATTAGTACTGTCATGTTTCAATTTGATGTGCTTATGCTATGTTCAAATCAGTTCCAGAAGACCATAAAGATGAAGAAGAAGATGAAGACGACGAAGATGAAGAAGATAATCGAAGTCATTGTTGTTATGGAGGCTCTTGTCTCCGTTGAAGCTGAAGGGTTCAGGTAGTTATTCTTGAAAGTGAAGCTCAACAAGTTGTTTATGAGTTAAATTTTTTGCAGCAGAGGTTATCCTAGCTGATTGTCATCTTTGCTCTATCTTTTCGTAACTCTTCTTTTGCTTATACTAGAGGATCTTGTAACAGGTGGCTCATGATCATGAAGTAGCAAGGTTTGCTCTATTTATGAATGTGTATCTACACTGATCTTAGGCTGGTTTGACCTTTATCTAGTTTTTCAATAAAATTTTCTTCAGTAGAAAAAAAAAATGAATGAAATCAGGGAATCCAAAAATTTGACAAAAGTGACATGGTTAGAGCTAATAAAAACTGGAATCCAAACATTTTTCTTATTAATCTGGAGAGGAAACTTGGCCCTATTGAGTGGCATTGAATAAGTACTAACACATTAGTATTGCCATGATTTTATTAATTAGTACTGTCATATTTTTTATTCATCAGTAGTGTCATGTTTCAATTTTATACATTTGTGTTATGCTCAAATCAATTCAAGAAGAAAAATTGAAAAGCAAGATATGATTTGATAGCTTAAATTTAAGTAATAGTTCAAAGAGGATGAAATTTGGAATTCATTCTTTCTCATTGAATATCAAATTGGTTTAATCAATGCAGTTGTAGCTGCATGCCATGATTTAATCCTTTTTTTTATTTTTTCTTGCCCAAATGAATATGATTAGGCCTAATCAAAATCCAAATCTGGGAATTTCATTTACCAATCTGCTAATTTGTTTCAGGATGATGAGAAGGTCTTAGTGCCCTGCAATGAATTAAGCTGCTTGTTCCTGTTATTTTGTTGGTTCTAATCCTTTTTGTGGTTTATCGGGAAGGTCTGTCAAAGTTGCTATAGACAAGGCTAAGAAGCAGTGCAGATTCAGCCTGGGTAGTGCATCCTTCTATGCTTCTTCAACCTTGATGTCCAGCTACTTCGGAGGGAGGTGTATATGATCTGTAATTTGTTTGGTTTATTGGATTTGGAAGACATTAATTCTAGATGTGATTTTTGATGGGAATAGCGATGACCACACCATAATACGGTGTGACTCTCTGCATCCGATTATTTCCCATGGCTTGGTGATTGATCCTTCGTGCAAGGAGGATGTAAATCTGGAAGGTTTGGTTTGAATTTAAAATGAAGAGACACAATTGTATGAAGCATAGATGGCTGGAACAATGGAACTACACACCTGGAATTTCGAATTATTCTCTCTTTGTTTTCACTTCCGGATTGTATATTCTTCTTGCGTGATAAACGCCCTCACGAAATTGTCCATCTTCACCATTGATTGTTTTTCCTTCAATTTTTGCTTGTTTTCACTTTACTGTTATTAAAGCTATTTGGTAGGCTGTTTATACAGCTCATGTTCTAGCTAAGTCTGCTTTCAATAAGTTCTGTTATGTTCTCCTTCAGTTTTATATATTTATATATGAACTCTCTTTTTTTCCCTTTTCTTTTTGAAGAAAAAGAAGTACCCTTGAAAGTGCAACTCATTTTGAAAAAAAAAACGACAATGAGAATAGGAAGAACCAGGATGGGTAATAAAAAGGAAATTCTTTGTCAATGGATATTGCATAAGAAAATATGCAATTCAAACTATCTATATCAGAAAATATACAGCTGACAGAACATAGCAAAACTCATGATTGTTTTATTACATTGCCAACCATCCATACCATTAGGTAAATAACTAATTACTAGCTAGTTATGTATTCCAGTGTATTTTCAACATTTATTCTCATCTTCATCAAGTGAAGCAAGCGAAAAACAACTAGAAATGTTACAATTTTTAATCAGCCTTTTCTGGCAGCAGCAATGAGGGATGCGATTTCTTTGCTGCGCTTTTCGAAATAAACAATCGTCTTATCTCTGGGAGGCAACTTGTCCTTGATCACAGGATGTTTGAGAAAATTGTTCATCCAAGTAGTGGTGTTTGGGAATTGGATTTGGTCTACAATTTTCATGGACCCAACTTCCTCCCACACAGGAAGCCAATAAGAGATCCATCCTAGTGCAAGGTCCAAATACCCAATGCTTTCCCCTCCAAAAAACTGTGTCTTCCCTTTGAGCTCTGCTTCTACCTTTTCTATGGCCTCAACGGATGCTTTCAGAGCTCTTTCCTTCTCATCTCCTTCTGAGCACATAGCCATCCATGCATTTTCCAAAAGCTATAACAAACATGCACCAAAAAATATTAACCATTCATTCAAGAAGGTAAATTACAAACATCATCAGATTTGCTTAAAATATAAACTATCTTATAAAATTACATATCGCCCATTTAAATTTCTAATTGCAGAATGAATGACTCATTTAATTAATAAATGTTATATCTGGTCTATTCAAATTTTTAATAACATTACAAATGATCTCTTTTATTAATAAATTATTAAATCAATTAACAGTTTTTAATAATATCACAAAAATATTTTATTAAAAATTCTGATAATTTTATTATTGTATAAGAGAATAGTTAAAATTTTTATTTTTTTTAATTAATTCTGTTAAATAAAAATTCTGACAATAAAATATTTGTAATTTTCAAAAATATTTGAAACAATCTGTACTTTAAACAAATATATTTATACTTTATGTAAAAAAAAAAAAGAAAAAAAAAAGAAGCTATATTACATCTTTCTTAGCAAAGAAGCTATAAGTAAAGAAAATACAACCAAAAAAAAAAAAAAAGAATTTAATTAGCAAAGATTTTACAATGGAAAACACATGAACTCAAGAAGAAAAATCAAAACCCAAGAATACTATTTTTTTTCCAATTTCCAAGCCACTAATTGAATCAATAGTAAAGCCAATAATCTATTTTAAGGATTCAAGATTATTAAAAAAAAAATGGATAATGAAAATTTAAGTCAAGAACAAATCACCTTCTCCTCGGCGAACTTAGTCCAAAATCGAACGATGGCTCTTTGATAAGGATCTTGAGGCAACAATGGACACTGTTTCCATGTCTCATCGATGTACTCGAGAATTACAAAAGATTCAAGGATCACCTTCTGGCCATGAATCAATACTGGGATCTTCTTATGCACTGGGTTCAATTCAAGAAGTAAATGACTCTTGTTGAAGATATCTTCTTCAATGTATTCATACTCAACACCCTTCAGTTTTAGTGCCCACTCTACCCTGAAGGAAAATGGGCTAACCCAAAATCCCAAAAGCTTTACTTTCTCATTTGCCATTGGAGATATAATAGATATGTTTGTTGCTTGATGCTAATAAGTTCTTATATACATGTTCCAAACTAGACTTTGAATCAAACTTTGCATCATTAGACGCCAATCTTGACTAGTTGGATGGTTTAGATAGCTCAATCCATCACACTAACTAGTCTTGCGGACCAAGTTTATTTATTCAAAATATATATATATATATATTAATTAAAATTATTTTTAAATATATACAATTTAATTACTCACACTTCTCACATTATATTTCAATAAGTCAAAATATCTTAATTATTTATTAATTTGATCAAAATTTTTCAATATTAGTATCCATACCAAATGATAATCCAGCTGTGATTGGGAGCTCGAATCCGAGCTCCCCCGAATGCCCCGAATCCCTTTTTTTTTTTTTTTACAGCGGAAAAAGACGAGGGAGGGGGAGGGGGAGGGGGAGGGGAAGGAGGAGGGAGGAGGGGGGAGGGGAGAGGGGAGAGGAGGGAGGAGGGGACTGGAGGGGGCCATACCAGTGGGAGGAGGCGGAGGCGGGGCCGGAGGCAACGGCGGTGGTGCTGCGACGGCAGGGCTGGGCAGCGACGCGGGGCTGGGCTGCGTCGACCGGGCGACGGCGGCGACGGGCTGGGCGATCGGCGGCGACGGGCTGGCGACTCTCTTCCCCCCTTCTTCTCTCTCTCTCTCCCTCTCCCTCTCCCTCCGAGCTGTTGCAGGTCGAAAATGAAGGAAGAAAAAAGGAAAAAAAAAAAAAAAAAAACGAAAGCCCAAAACGACGTCGTTTTGGGCTTTCGGGGGATTCGGGGGGGGGGCAAAATTCGCGCTACCAAACTTTATTCAATGATAATCACACAAACACAAAATACATTTAAAAATTTTCAAAAATCTCTCATTATCAAAACGAGTGATATATATATATATATATATATTCAGGATCTATTTGTAATTATCCCTTTCCTTTTCATTCATTTTCTTATGTTCAATATTACAATGGAGGCCCCAAGCCAAAATCACTTTTTTTTCTTGCGAATGCGAGCGTTGATTGGTCTTGATTGTTGAATATGATGCCAAAATTTAGTATCGAGTCATTTTCATTGTCAAAAAGTCATTTATCGAATTCTTTATGCAGAAATTTTGCCAAAATTCATCCATCACCATCGCATTTATTTTCAAGTTAAAAAAGTTTTCAAATTGTTTTCATCATCTAAATAAATTGATTAAATTAGAATTACACTTGGTCGGACAAAAATGGATTCTAGGAATGAACAGTCCAGCCTGGCCAATTGGCATTTTCATGGGTCCCGCTTCTATTATCTGTTATATTTATTTTTTAAGTTTATGTGTGTAGATTATTCGCTTAAAAATTTAGCTTGATCTAGTAACCATAACATCATAATTTTAAGTCATATGATAAGACTTTTCTAAGAAAAAGTGTGTATATATTAACCTCTTCCTTCAACTTTTAAACATAAATTCATATGAGATATTTAGTAAAAAAATTAATAATTTTTTTAAGATCTCTAATAATTTTCAAAATTAAAACGACTTCTCACGCTATACTACATGGGTGGAATCATGTGTAACACGATGTGATTGCCATGCCTGTGACTCTAATGAAATGCTGTATAATACTTTGCATATCTAAGAATATTTACTGAATAAATTATGAATTGTATAGGAAATATTTATAAAGATGAAAAATACAATCACTAATCAAATTTTATTGCTGGACATTAATAGGTATGAAGAATTGATAAATACTACTTACATGTTTATCGGACATTTAATAATTGATGAAATATTTGTACCAAATAAAGTGGTGTTTAGAGCCAAAAATTACATATAAGACTACTAACTAAATGGAAAATAAATAATTAGTTGCATGGAACACACTTTTTTGGTACATTAAACCCATCATGCAATTATAATTAAAGCTTTTAGCGTAATAATTATGTAACATGATTTTGTGGTAATAATTGATAAAATATTTGTACCAAATAAAGTGGTGTCTAGAGCCAAAAATTACATATAAAACTACTAACTAAATGAAAAATAAATAATTAATTGCATGGAACACACTTTTTGGGTATATTAAACCCATCATGCAATTATAATTAAAATTTTTAGCCTAATAATTATGTAACATAATTTTGTGGTGGGAGGGGAGGTTGTAAATTTTAACCCTTAAAGGGAGGAGTATAATATTTCTTTGCATTATGGGAGTTATATTGTTGGCTTGGGCGGTGTAGTTATTGATTGGTTGTTGATTGTTCCTTTTTAGGTAGCAATTTCTGAAATAAAAGTTTTACTTTTATAGTCGTAAATTAGTGTAATATATTTTATATTTATAATTACTCGTATCTCTTGAATAAAAATATAAATAAATAAAATCTTACATTGGAAAACGCATGAACTCAAGGAGGAAAATCAAAACTCTTTCAATTTATTTAACTGTAAAATACAAATTCCAAGATACAGTTTTTTTTTTTTAATTAAAAAAATACGAAATTCCAAGATACTGTTGAATTAATACTATTGGGCCTCCTACTAATATCTCAGCCCTTTATGAGTCTTGTGAGTTTACTCTTGGCCCATTTGCATTCACGCTAAGAGCTCCCAACCCAATACAACCTTGCTTACAAATTATTTTTAATTTAATTTATAATGACATGACATGTTACTTATTAATTTTTAATTTGTCAAAAATTCAACTATATGAAATTCAAATCTTGTCATTATGAATGAATAGTGAGATTTGTGAATCTATAACATTGTTCAATTTGATGTTGTATATGTCCCCAATTGATAATCTTAGTTTTAATGAAATTTATTAGCTTATTTGGCCATATTGTCCAACTTGTTGCTGACTAAACATACGTAGTTACAATAAAAAAATTTAACAATTTTTCTTTTAAAAAAAAAATCATTAAAATAAAATATGTATTAGTCTTATAAAAATTAAAAATAGAAGGGTCAGCTCAAGAGTTGAACCCTTAACCTTAAAATAGTTACCCAAACCACAAACAAATATACTTTTAGTTTTAAGTTGTGAAACAAAAAATAGTGTTCTGTTTAGGGGTGAGCATGGTTCGGATTGGACCGAATTGGGGTAAAACCAGGATTAATCCGTTATTTACGGTTCTTGAAAAATTGGAACCAATCCAATCCGTTTAAATCGTGAAACCAATCCGAACCAATCCATTTAAACACGGATTGGATCGGTTTAGGACCACGGATTTACATAATTAAATAACAAAAAAATATATATAACACTTTAATTTCATAAAAATATAATTATAGCACCATATTAGCTTCACAATAATAACATGTCTTTTCATAATAGCGACATACTGTTCTCGAATTTAAACAACCATAAGAAAATTGGTTCCACCATAAGTATTTAGACCATTACAAATTAACATTAAAAACTAGCAAACAAAAATAATGAAAGAAGATACTATGTGAGTTTAGGTTTGGATTTAAGTTTTATATAAAATAAGAGAAGATACTATACAAGAGGGTATACAATAAAAATATAGACTATTTGTATACGGTCCGGATCGGTTCAAATCTGGAACCATGGGGTTCAATCTGGAACCAATCCGTGAACTACGGATTTTTAATTTTTCAATCCGGAACCGAACCACGGATTCAAAAAATCAATCCAACCCTACTGGATTGGACTGGACTGGATCAAATTACGAATTTCACGGATTTCTTGCTCAGCCCTAGTTCTGTTTTGAAGCTGCATAGAACAGCATTGGAGAGAGCCTGCACAAACGTGGGTTCAATGCATTTTGTCATAGCTTTAAAGAAAGTTGGTCTAATTCAAGTTTTTAAAAAACATAATACTAGTCTATAATTGACAATCCTTTTACTTTAAAATGCAAAGAATTCAATTATTTATGCACAATCCTCTCCAATGATCAAATATATAAGGAATGATTATTAGGTGCTCTAAAAAATTGGCATGTTTGATTTGATTTCTAGAGAAAAAAATATAATTTTTTAAAAAAAAATTAAAATTAATTTGGTGAAAAAAATAAAAAAATACTTATCATTTTAATCTAATTTTAACTTTTGAGAGGTTAAAATTAATTTTTAAAAAATTGATATATTATTTTTATCATATTAGTTTTCATTTTTTTTTAAAAAAAAATTATATTTTATTAAAAAAAACAAACCAAACATTATATATTGGGACTATTATCTCACAGTGGTCTCAGAAAAAAAAAAAAATACAAATTAGTGTGAGCCCTATTTTTTTTAATATTTTACATTTTTTGATAAATATGTTTTACTGATACCTTACATATATTTCTATTACAAATCAATTACTAAATTTCTTTATTCTTGATACTCTAAATAAAAGTGTGAGCCCTATTTTTTTTACCAATCAAAACATTTTTTGGCACAACCTAATCATGACGGAACCACTAAATAACTTTCTTATAAATGAGTCTCATGTGAAGAGATGTGAAGAAGAGGCTTGTATTGAGGGAGTAGTGACCAAATTTTTGAATTGTGTCAGGTGGTAGTGACTCATATCAAATTTTAAATTGTATATATATATATAGAATATCTGCACTTTCAGATGAAAGACATTGCATCTAAGGCAAAACTTTGACAAGAAGTAAAAGAATTAAGACAAAAAAGTTGTAGAAAAAGAAGCTCAAAAGTGCATGTTTTTTTGTTTGTTGGAAAGTAGACACCACTGGACTTGACATCACATAACAGAACTAGTTCATTTCGTTTCTCCCCTCTCATTTATGAAGAGAAACTCATTTATCAAGACAAGAATAAAGCTTCGAACCCCAAGTGGGGGTGCTGGGGTCTGTTGTGATTGGTCCAGGTTGACTTGCAAAATGATGATAAAATATATAACTCTATAAAAGACAAATTTCCAGGTTGACTTGCAAAATGATGACAAATTTCCAGGTTGACTTTCTATATGTATTTGATGCTGTGTTTGACCATGAAAGACAATTTTCCATATATGATTTTTCGTGCTCTTCCCTCCCCCCTTAATTTCATTCCCTCTAGCTTGTTTCATCTGGTACTACTTTATGGTCTTTCATTTCAACCTTCAGAGTCCAAAATAAACCAATCTGACAAAGAAGTTATTCTTTTTTTTTCTTTTTTTCTTTTTGGATGAATTGTATTCACTATCCAATCCGTGGACAAGTGAGCATTTTGATTTGTTATTTCATATTTACTAGTGATGTTTATTCTTTTTGATGTTTTGTGTTCATTTTTTGTTAGAGATTATTTTAGTATGTCTTACATTTCTGGAGCAGTTTCAGTTTAGAATTAATAGTTTACTCTTGTCTATCTTTGAAAATTCAAGTTTCATATATGCCTTGGTCTTGTCTTTGGTTACAAGTTGTCTGTTGTGGAGGAACTTCAGTCGTCTACCACCTTTAAAAATAACAGATAGTTCTATTTGATAATAAGGTGTTTCTGCGGTACTTGAAGCATTGCTTAAAGATTGCTAGAAGAGGGTCGTCTGTCAGAACTTGGGATTATTGTGATAGATGAACTGCACATGGTAGCTGCCTTTGATGTTGTCTTTTTTAATTTTTAGTGGTGTTCACCAATTATTTATTGTTTCTTTTTTTTTTTTTTTAAATTGTTTTAATGCTTTTATAATCATAGTAGATTATAGAGATGGTTCTCATCACTGGGGTTTGTTGACAGGTGGGTGATCAGAATAGGGGTTATCTGTTGGAGCTTATGTTGACAAAGCTTCGTTATGCAGCTGGTGAAGGCAATATACAATCATCTAGTGAAGAAAGTTCAGGTACAAGCAGTGGGAAGACTGTTCCTTCTTGTGGTCTCCAAATTGTTGGTATGAGTGCAACCTTGCCAAGTGTGGCTGCTGTTGCCGATTGGCTTCGAGTAAGTGTATAAAATCACATCTCCAAATAATCTTAATTGATATGACTTAGGGTAAGAGGTGCAAACAAAAAGTTCGATGTATTTGTTGAATTTACTATATCTTATTTGTTACATAGTATCCAAATCAAGTTGATTTAGTCTATTTGGTTTAATTTAACATTAGATCCGCTGTGCCGATTTTGTATGGTGCTGAATCTTAGGACAATGAAGTTATGGGAAGAGGATTTGTTTCAGTTACATTGTAAATGGGAAGAGTATTTGGTCAAAAATGCATTGAAAAGTTACTCTAGGCAAACTAGTTCATTAAAAACTTAGAATTCGAGGTATTGACACCCCAAAATCACCAAACAGCATCGGAGTAGCACCAAACTTAGCACACACGACCGCCTAGGAACGAGAGACTTGTGGGAGCAGACGGGACTTGAATCGGGTTGCCGGTTTAGGAGTGAGAGCTAGATTTCACTCTAGACAAACTAGTTCTTTAAAAAACTTAGAATTCGAGGTGTTGACACTCCAAAATCACCAAACAATGTCGGATTAGCACGAAACTTGGCACACACGATCGCCTAGGAACGAGAGACTTGTGGGAGAAGACATGACTCGAATCGGATTCCCGGTTTAGGAGTTAGAGTCGGATTTCATTCTAGACAAACTAGTTTCTTAAGAAACTTAGGTAGCGTTTGGTAGAGTTTTGTAAATGTGATTTGAGAGTATGAGTTGTATTTTGAGTTTGTGTGTTGTGGAATTATGATTTGAGTGTAGAAAATTTGTTTGGTAAAGAGTTTTGAAAATAGTTTTGAAAAGAGTTTTGATTTGAGTGGGGAATTGTTGATATGACATTTGATATTTGATACAAAAATTTACAATTCATAACTAAACATACAATTCAAAATAATTTTAAAGCACATAAAAAATTTTAAAAATTTCAAAAAATGTTTTTTTTGATTATATAAAAATTAACATATCAATTGTAAAAAAAATAAAAATAAAAAAAATTCACTATTCCGGTCAACCGGCCAGACGTCCCCGTTAGCAAAAATTTTGAAAAAAAAAAATCTGAAAAGCGCGGCTGCTGCAGATAACTCTGCAGAGTTTTGGAAACGTGTTTCCAAAACACGTTCCCAAACACCATACTGAAAACACAATGTAGAACTAACTTTTGAAAACACAAACAAACAGAGCCTTAGAATTCAAGGTGTTGATGCTCCAAAATCATCAAACGGCATCGGATTAGAACAAAACTTGGCACACACGACTGCCTAGGCACGAGAGACTTGTGGGAGAAGATGAGACTCGAATCGGGTTTCCGGTTTGGGAGTTAGAGTCGGATTTCACTCTAAACAAATTAGTTTCTTAAGAAACTTAGAATTTGAGGTGTTAACGCCCCAAAATCACTAAACAGCGTTAGAGTAGCACGAAACTTGGCACACACGACTGCCTGGGTGTAGATGCGCCCCGAGGGCCTTGCTACTACAGTTCGGACTCAAATGTCACTGTTCTGAATCTAATCTCGCAAAGTGCAATGCAAGACCGATAAATCACCAAAGAGTCCAAATCTGGCAAATCGTTTTGGAAAACTGATTTTAAGAAAGAAGTGCCAAACATGGATTGCTTTGCCAGATACAGAGTCGCTACCTAAATATTTTATTTTGGAAAATTTAGGAAACCCTGACTCGTTGCCTAAGGCCACGTGTCCGTCATCACCAAAGTTGCCTCGGCTCGGGAACTTGGGTACGATTGGGGAAGGTCATCTATGAGCACCCTCGCTCGCCCGATCAAAGATCGGCCACTACTAAACATGATATCTTGTTTTTGAAAACATATGCGTTCTTATTCCGGTTTATTAGCTAGAATTACTATGTAATGCGCACAACACACAAGTATAGACTAGATCGCCTAATTTGGAACAAAGCATCGCATATCCGTTTATTTGGAAATTGTTTGAAGTTTGCTACTCGCAAGTAGGCTAAAACGCGGATTTCAATGAATTGTTCCAATTCAAGTAATCCAACCTTCACCCACAAGCATTCAGACAGTTATATCACACAAGCAATTAGCTTCATGGCAAGCATGTTGTCATGGCAAAAACTCACACTCATGCAAGATGCTAAAGCATAAACACTCACAGTGTACTCCGAGCCAAAACAAGAACTAGTTAGTAATCAATGCATGATCCTAATTCATGTTAAGATGGCTAATGCGACACATGCAAAATGCAGCTAGAATAGGCTCGGCTAATCTAAGATGGCATGTGAGATGCAATTTAGTACATGTATTCAAGTTGGAATTGAAATACGATGCAGTTAGCATGATGCGCCGAACCCGGTGCATGCAATACAGATGAATGGATGTAAATATGCATAGCATAAGGATGCTAAAATGAAATATGTCCTAAAACTAACCATCATAAGTAGTTAAGTAAAAGAGAGAGACGTGGGGTCGGAAGATATTCACACACTCACGCACACTTATTACAAATTCGCCCTCTCGACGGAGGGTCCGAAAGAATAATACAAATCAACTAACTAACAAGCTAATTAATTAATTACAAAACCACTTAACTAATTAAACAAATTGATTAAGCTACTAAAGCAGTAAAGAGGCCTCGGGAAGAGGGACAAATGCATGCATGCTCGGCTCCCCTCAGAAATCTATTGCCATGCTCATGCTGCCTCTGTTTACACTGCTCTGCACCTCTGAAAACTGTGTAAGTCTCAAGGATGCTTTTGAATCACTCCCTGAGCACTGTGGGATGTCACCGGCCAAGGTATGGGAACACCGGCCATGTGGAATTGGTCATCGACCAATAATGGAGCTCTCGGCCATAAATTTGTAGCCGACCGGCACTGAAGATGGCCGGCCGGCCATCTCTTTTTTGCAGAAAGCTATTTTGCTGCAGTAAAGGACAAACAGAGCATGACAATGCATTTTCAAAGCAATGTGTGCACAACTCCCCTTCCTATCATGTCATGAACTTAAGGAAGTACGGTTCTCAACTCTCGGGCCATCAATTACGCATTTCAATGCATGATGGCCAAAGGAGCCAAGTGTGCATTTTAATGTCAAATGAAATGCACACAAAACACATAAAGGACCCCAACCTCTATCATGGTTTATCAAGAGGCAAGGGATGTAAACATGCAAGCAAAACTAGTGCAACATGAGCATGTTAATGATCATGCCATATGAGGCTAAAGGTGACAAGCATGCCAAATGCAATGCAACCTAGACAAGCATGCAAGGCATGTGACGACATTTAAAGATAGGCAAGCATGTGACAACATGTGGGGCAAGCATGTAACAACATGTAAGGGATAATGCATGCAAATATGCAAAGCAACTTAACAAAAGGGGCATGCCAAATGCGATATAACTCAAGTATGCAACGACATGCAATAGACCAAGTATGCAATAACATGCAAGGCAAGCATGCAACAACATGCGATAATGGTCTTAAACCAAAATGGACAGCTCTTAAATAGGTCCAAATCAGTGGCCAATATGCTAAGGGATAAAGGACAAAATCGCATACAAACATGCATGGTAATTGGCCTAACACTTAAGCATCAAAGGGCAACTTTTAAGAATACTTAAAAGGAATGAAAAGCATGCAAATGTGACAACATTATATGCTCTGAAATGATGCTAGGAGTGATGCCAAATCACATAAACAAATTATAATCATAACATGCACAAGGCTTAAAGCCTAAGACTAGTGAAGGGACTCGAACCAAAGCTACACAAAACAAAGAGCATATGGCAAGCATAACCCAAAACAGTCCTAAAGCATGGCAAAATAAGCCTAAAACAAGCTAAAACAAAGGGGCAAAAACATGAGACATGCAAGGCTACCAAAGAGGTGTTACACTACACCTAAGACAACCAAACATGGCAAGTTTTAAGTCAATGAAAACAGAGATATGGCATGCCAAAATGAGCCCAAAACACCCACTTAGATGACATCCCAAATGCCTAAGCATGGTGACATGCACGATGACACATTCATGAGGCATAAGACACTAACTCTTTAAGACATTAAAGGAGTCATAAGTGCAAGCATATGAGCATGGAATATGGACTTAAATAACATTACAAGTGATGCCAAACCACTAAAATGACCCCAAATAGAGTATGCTAATGACTTGGACACTTAAAGTTAACAAGTTAGAATGCATGGTAGCTATACAAAACAATGCAAGCATGACCAAGAGGACCAAAATTAGAGCTTAAGCATGTCACAACATGGCTAAAAGCTTTATGGAGTTGAACCAAAATCATGCTAAAAAGACATGTTACAATATGGTGCATGTTAAGGCAAATCATGGGATTACAAGACAAGTATACAAAGCATGCATGGTATGTCTAAACCAAGTCAAAACAGTGCTATATCATGGCAAAACAAAGCCTAATATATACTGAAATGAAGCTAAAACAAGCTAAGCACACATGCTACAAACATAAGCCATTTATGTAAGACAACATGGAGAGGGGATGACCCTCTCCTATTTAAGATGTCAAAACCACCTCTCCACCACTGAAAATCCTCTAGATTTCAGTGGTAGAGAGGTCATGCAAAGCTAAGAACAATGGCCAAAAGGGATGGCCTAAAATAAGGCCTAACAAGGCCTAAGAGGGGGGAAACAACCCCAAATCTCAAAATGACCTTAAACAAAGTTCTAAAGCAAGAAAAATCAGAACTTTTATCAGTTATAAACTAAGCTCAAAATAATAAGCAAGAAGGGTTAAAAGCTTAAGCAAGAAAGGGGTATCTAAAGCAAGTTTGCTCACCCTTGTAGAACTTCTTCAAGAACAAGGCTCCAACAGGTTTTCTGAGTTCAAACCAACCCAAGAACACTAAAATTAACCTCCTAGCACCTCAGCAACCAAGGATGGTGTTCTAGTGTGTGTTTGTGTACAATAGCAAGACAGTACTACACTTTTGAGCACAAAATAGGATCAAACAAGGGAGTATAGATACAACTATATCTAACTCTCCTAACCTAATTTTTCTGAACCCTGGAGGAGGGAGGATGGGCTCCCTCTTTATAGAAGTTCAAATTCTAAAGCTTCCAAGAGAAGCTAAGCAAAGGACAAATCCCTTCATACACGTGTATGGAGGGGTGAATTGTGGATGCCAGCTGCACCAGCTGGCACAAAATATCTGCATAAAGCAGATGAACAGGGTTCGGCCACCAAAAATGGCCGATCGACCAACATAAGTGCCCACCGACCAAATACAGTGCCGATCGGCCAACACTCTTGGCCGATGGCAAGAAAAATGAGTCGATGGCATCATGCCCTGGCCGGTGGGTTGAGGGGATGGCAAACAAGCCACCCTTTTTCCTTAGAAGCAAAAATACAAGTGTTTGGTCCATAACCAAGCACAAAACAGACAAGTTGAGAGATCTTGAGGCAAGACGCGTAGCCGAGACTTCCGAGAACTCAAAATGAACACGAGCATGGATGATCATCGAGTGTTCAAATGATGACGTCCAAGTCTTGAGGACGGTCAAAAATGGGGTGTCTACACTAGGCATGAGAGACTTGCGGGAGAAGATGGGACTTGAATCGGGTTCTTGGTTTGGGAGTTAGAGCCGGATTTCACGTTAGGCAAACTAGTTCCTTAAGAAATTTAAAATTCGAGGTGTTGATACTCCAAAATCACCAAACGGCGTTGGATTAGTACGAAACTTGGCACACATGACCGCCTAGGCACGATAGACTTATGAGAGAAGATGAGACTCGAATCGCGTTCTCGGTTTGGAAGTTAGAGCCGGATTTCGATCTAGGCAAAATTATTTACTTAATTATCTTTGCAATTGTATAGTAGTTAAATTTTTATATTTTTTTGTAATTAACATATTAACACATACTTATATTGTTATTAATTATTTTTATTTTTTGTTGTTAGATATTTCTTGAGTAGGAGTTTGCTTCTTTTGGAATGCGTGCCTATGAAAAATGCGACTAACTTTTGTTTTTGTTATCCACAGAGAATAATGAGGAAAGCTTTTAATTTTGGTTTATGTTATTTTGAATTATGAACAACATTATGTATTTAAACATTATATATGTATTATAGAACATTATGTAGTGGTAATTTTGTTGATGTGTAGTTATGGATGAAATAATATTTTTATTATGGAGAAATTGTTATTTCTATATAGAAATTTTTATATTATTATGTAATTATTGGTTTCTTTTTTCCATTATTGTTCATTTAATACAGGTAATTTTAATATTTTTAATAATTATAGTGTAGGGTTTTTTTTTTTTTTTTGACAGCACCACACCGTCGCAAAAAACAAGTAATTTTAATATTTTTATTAATTTTATTGCATTTTTTTTTTTTTTTTTTTTTGCGATGGCACCATATAGTTGCAAAAAAATTAGAACTATTGACGACGGTGATCGTGCCGTTGCAAAAAAAAACACATTTCGTGACGGCATTTTTTGCGGTCTCAAATAAAACTTTTAGCGATGGTAAAATAGTGCCGTCGCAAAAGGTTTCAATTTTTACATATTATAGACGACAGTAAAATACCGTCGCAAAAGGTAACAAATGTCGTCGCAAAAAAAAGGTGACGGCATTATTTTTTGCAACGCCCTCTGCTGTGACCTCTTTTTTCCGTCGCTAAAAGTCATTTACCGTCGCTAAAAGTTTTTTGAGACGGCATTAAGAATATTAGCGACGGCATTTTATCGTCGCAACAATTTGAAATTTTTGTAGTCTCTTTTTTTTTTAGTCTATTTTGAAAAGTAGGTCAAAAAATAATTTTAATTTTTTTTTTTTTAGAAATATATAAAAGAATAAAGAGACAATTGTTTCCTGGAAGTACACTGGATTGACCATGTGACATTATTGTTCCTTAGGAAAGTGTAACCAGTGTTGGAAATTTAACCACGCGGAAGACTCTTGTACAGAGAGAGTGTCGATTTGACAAGTTATATCACCTATCCCAATTAAATTATGGGATATTTATGTGTAGGTCCTAATAAGTTGATTTATTATTTGATAGGTTCTATAGATAAAAATTGCGATAAAAAAAGTTACTAACTGTAAATTTTAGCGATAATTTATAAAAATTATGATAAAAAAGTCATTCATTGTCAATTTTTAGCGACATATAAAAAATTGTCACAAAAAAATTATTTTTAGCAATAATTTTATTAAGACTTATTTTCAATAGGACTTGATGGGAATTAAGTTCAACTGTTAGGACCTATTGATAATTTACCCTTAAACGACCAAAGCTTACTGTTTAATTAATGACATTATTCTAAGTCACACTGTTGCTTCTATTAAGATTGGGGTGTAAATAAAATATATAATTTGATTACGTAATTATCGATATTTGATTAATATAATTTTTGGCATACATGAAGTATTTAACGAATTCTACAAAATGAACAGTTCATATCATAAAAATAAATTCATAATAAGTTTCAAATTAAAACACAACAGTTATTGCTGTGTCACAAACACAACAGGAACTTCATACCGGATTAACTAGTGTCAAATCTTTTAAGTTGGAAAATGTTACTTTGTATTGATTATAGAAAAAAATAGATTAAAATAGTTAATGAGATAAATATCATATTTAATCCATAATTATTTTATTTTTTTTCTCATAACTATCAAATCAATTAAAAGAAACTTACTAATTTCTTAAACATAATTATTTTAATTGAATTAAAATAATCTATTAAAATAATTATATTCCGAAATAAGGCCAACATAAAAATATGATCATCATGAGTTTTTAAGAAGTTGATTAAAAATTAATTTTTTAATTTTTTTTAATTATTATTTCTTTTTATAAATAAAAAATATAAAAAATAATATTATCTAAAATAACTTAAAAACTAAAAACTGACTTTTAATTGGATTGGCAAAGCTACCCATATACGAAGAGGTTGTCAAAGCAACCCCACATACGAAGAAGTTGGAAAATGTAATCGGCACCATGTTAGTTTTTTATTACAAAAGTAAAATACTGCTCATTGCAAAACGACCAGGTAATGCAAAATAATAATGATTTAGATCACTAAAAAATATATCATTAATAGTACTAATGTATTGAGAATGACAAAAAAAAAAAAGAAAAAAAAAGAAAACAAGGCATAGAAAGTGGCGGAACCCACTGCCACATCATTAGTGCTCCACTTAGAACTCTCTTTTTGGTGCTCCTAAGCATTTTTCAATGCAAAATAGTAAGTAGGTAGGGATGTGCTTTCAATCCTATCAACATGTCTTATAATAGTTTTGTGCATTTGTCATTGATACTGTCATTCACAATTATTTTGTAATTTTTTATAGAGTAGGTAGGGATGTGACTTTGATTTTATCAAAATGTCTTATAATAATTATGTATACAGTGATGATTCAGACCTTCATAAAATATCATCTTCACAATTTCTACTCACTTGTAATTGGTCCAAATAAGAAAGAGAAAAAAAAAAAAACAATACAAACACATCATTAGTCCACGTCACTTGGAGTGGTGGGAGTCTCCCAAAGGGTCCCAAACATTATTCTTTTGTATATCTGTCATTGACAATTATTTTGTAATTTTTATCTTACTACAGTAGTATATTTTCGGTTATTATTATTTATTCATTATCTTTAATGGAAGCTTATTACTATTATAGTGATAAATTCGATTCCGATTGTTGATCATAAAATGTGATAAAGGCCTCCTTCAAGTTGTTTTAGTTTTTATTTATTTTAGTAGGTTAAAATATTTATATTTGAAAAGATAATTAATTTTTTTGTAATTGAATATAATATTTGTGAGAGAAAAAATTAAATAATTATAAATTTGATGTGATATTTGTTTTATTCATTATTTTAATCTATTTTATTTTTTTATGAATTCTAACCCAAAAAGTTTAAAAAAAAAAAAAAAAAAAAAAATCTTTACCAAATAAGGCCAAAATTATCAAGACGCATATGTTTACCTTTGGATGACATGAACCAAGAAATAAGAACAAGAATCTCATTATTAAAAATCATATTACTTGTAATAAATTTTAGTGTGAATTTTATAGTATTTATCTAGAAAAATATGAATAGTTTATTATAAAAGAAATAATACTACAAGATCATTTGTAATTGTTGCAAGCATGGTGTATTAAAGGTTGGCTTGGGTTTCTAATAAATAATATAAAGATTTATTAGTTTGAATGAGTTGGAAATTTGTGTGAATCGATGGAGGCTTTTAATTTGAGTTAAAAAAAATATATTAAATTTAACTTAGCCTTCGTTTGGGATTTAGGTTAGTTTTTTAATTTTTTTATCATTTTGACTTTTGAGCTTAGAGTTAAAAAGTCTCGTTAGGATAGATTTTTTAGATTTTTTGACTTTTGTGAAAAGGAAAAAATAAAATGATTATGATTTGAATGTGACGTTTTATTTTATTAATTGTTTAACTTATTTTGTTTTTTTTGTGGCTAAAGTAGCCAAAAAAGTTCATACCAAACATAGCCTTATATTCAATAGGTTAATGATTCATCTATCAAATTTGTTTAGTCTGAATTCACCTGAACGAGTCTCTTCTTAAAAGAGATTCATTCGGACTAAACAAATTTAGTAGATGTAACGATACTATATTCAATAACATCTATTGAGAACAAATTTTTTACACTAGTTAAGAATAATTTTTTTTATTGGTTGGACAATGATACAGTCCCACCTCTAACATCAAAACCAACCCATGAGTATCAAAGTGTAATGTTCGCACACTTATTGTGTGTGGATAAATTTGTACTTACATTTATTGCAAATTCGACTAAATTAAAAAGTGTCAATAGAACCCAAATTTGTAATGGCACTATCCGCCACCACCAGAGACATTGCTGCGGCAGCAATGTCTACTATTATTTGTTTTCTCGTCCCCTTTTTTTTTGTTTGTTTGTTGTGTGTGTGTGTGTGTTTAAAGTAGGAAGAAGTTCTTCTCGGTTAATCTCAGAACGACCAGGTCCTACTCAAATGCAAAATAATAAGTAGGTAGGGATGTGCTCTCAATCCTATCAGCATGTCTTATAATATTAATAGTTTTGTGCATTTGTAATTGATACTATCTTTCACAATTATTTTGTAATTTTTCATAGAATAGGTAGGGATGTGACTTTGATTTTATCGAAATGTCTTATAATAATTTTGTGCATATGTCATTGACAATTATTTTGTAATTTTTTCTTACTAGAATAGTATATTTTCTGTTATTATTATTTTTCATTTTCTTTAATGGAAGCTTTGTTACTATTATTGTAATAACTTTGTTAGGACTCATTGTTGTCAAATTCCATGGATCAAATCCAAGGTTGTAATTTTTTAAATTCACATGTTGGGTCATACTAGGATTACTTTGGATTTCTCTAAGAAGTTGATTTTCTTTCAAAACTAGGATTACTTTGGAGTCCTTTAAGAAGTTGGTTTTCTTCCAAAAACAGGATTACTTTGGATTTTCTATAAGTAGTTGGTTTTCTCCCAAAACTAGACAATTCATTAATTTTTCCTCCAGATCTTCTTTTTGGTTCTTAAGGGTTATATCTGGAGATATTTTGTTAAGTTTTCTTTGATGTTTTTATTGAGTATTCAACTCATGGTTTAAAAGAGAGTACATCAAATGTTTTGTTTTTTTATATAAAAGAGAGAGTTGTTCTTCAGTGGATTCTGAAGAATTCGAGCCTGAAGCTTCGGTGGATTCTGGAGTGGCTCATCAGAAATACAATTCCGTGGTGAAGATGGGGTTGGAAGAGGCACATAGAGGTTGGTTCAATTAGGCGTTGTGGATTCGCTAGATAATTGAGAGTATAGCTGTGTAATTCCTTTAAATCTTCTTAGTGGATTGTTCTTGTGGCTGTTGCCCGTGGTTTTTTTATCACAATTGGAGGTGTCCAATTGTGGTTTTTCCACATAAAATCGTTGTCTCTTTGTCTTGATTGTTTGATTGGGATTGTTATATTCTGCTTAAAATTGATACATAATCACAAATCAACATCTAGGAGGTTTCTAGATTTTTCAGTTGGAATCAGAGCGGGTCGTTCTTTTTTTTTTTTTTAAAATTTCTTTTAGAACGCTCTATTTTTTTTTTTTTTAAAAAATCTTTTAGAACGAGATCTTGTTTGATTTGTGATAATGGATTCAGTTCGTGAGGGAAATTCTATCACTGATGATGAATCCTCGGGGAGTAAAGATGAAGAACTTTAGCAAGCATATCAAAAGTTGTATAAGGAATCTCTTAACTTATTCAAATTGAATGACAAACTCACAAAGAAATTGAAAACTTGTGAAAGTGAGAATGTCAAATTTAAGGAGGAGATTTCCAAGGCTAAGATTGATGCCATCAAGATATCTAATGATCGACAAGTTCTTTGTGCAAAACTCTTGACTTGTGAGACAGAGAGGAATGAGCTACAACAAATCTATGCAACATATGAAGAAAAGATTGAAACTCTCGAGATGTCTTAAGTTGCCTTGGAAGAACTAATGATCAAGAAAGAGGAAGAACTCAAGTGTGCTATGGCTACCATTGGTCTTTGGAACAGAGGATCAAAGACTTTGGACAATATCATTGGGTCTCAACAAATTTGTTCTGACAAGAGTGGCATTGGCTTTGGTGATAACAAAGAGCAAAAACAGAGTTTATCTACATCTCATGATACAAGAACTCAAGGAAAATGAGAACAAAAAAATTCAACATGAGGATGGACTTCTCAAACTTCCTAGAGTTGGTAAGGTAAAAAAAAAAAAGGTACACCCTGTACATCCTGTTTTTATTTGCCATCATTGTGGTATGCATGGTCATATTCGCCCTTATTGTTATAAGTTGCATGGAAGAGTGTATTTGCCTAGACCTAAAAATAGGAAGTTGGAAACCAAGTCGAGACGGGTTCCCATTGCAGGGGAAAGGAACCACAAAGTCAAGACACCACTCAAGAACCGCAATTCTTACAACTTTGTTTATACTAAAGCGGTTTGGGTGAGAAAAATTGACTTGTGTTAATTTGTTTATTTGTCTTAGTTATTGGGCTTCTGTGTGTTTTTTTAATAAGAAAAAATGTGGGCATGTTCGTTTTTTTGTCTTCTTTGGTTAAAAAAAAAAAAAATTGAAAAAAAAAAAAATCCAAAAATATTTTCTTAGTATGGTTTTGCAAGCTTGAAATTTTTGAGTGGTCCTTGGTGCATATTGGAATTGATGAGAATATCCATTACATGTTAATATGTGTGTGCTTTTTGTGGTCATTACTCATTTTGGAGTGTGTATTCTTTGATTAGTATGTCTCATTCTGTACACACTCTTAGATTAGCAAATATTGGAGTCTTCCGCCTTAGTGTTAATTTTTTTATGGACTTCTGGCATTGTATCTTTTGCTTTTCTAGAGGAATTGACCTATACTAGCATATCAGGGGTGATGTTGAGTCTCTTAACCACCTTCCATCTTTTTGCATCTCCATGGCTTTCCCTTCTGTTCTTTGTAGTCCAGCCATGAGGAAAAGGCTACCTTAGAGTCACCAACCAGGCCATCCTTATTATATCCATGATTCTCTGGTTTGGTTTCCATACTCTTGAGCGTGTCAGCCGCCAATGAATGTGCAAAAGAAAGAAAGAAAAAAAAAAATGTGCAAAAGAAAGAAAGAAAAAAAATGTGCAAAAAAAAGAAAAAGAAAAGAAAAGAAAAAGATGTGAAAAAAAAGGGAAAAATAAAGGATTCATTGATTGAGGGGGAGCCTCCGTCTTTACTCACCAAATACCCCTTGATTCCTAGTGGTTTGACTTTCCTTAGTTGTGCTTAGATTCTCTTGTCGGAGGTTCAGCTATCAGATCACTACTAGGATTTGAATCTCATGTTTGTCGAACTCCAAGAGTCACACACACACTTTTATCATGGGATCTATGCTTTTCACATAATGCACCACTTTCTTTCATGAGGAATCTTCTACAGACTGTGCACATTGTGTTTTCAAGTAATTGTACTTCTTGGATAGTCTTGTGTGTTTTAAGGTACAAATCTGGAATTCCTTGCTTGCTCCACCATATTATTTTTGTCAGTTTTCTTTCTGTTCATTTTTTTTTTCAGTATTTGTGGTTGCTTTTAGTGAGGGGGAGTTTGGTTAATTGTTATCATGTCATTGCTTGTGTGGGTTTTGATCTTGATTTTGTTATTTGAGATTCCTTTGTCAATTCGTGACAAACATGGGGAGAAATTTGTTTTTCATGTATTCATGTCATGTGTCGGGTGCATATGTCTTAGTTTTCAAGTTTTCATGCTACATGTTCTTAAAATCTCCAAGTTGCATCTATTCATGTTTTTCATCTCATACTTCAAGATAATCTAGCCATATGTTTATTGCTTTTTCATATACTCTTGTGGGACTAATAGTTGTTTTGGAGATTGTGGCACTAATAGTTGTTTTGCAGATCATGACCTTGAGAAATAAGTTTGTAAAGAGATTTGGTTATAAGTGCTGGTTCCTAGTTGGTGGTGTTGTTCTTGTTTTGATTGGAAAATTGTTTTAGTGTTTTTGTTAGGAAAACTATTGTAGCATGGTTTTGTCCAGGATTTGACAAAGGGGGAGATTGTTAGGACTCTTTGTTGTCAAATTCCATGGATCAAACCCAAGGTTGTAATTTTTTAAATTCACATGTTGGGTCATACTAGGATTACTTTGGATTTCTCTAAGAAGTTGATTTTCTTCCAAAACTAGGATTACTTTGGAGTCCTTTAAGAAGTTGGTTATTTTCCAAAAACAGGATTACTTTGGATTTTCTATAAGTAGTTGGTTTTTTCCCAAAACTAGACAATTCATTAATTTTTCCTCAAGATCTTCTTTTTGGTTCTTAAGGGTTATATCTGGAGATATTTTGTTAAGTTTTCTTTGATGTTTTTATTGAGTATTCAACTCATGGTTTAAAAGAGAGTACATCAAAGGTTTTGTTTTTTATACAAAAGAGAGAGTTGTTCTTCGGTGGATTCTGAAGAATTCGAGCCTGAAGCTTCAGTGGATTCTGGAGTGGCTCATCAGAAAGACAATTCCATGGTGAAGATGGGGTTGGAAGAGGCACATAGAGGTTGGTTCAATTAGGCGTTGTGGATTCGCTAGATAATTGAGAGTATAGCTGTGTAATTCCTTTAAATCTTCTTAGTGGATTGTTCTTGTGGCTGTTGCCCGTGATTTTTTTATCACAATTGGAGGTGTCCAATTGTGGTTTTTCCACGTAAAATCGTTGTGTCTCTTTGTCTTGATTGTTTGATTGGGATTGTTATATTCTGCTTAAAATTGATACATAATCAAAAATCAACATCTAGGAGATTTCTAGATTTTTCAAACTTCATTGCGATTATTCATCATAAAATTCAGGTAAGATATAAAATTATCATTACCCATATGTTACGTTTGGATGACATGAACCAAGAAAGAATAATAAAAATCTCATTATTAGAAATCATATTACTCATAATAAAATTAAGGGGATTTTTTTTTTTAAGGTCCTTGGTATTGAGATTTTATAGCATAAAAGACACATAATATTTTCATAATGTCTAAGGTCCCTCAACATCGATCCAGAGAAAATTCGATGCAGATAATTTCTCTGGACGAATTTTTTGGGACTTCACAGAGAAATTCTGGTTCACAGAGAATTTCCCGAGACAAATTTTCTCTGGACTTCGCAGAGAAATTATGGTTTACAGAGATTTTCTCTAGTCGAATTTTCTCTAGACTTCACAGAGAAATTCTGGTTCACAAGACTTCATTATTATTGAGAATTTCTCTGGACTATAAATTTGAATTGTTGAGAATTTCTCTGGACTATAAATATGTAATTTATTGCAGGGTGCATTCACAAGGCTTCAAAATTTCTCTGCTTTGTTCTTACTTGATCCAGAGAAAATTCAAAGCACTCCAGAGAAATTCAAAATTTATTTACTTTGTTTTTACCTGATTTAGAGAAAATTCAAACCACTCCAGAGAAATTCAAAATTTCTCTACTTTGTTCTTACCTAATATAGAGAAAATTTAAACCACTCCAGAGAAATTTTTTGATAGCATTAATCATCATCATCATTATCTTTTTCTTTCTACATCAAATAAGCAACTGTAACAGCACCATGAAAGCCATAGAAACAACAACACCTTAATAGCATAAACACAAATGCACAACAAGACAAAGGATTAACTGGAGGTAGCATGAGGCAATAACAGTATCAACTCCACTCATCAATGGCTCGATTTGACCCTTCTAGAATAAGCTGGACAACAAGCAGATACAACAACTGCAAACTAGCCATCTATGATCCTACTTGAGTCAACAACAGCTTAAAGAAAAGAGAAAAAAAATACAGCCACAACTCTAGAGAAATTCAACAGACTTGATCATCTTCAAACAATCTCTCAACGAGCACTTCTCTCCCAAGCTCTTCAACACAGCGTGCATTAAGCTATATAAACCATAAATGATTAAAGAGTTCTAAGAAACTCACAAGAAAAATAGGCAAAAAATAACTTGTTCAATATAAAAACAAAAAACACAACATACAAAGAAATTTGTAATAATTATAATTTTCTCTGGATTGTAATAACAAGCTTTTAATTCTCTGGACTCAAATAAAAGTCCAGAGAAATTCACTTTCAAGATCAAAAACAAATTGACATCAAAAGACAAAAATGCTCTTTCTCTTCACTTTACCAAGAAAAAGAGAGAGAAAGTGAGAGAAAGTCCATGGGCATGGAGTTCTATGATTCCATCATCATTATCATCTTCTTCTTCTTCTTCTTCTGCAATGTTTGTAGGACTAAAATCAAACTCAACTAGAGATTTAGATTCAGCAAACATTGACCATATGCCTTAAGTTCATCATATTGATCACGAAAGTTTACATCGTACAGATTGCAACATTCATCCAAGAAGAAAAAACAATTCTTCCCTTTATATCCATCGAAATCTACAACAGAAAAAGAGTAGCAGCAATCTGTACCTACCAACAATACTCTCTCACCCAAATCTGTCACTTTAGCCCATTTGTGCTCTTCTTCATTTAGCTTATAAACCTTGAAACGAACAGAGAAATTCTAGGAAGGTCAAAGAATTTCTCCGGACTTCCCAGAGAATTTCTCTGGATTCCAGTCTAGAGATTTTCTTTGGATTTCTATAGAATTTCTCTGGATTTTCTCTAAATTTTCTCTGAATTTTTTAATCGCGAAATATAAGATATTAGGGGAACAAAAAAAAAAAAAAAATACCTCTTTCTCTATAAGATATTAGATATAAGATATTAGAGAATTTCTTTCCAGAGAAAATCACCTCTTTTTCAAAATTCTTCACAATCCCAAGCTCCAAAACCTTATCATCACTAGTCAGAGAAAATTACTTCAATTAGTATGTAAATGAGGCAAAATTCACTTCTACAAACAATCCAAATCAAAATTCAGTTTCTTTCTAATAATTGTTTATCATTCTATATAGATCACCTAGCAGATCACTATTGCAGAAGATCATTTACAAATCAAAAAGAGCTACTTTAAAATCAATAAAAACAAAATTAACTAAACAAAAAAGTAAATATTTATACAAATACATAACATGCATATATCAAGCCGTTTTTGACAACTATGCTTTTAACGTTATGCACTCACTCCCCTAACAATTTGACAAAACCATTTCATCAAACAACAAATGGACATATTGAATTAGTCAGCAACTACTTTTCAGCTCATCGAAATCCACTCACATAGGCATTTCATCAAACAACAAATCTGTTAGAATAGTAGAGAGAGAGGAAAATAATATGCATTGTATTGAATGATTTGTCCTATACAATAGAAGGTCTGTATATATAGGTTGAGAAAGTATCCTACTAGAAATCTAACTATGAGAAAGAGTATTCTACAAGAGACCTAAATGCGACAATACTTAATATATCTAGGAAATCAATACCTAATATATGCATTAACATCCCCCTCAAACTCAAGGAGGATAAACATCTTGAGTTTGGAGAGAGAAACTAAAACATAAAATAAAACTAAATAAAATAAAAGGCACATAGATTGTAAAATCCAAATAGAAGCGCAAGGGAGCTTGAAATAGATCAGAGGCTGGAACTAAAGCCAGAAGACAGTTTATGGTCGTGTCGGACCATTGTAGGAACTGGCTGAAACTAATGCCAGGACAATTTAAGGTCGTGCTAGACCGATATAGAAATTGGCTGGAACTAATGCCGAGAGACAGTTTATGGGCGTGTCGGACCATTGTAGGAACTGGCTGAAACTAATGCTAAGATAGTTTAAGGTCATGCCGGACCGTTGTAGAAACTGGCTGACCGGAATCAATGTCGGGACAGTTTAAAGGGTCATGCCAAACCAATGTAGAGAACGGATGTTGAACCAGCAAGCGTGGCACACACATAACTTATGATGTAGTGCTAAACGATAATGGCAACAGATGACTGAGTACGCCAGGGGGCGGCTTAAATAGTGCGTCAGGGGGCGAGTTTGGTGATGCACTAGAGGAAGCGGCTTGGGTTGTACGCCAGAGAGTGCAGCTTGGATTGTACGCCAAAGGAGACGGCTAGGTGGTTTGCATGGTATATAACCATGTTCACCATGATATAGGTATAATACCCCTCCTCAAACACAAATAGGTTTGAAGATATAAACCAATTTGAGGTTGAAGTAGAGAGAAAGATAGAGTGGAGGAAAAAAAATGTATTACGAGTAAAAAAACAAAAAAAAATATGATAGAGATATTTGGGGTAGGAATAAACCAGCGGATAGAGGAAGAGATCACCACGAAGTGATACTGAAAGGAAAACATAACAGCAGAATAGGTTGAGGTCCGGCGAGCGGCCAAGGCGAGGCTACCGCCCATCGGTGAAGCAAAATTACTATGTTCTTAACCTAACTCTGATACCATGTTAGAATGGTAGAGAGAGAGGAAAATAATATGTATTGTATTGAATGATTTGTCCGATACAATAGAAGGCCTGTATATATAAATTGATAAAGAGTATTCTACTAGAAATCTAACTATGAGAAAAAATATCCTAAAAGAGACCTAAATGTGACAATACCTAATATATCTAGGAAATCAATACTTAATATATGCATTAACACAATTTACATATTGTCTATCACAAAACGAAAAGGATTATTTTCATGATGTAATTGTTTTAGGTTAAAATTCTTTAGATAGAAACTCACAAAAAATAATAATAATATTAATAAGAAGGTAGCCCAATGCATGAAAATTGAAACCAAAAAAAAAAAAAGAACATTCATTTTCTTGGAAAATTTGAAGATAAAGTTTGAAGGGAGAGAGAGAGAGAGAGTGAAAACCTCTTTCTTGTTGTGTTCATCAACAGCAAATCAAGCGAGGTTGTCGATCTCTAAGTTGTTTGCACTGTCTTCTGATTCCTTAATTCCTCCGACTTTGGCCATCTCTCAATCTCTTTTTTTTTCTCTGTTTTACAAATTATTGCGAGGTTAAAATGCAAATAGAGTTTGCTCTTTATATCTACACAAAAGAGCTCTTTGGTATGCCAAATTTCTCTGTGATATATGGATATTGGGTTGAGGGACCTTAGACATCACAAAATAATATTGTGGATTTCTTCCATTACTAAAAATGAGATAGGGACTTTAGACTAATTTTCCCTAAAATTTTAGTATAAATTTTATAGTATTTGGTTCTAAAAATATGAATAGTTTATTATAAGAAAAAATAATACTTGTAATCTATTTTTTTAAAGATAAATGTGAAAAAATAAATAAGTTATGATTATTGAATCAATTTAATTTTTTTAATGATTGATAAACACTTAGAACATAATAAAATGAACCGTTCGGATAATTGAAACAAAACTCATGTTGAGCCCCCACAGATTCCTTAAGTTCAAAATTACAGTCTTATGGCTTGTGGATAATATAGAAAAAAAGTCAAAATAATTAAAATTTTAATATATTTTCACATATTCTTATGAATTTTTATATTTATTAAAATATATTTCAATACATTTTTAATTAGAAATTATCCACTAGTTCAGAAACATCACATATCCATATACCCATCCAATAATAATTAAGTGATGCTAGGAATTTCAAATAATCTACCAAATTTTCTACAAAACCTTTGACATAGGTGTGGGACCCATACACATGTGGGTTTATGTAGGTCTCACTGAGAGGTTAGGTAAAAAAAATTGATAGATTATTTGGGATTCATAGTATTTTCTATAATAATTTGCAGTTTGTCCATTATTTACTTAGTTTTAGGATCATATATTTATTTATTCTCATGTTATTGATTCAACACATTGCCAACATAAAATTCTCATAAGACAGGATAATTTTAACACAATTAATTGAGACTAATAAGTATTCATTAAACATTCATTAGCATTTTCCTTGCAAGAAAGTGTGATTGACTCTTGCGAACAGGTGCATACCTTGTGGACCCAAAGAAAAAGTTCAACCACGAAGAAGTTGATTCTGATAAGTACTAAAAGTTGTACAAGTTCGTGCTTTTATCAATCAAAGTGTGGGGATATATTTTCTGAGTACCAACACGTGGCAAGGTGACACCGACGTGTCAGCCGAGGTGCCACGTGTCCTGGTCGTGACGCCGAGGTGATCTCGGCAAGGCCGAGGTTATCTCCAAAGATATCGAAATCCGAGATAAGTGGATAAGGGACAAGAGTCCTAGAATGAAAAGGGAACTTAACCTGGATGAGGGACAAGAGTCCTAGAATGAGAGAAGACTTCAGTTTGTATTAAGATAAGACTCTTAGAGAGATTATCCTAATTTTATTGGGAGTCCAAGATTAGTAGTAATCCTGAGTCCATAGAAGTTAGGCTTCTATTGGGACTAGGTTTATGTTGGCTATAAAAGAGAGGCACCCACATGGGTCTAAGGTATGCTTTTTATGCTCAAGCTAGTGAGTTTAGCACTATTGATTATTTTTGAGAGATATTGAGTACTGACTTGATCGTCGGAGTACCCCCGGGTGGCGAACCACCACCGGAGTCTTCTCTTTCTGTTGCAGGTTAGTCAGGTGCCATCTTTTCTGCCGGTGCTCTCCAGCTGGATACTAAGATTGCAGTGTGGTCAGATTTTCACTCACACACAAAGTTAGAAAGATCTCAGACGCACCAGCGGCTAAAGAAATATGGCTCAGGCTGTTGTCTTTTTTGCAGCCAAATGGATTGGTGAATTGATAATTCAAGAAGCAAAACTCTTATACGGAGTGTGCGACCAAGTTGACGATTTGTTGGTTGAGTTAAGACAGATGCAGTGCTTTTTAAAAGACGCAGACGCAAAACAAGTTGAACATGAGATCATCCGTCATTTGGTTGGGGAAATCAGAGAAGTTGGTTATGATGCTGAGAATGTGATCACAAGCTATTTCCTTAAGCTTGGGCCAAGGAGAAGAAGAGGCATCCGAAACATCCTCGTGAGATCTATTTGCATCTCCAATGAATTCATTCCTCGACACCAAATTGGCTCGGAAATTAATACAATTAAAAGTAAGATCACAAGGCTTACTGCAGGATTATCAAGTTACGGCCTAATTGCTATGCCACATGAAAGAGAATGTTCAAGTTCTGCACTCCAAAGGCCATCTCAATTGCGACGAACTTACTCCCATGTTCATGAACAGGATTTCATTGGTTTTGAGCAAGATATCAAGATATCAGTGGCACAATTGGTGAGTGAAGAAGCCAAACACCATAGAGTCGTTTCCATTTGCGGCATGGGTGGTTTGGGAAAGACTACCTATGGGGATATATTTTCTGAGCACCAACACGTGGCCGAGGTGACACCGAAGTGTCAGCCAAGGTGCCACATGTCCCGGTCATGATGCTGAGGTTATCTCGGCTAGGCCGAGGTTATCTGCGAGAATACCGGAATCCGAGATAAGCGGATAAGGGACAAGAGTCCTAAAATGGGAGAAGACTTCAGTTTGGGTAAAGATAAGACTCTTAGAGAGTTTATCCTAATCCCACTGGGAGTCCCAGATTAGCAGTAATCCTAAGTCCATTAGGGCTAGGCTCCTATTGAGACTAGGATTGTATTGGCTATAAAAAAGAGGTACCCCCATGGGTCTAAGATATGCTTTTATGCTCAAGCTTATGAGTTTAGCTATTGATTATCTTTGAGAGATATGGAGTACTGACTTGATCGTCGGAGTACCCCCGGGTGGACGAGCCACCGTCGGAGACTCTTCTTTATGTTGCAGGTCAGACAGGTGCTATCTATTCTGCCGGTATTCTCCAGTTGAGTACTAAGTTGGCAGTGTGGTCGGAAATTGACACACACACTACCCTTGCTAGGAAAGTGTACCATCACCAAGACGTTAGGTGCCATTTTGATGCCTTCACTTGGGTTTCAATATCTCAACAATGGCAACTAAAAGATCTTTTGCAAAGGATTCTAACTAAACTCATTCCAGAGAAGAAGGATGATGTTGTGAGAATGATAGAGGATGATCTAGTCAAGCTACTATTTGAAGTTCAACAGTAGAAAAAATGTTTGGTTGTTCTTGATGACATTTGGAAATCAGATGCTTGGGTCAGCTTATCACTAGCATTTCCCAAAGTAAATACGGGCAGCAAAATAATTCTTACTAGTCGTAATAAAAACGTGATAACATTTGTGGATCCAAATGGTTTCATCCTCGAACACAAGTGTTTAAGTAAGCAAGAGAGCTGGAAGTTATTTGAGAAAAAAACTTTCTCGAAAATAGATACTACAGGTTAGTTTGTTGTGAAATTTCAAATATTTTGTGATCTAACTCCATATCCACTACTATTACACTGCTACTAATATGCTATCATGCTTTGCTTTTGTAGTTCAATAACCCTTGCCCTTTTTTTTTTTATAAGATCTATATATTTCTACTATTGTTTTAATTCTCATTTTTACCTAATCAATGCTATGTTCATAGATTTTTGAATTACACCACAAATCTTGAAATAGAAGTGGTGACACATAACATAATTTTGCTAGAAATTTTGAATTGGAACAACGAAATAAAAAAGAAAAAGAGTAAGACAATGATGTGAAAATGATTCTTCAGGTTTCTAGTCTCACACAACCACATTCAATGCAAAACTACAACAAAAATGTTTATTTCTTGCATTTTGTGGGCATATAATTTTTTACTATTCTCTTCTTGAAATCATGGATGATAGATTGTTTCATATGGTTGGGATTTATTCTCTTGTTAATTAGTTTAATATGCCGGGGTATTTATTCCAAGGCATATTAAATGGCAAGTTGGTAGTTTATTTTTAAAATTTTAAACATAACATAACAATAGACAATAAAAAGTCTTTGTCAGTGTAATGTAAAACATTTTTGCAAATTCTTTTAGAGCGCATAAGACAAACTAGCATACCTGTGTTCGACCAACTATGACAAGAGGTCTTCTGTGCTTTGACAAATTTACACTTTGGTCTGTTGCAGAATTCAAAGTTGACACAATGATGGAGAAGTTAGGAATAGAAATGGTTGAACAATGTGGGGGCTTACCACTAGCCATTGTAGTACTTGGAGGACTTCTAGGAACAAACTTGACCCTGAGCCATTGGCAGAGAGTGCAACAAAATTTCAATTCATATCCAAAAAGAGGAGAATACATGAGAAGAGGAGGACAAGATGGAAGAGTATTGGATGTGTTAGCTTTGAGTTACCAAGACTTACCATATCAGCTCAAGGCATGTTTCCTTTATTTGGGCAATTATCCTGAGGATTTCGACATTGATGCAGAGAGACTATATCAATTGTGGATGGCTGAAGGCTTCATATCCCAAGAAGAAAGAGGGGAAGACGAAACCATAATGGACGTGGCAGAACGTTACTTGGGTGAACTAGCACAAAGGTGCATGGTTCAAGTGGAATTGCAGAGAGAGGAGGAGTATTCAATAATTAGAGAAAGCAGAGGGTTTCGATGTTGTCGACTTCATGATCTCATGAGAGATTTATGTTTGTCAAAGGAAAAAGAGGAAAATTTTCATCAGGTCATTGAATGTGGGCATATAACTCAGCAAGAGCATCCCTCTTCTTCATTCATGGTAACATCAATTGGTGGTAACACTTGCAGTAAAATACAAAGACTTGTCATCAATCTAGATAAGAAGAATAGTAACTTTCGTCTCTTTGAACAAGAAGAAAGAGCTCGGCATATTCGGACAATTTTATTCTTCTTAGGTGCTGATTGTGATTATCGGTTTGGAGAACAATTGACCCGTTTCTCCAAAGAATCCAAATTTCTTAGAGTTATAAATTTTGGTGGAAATTCATTTGACCAAACAGGAGGAACAAAAGAGTTACCAAAAGAAATAGGAAACCTAATCCTTTTGAGTCACTTGGGTCTAAATAGGACTGGATTCACAGAGTTTCCATCATCAATAGGCAACCTTAGACACTTGCAAACCCTTGATTTACGAACAAATTTGTGTAGCATCAGCGTTCCAAATGTGTTGTGGAAGATGGAAGGATTGGTACATCTTTATCTTCCTCCTTGTGGTTGCTTTCATGTAAAAGGCAAACTGCAAGTAGATGGTTTGAGGAATTTGGAGACGCTAGAAAACTTGTGTTCAAAAAAGGTTAATGTTAGAGATCTCTCCAAATTAACCAATCTCTGGAGATTGAAGAATGTAATCGTAGAGGGAAAGCTTGAGGACCTAACAATGGTCAATAACTACATCCTTAACGGCAACCATCGACTACATCACACATCCATTACTATTCAAAATTTTGATTTATGTTCAGAAGATGGATTAAGCCTCCTGAGACAACTGCTTGGGTGTGTTTGCCTTGTTCAATTGCGTATAGATGGGATTATAGGTAAGTTACCACAATACGGACACCAGTTATTATGCCCAAGCCTCACCTATTTAAGGCTGTGTGACTCTGAACTTAAGGAAGACCCAATGGCAACACTGGAGAAGCTGCCTAACTTATGCTGTGTTTGGTTGGGGGATTTGAAGAGGGATTTGGAAAGGGAAATGGAAAATGTAGGTGAAATGTGAATAAAGCATGCCTATATTTCACCTAGTTTCACACACCTTTTCCCTTTCCTTTTCCAAATCCCTCCCCAAATCCCCCAACCAAACACAGCGTTAAGGATTCTATGGTTAGATAATAATGCCTTTGTAGGAAAGAAAATGGTTTGCTCTGCTCATGGTTTTCCTCATCTCAAGATTCTAAGACTTAGGTATTTAGAAATTGAGGAATGGAGGGTGGATGACGGAGCCATGCCTAAACTTTCTTCTCTAGGGATTTTGTCCTGCAAGAAATTGAAGATGCTTCCGAATAGATTGAGATTCATCCCTACCCTCCAAGAATTGAAGATTGACTGGACGCCTAAAGCATTCAACGACAAGCTTCGAGTGGTCGATGGCCAAGAAGGAGAGGATTTTCACAAAATTAGCCACATCCCTTCCATTCGTTTTGGTGGTAAGTAAAATAATTCCTTTTTCTAGATGAATGAATCCAAAAGGGAACAGTAAGAATTCTAATATACCACATTTTTTGTATGGGGTTGTTTGGGATGACCTAAATAAGTGTATTTTTTGTCTTTTTACAAAAAGATGTGCAGAAAAGTAGAGAGGTGATGTGATGAAAAAAAGATAAAAAGGTGAATTATATTGGAGTTGCCAAACTTAGCCTTAATCTTTCATATTAAAATAAACTGACAAAAACAAGAAAATAGAAGAATTTTAGAAAAGTAATCAATAAATTTTATTTTACTTTTGAAATTACTCATGGGTTGTATCAAGTTTTAATATAAATAACTAAGTCTTATTTATAATAAAAGGTTCCTACAAGATTCATTACTCTATAATGACGTCCTATTCCGATTTTATCCTTCCTATTTAATATGAACAACAATTTTATAAATAAATTTAACTTAATTAAAATTTAAAATTTTAATTGTAAAAATTATTAATCTTATACTTATAATTTTGTTTATTAAAAATCATTTAATTTGAACAATTAAAAATAATTTAATTATAAAATTTCTAATAAATTAAAATTATTTATGAAATTCTTTGTTCATAATTTGATATAACTCAATAATAATTTTCAAAATAAAATAGCACTTTTTGATAATTTTTCATTGTGAGTTATGATTTTTTTAAGACAATATCATAATTTTTACAATTAAAAATATTATTTTACTTAGATTAAAGATATTTTCATATTAAATTAGGAATAAAATTGTGATAACATCCACCATTATGGAGTAATAAATATTTTGAAAATATGTTATAAAAAATAAGATTTAATTGTACATATAATCTTGAAAACAAAATAGGACTTACTGATTATTTTTCCTAGAATTTCAGAGTAAAGATCAGTACTTCTTCCACCCATCTCTCTCCCTCTTTGTCTCATTTTTTCCCCCTTTTCTGCATATGCCAATAACTTTTTCTCTCGAAAAATATTTACGCGCAACTGTTCTTCTGTTGGGAATAGACTTGTTTCATATATATTTGAAAGTTTATACCTACATCTCATTTATTTTTAGTTGCTTATTATTCCCAAGTCCTATACTAGAATTCATAATATAATTGTATCTACATCACACGATATTTTTGTTGGTATTTTTCTGTCTAAATTTTTAGTCTCTAGAATTACTGTCAAGACATCTATTTATCTCTCTCTTACTCTTAATATTTATTTCTCACCATGAAATGCTAAATAGATGAAGTTATCAACTGCTACAATGAAAGGGGAAAAAAATTGTGTTGGTGAATTTCTTAATTAACATGGGATTTAACTTTTAAATCTACATCTTATCTTTTCCTTTAACATAGCTCTGGAATTAGTTATACAATAAATTAGGAAGAACAAATTTATTTTTACACAACAGTCATCCTCTGTGGATTGTTGCAGACCAACCGTCAAAATCATGAAAACGGGTAATTGCTCTTAAAAAAATTAAGAAAAATTTTCTCTTAAAAATAAAAGAAAAACAGATATTGAACTATATTTAGAATTGGAGAGGAAACTTGTACGTATTGAGGGGTACTAATAAGCACTAAAAAGATAATGCCATCATGTTCTTATTGATCATTACTAATGTCATATTCCTATTCATTACAAATTTCATGTTCCTATTCATTCATACTGTCATGTTTCAAATTCACATGCTTATACTATATTCATCATGAAGGTGAATTCGATTAAGAGGATGAAGACATTGTTGTTAGGGAGGCTATTGTCTCTGTTGAAGCTGAAGGGTTAAGGTAATAATTGTTGAAATTGAAGCTCAGCAAATTGTTCATTAGTTAAATTTTATGTATAGAACTTGTACGAGCACGAAATAATGTTTTCGTCTAATCCTGTTGATGAAGTTTGCGTTCCTCCAAACGTCGTCGCTTTACTCCCTGAAAACACAAACATGAGCTAGCCGGCGGGTGTGTGCCGAATACCTCTCTGATGCCTAAGTCAGCAAAATAGACAAATAGACAAAAGCTCTGTGTATTCCGAAAGTCAAAGTTGTGTTACCTGTACATAGGTTATGTTGTGAGCTTTTATAGGTTCCGCGTGGCACAATCCTAGTAGGACTCTTATTCCTCCATGTAGAGTCCTCCTAGGAATCACACTCCTGAAAGATAATATTTATCCTCCAACACCCCCCTCACTGCTTAAACAAAGTGAGATGATTTTACCTCGATGGGATGACACTATAGCCGAGCTAACAATATCTCTTTGTCATACTCAATCCAGCACCTTCACATGCAACACATAGCTCGGCTTTTGTTCACTTGTATCTCGATTTTCTCTGTTTAGACCGAGCTAACTGCAGAAAGTCTTGACCCAGCTAAAAAGGGCAAGGTCCACCTTAAGAAGCCCAAACACCTTGGTTTTGAATATTATTACCGAGCTAATTATCACCACTCCGATCGTGGTAACTGTTACCATACTTGGACCGAGCTAACTACAAAGTCCTCTTCGCTAAGCCCTTTTTCACCGCGGCCCATAGAACGGCCCATTATTATACCTTGGCCTAGCTCAGCCCTAATGCACATAAAAGCTCCCTCTCAATTGTGCTTTAATTCCATCTGCGTATCATAATTGGGATTACCTGTTATCAGCCGAACTAAAACTTTAGACCTTTAACCGAGCTAAATTGTCACCGGGCTACCGATTTGTCTGGTCAAAAAACGTCTTTTCAGTCGCTGCAAAACTGAATTGCTTACGATTCTCTTGGACACGTGGCAAGCCTTTATTGGTTAATTACAGTTGCCATAGTCGCCCTCGTACCTCACAAAATTTGAACAGTCCCGCCCAAATCAAGGTTTTATACAAAAACCTTATTTTTTCAAATCAAAACATTTTTGTTCATCTTCTCTCTCTCTCCCTCTAAGCCTCCATTTTTCCAAACACAGTGCCTGCAAATCTCCTCCTTGCGATCTCGATCTTCATCCTCTCGTCTTCAAACTGTAAGTAACTCAATCCCATTTCCTTTTTGTTTGTATAGTTCCTGTAGTATGTAACATACTATTCGTATGTTTCTCAAAACACACTATTTTGGCTTCCATTTTTCTGGGAAATAACCACTAAAAACCATGTAATAGAACCACTAGATTCACGAACAATTTGAGAAACGACGCTTTTGATCCAAAATAATACTCCAACCGAACTAGGAACTTGTTTGTATTAGGTGCGAGCCTAGCCAAACTGGATAACTCTTCTAACAATTGAACTAAAACTTTATGTCATACCTGTAGTTTCAATCGGTCTAAGAACCTTCTGTTTCATTTAGCCGAGCTAGCGAATTGTTTGTATTAGGTTTGCGCACTACCGAACTAGAAAGCCTTAACCAATGACCGAGCTATAACTTGGGGCCAAACTAGCTCTTTGACTTACTCAAAACCGAACCAAGAATGCTGCACCCTAAGCTTCAACTGGGCTACGAATCTCTCGTTCCACTTAACCGAGCTAAAGTTCTTTGCTCCAACCGAGCTAAGAACGGATAGTATCCCACGTAGCCGAGCTAGGATTCTATTTATTTTGCCTTTGTTTCTTTTGGCACGGTCTAACAATCTGGGCTTAACACTTTTCATCTCCACTTTGAGACTGACTAGGTTGGCCAGGCACACCTTTGCACGCTCAACCGAGATACTGAAGGTCATCTCAACACCGAGCTAGCACTATGAGCTAATTTATACATAATTTAAGTCCACATGGGGAAATATCGATTTTTAGTGAACTCTCCAGGGGCTATTGCCGAATTCCACAAGGACTACAATATCCCAGATGACGTCCACCTTTCACTAGCCGAGCTAGACACAACTCCATGGGGAAAACAGGGCTTCGTTCCCTTCACTGTCCTTTCCATTGTAGAAGCCGGACTCCGATTCCCTGTTCAACCCATCCTTTGTGAATTTTTAAGGCAGACTAGGATATGCCCAACCCAACTCAGCACCAATTCTTACAGAATAATAAATGGCATCGCCGAGCTAAATCGCCGGCTTGGCCTCAACCTCGGTTTAGCCGAGCTATTTCATCAATACTCTCTAGGTCAGAACGAAGACGGCTGGGTATACTATTTAAGAATAAGACGCCGCCAAGAGAAAATAATAAAAAAACACCCCAGATAAAGATGTAAACGACGACGATTTTTTCTAGGTTTCTGGTAACTTTAAGGACCAAGAAGCCCAAATACCAGGAGACCGGATTAACTGGAATAAAGGAGTAGCAGGTATATACCTCGGCTCAGTTTTGTGCGTTCTTTACTCCGTTGGTCACATTTTGAACCGTACTAATTGTTGTCTTTTTCCTTTATGCAGACTTGAACCATCTAAAGTCACAGTATAGTTACCCCAATCAAGACGCACTCCGCGCCGCGCTACGATATCGCGAACGAGGTTGGGCCCAGCTACTCAATTTCGAACCGACATACAGACACAGCAGCAGGAGGAAGACCAGGGTGACAGATTTCCTCCTGGAACCCTCGCCAGAACCAGATCCAACATTACCACAAATTAATTTGATCCCACTAACAGAAGACCAAGAGATGGCTAAGAAGAGAGCTGTCAGAGCACTTATCACTGAAACAACAACTTCAGCTGTAGGTGACCAGACCGAGATACCACAAGCTGGCCAAACACATGAGGCCGTGGTAGCCCTTCCAACAGCCCGGGCCTCATCATCTCGGCCAAGTAAGCGTGCTCACACTTCCTCAACCGAGCCACGTCTTGTTGATGAAGAAGACCCCATACTTCCCCAAAACATGCCACCGAGGCTAGAACTTGAGCATTCTAACCAGGCTAGCCCTTCTGAATGGGCCCCAAAGATAACATACAAGAATTGGCCTGTTTCCAACACCGATTCGGTAGTAGCAGGCAAGGACCACTCGCTCGCTTTCAATCTCGCCAAAAGTGTGTGTCTGCCTGCCGACATGGAGCACCACGATCACCTCACCGAGCTAAAGGCCATCCATTCGGCCACTAAGTCAATGGTGCTGGTAAGTGTTGCCCTAACTGCCATCCATTAATCAAAACCTATTTGCTCGGTTTCTGTTCATAACTGCTACCTCTTTTGTAGGCTATGCAAAAGAATCACATCGCTCACAAGCGAGTTTTGGAGCTTCGCAAGACAGCACGGTTGGCCGTGGCAGATACCAACGCCAGGACAGTCGAGCTACAAGAAGCGAAGGCCAAAATGACCGGGCTCGATTTTGAAGTCGCTCGATTCACTGAGCTGGTCAATTCGGCGGAGGCGGACAAGCAAAAGGCCTTGGCCAAGCTGAAAGACCATTATTTGCGTGAGCTGGCTAAGATCGAGATGAAAAAAGACGCCAAGATAGCCAAACTAGAGAAGAAGATGGAAGACGCGGAGAACCGCGGTTACAAGGAAGGTGAAGCCACCTACATCCTGCAGTGCGAAGCTGCCAAGGATATATTTTTCAAGTGTGGATGGAAGGCGGCTGTGGCGAAGCTCGGTCATGGCCAAGAGACCGAGGTCTTCCAGAACCCTCCCCCACATTTCATACCGAGCTACATGACGGAGTATGCCAATGCTATTCAGCAAAATCTTCTTGAAGTTGAAGAGGAAGAGGCATCCCCAGAACCCAACAACGCCCTGGTCGTTGCCAATGATCCCAGTCTTCAAACTGCCCAGTTAGCTCAGGTGGAGCCATTGGTGCCCATTGTGGTTGATGATGTGGTAGGGCCCGACTTACCCGCTAATGCCGGGCTACCAGCTGGTGAAGCTCGGGTTGACTTGGATGCTGATTTGGATGACCTCTTTGCATATCATGTATTTTCTTTTCTTCAGATGCTAACTGTAAGAAAGTTGTAACCAGGCTGAGGCCCTATCTTTTGTACCTTTGAATTGAATTTTGAATGAAATCTTTTTCTTTTTGTTCGGTCTGTTCCATACCTGCACTTATTTTCTACTATGATTTGCATGAAGTATAACATTTTCTGGCCGAAATATCTATCTCGGTCTTAACTTTGTAATCTATTTGGTCATACCTGCCAACCTCTTCAGCCTAGATCCTTATCTCGGCTGAAGAGTACTCAACGTTGGTTATTCCAGCCAACCACTCTTTAGCTTAGATCCTTATCTCGGCTGAAGAGTACTAAAAGTTGGTTATTCCAGCCAACCACTCTTCAGCCTAGATCCTGATCTTGGCTGAAGAGAGATAAGTGTTGATTTTTCCAGCCAACCTCCTCAATCTAGATCCTTATCCCGGCTGAAGAGAGCTCAGTGTTGGTTATTCCGACCAACCTAGAGCCAAGTGTTTGGTTATTCCTGCCAAACTTTTTTAGCCTAGATCCTGATCTTGGCTGAAGAGAGCTTAAAGTTGGTTATTCCTGCCAACTTAGAGCCAAGTGTTGGTTTTTCCGGCCAACCTCTTCAGCCTAGATCCTAATCTTGGCTGAAGAGAAACAAATGTTGGTTTTTCCAGCCAACCTCTTCAGCTTAGATCCTGATCTTGGCTGAAGAGAGATAAGTGTTGGTTTTTCCAGCCAACCTCTTCAGCCCAGATCCTAATCTCGGCTGAAGAGAGCTCAGTGTTGGTTATTCTGGCCAACCTAGAGCCAAGTGTTTGGTTATTCCTGCCAAACTTCTTCAGGACTCTTATTCCTTCATGTAGAGTCCTCCTAGGAATCACACTCCTGAAAGATAATATTTATCCTCCAACACCCCCCTCACTGCTTAAACAAAGTGAGATGGTTTTACCTCGGCGGGATGACACTATAACCGAGCTAACAATATCTCTTTGTCATATTCAATCCAGTACCTTCACATGCAACACATAGCTCGGCTTTTGTTCACTTGTACCTCGATTTTCTCTGTTTAGACCGAGTTAACTGCAGCAAGTCTTGACCCAACTAAAAAGGGCAAGGTCCACCTTAAGAAGCCCAAACACCTTGGTTCTGAATATTATGGCCGAGCTAATTATCACCACTCCGATTGTGGTAACTGTTACCATACTTGGACCAAGCTAACTACAAAGTCCTCTTCGCTAAGCCCTTTTTCACCGCGGCCCATAGAATGGCCCATTATTATACCTTGGCCTAGCTCGGCCCTAATGCACATAAAAACTCCCTCTCAGAACTGGTGCTAATATAGAGGATATGCTAGCTGATTGTCATATATTTGCTCTGTATTTTCTCAACTCTTGTTTTGTTCATACTAGAGGATCTTGTAAAATAGATGGCCCATGATCATGAAGTAGCCAGGTTTGCTTTATCTATGAATGTAATTTCTATGGTTGATATGGCATGTATTCAGACTGATCTTAGGCTGGTTTGACCTTCATCTAGTGTTTCAATAAAATTTTCTTTGGTTGACAAAAAAGAAAAAGAAAAAAGAATGAGATCAGAGGATGCATTCTTTCTCACAGTTATTTATTATGATTTTAATCCTTTTTAATGAAAAGTTTGACGAAAGTGTATGCAAATTACATAGCTAAAGCTAATCAAAATTGGAATCTGAACATTTTGCTTATTAATCTGGAGATATATGTAGATTAAAAGAAAAAGAAAAAGTACAAAAAAAAAGAGCTTTTCATCTAATCTAGGATTATCAAATGGACACTTGAAAGTGCAATTCAATTTGAAGAAAATAAAATGGGAGAAGGAAGAACTAGCATGGTATAAACAAAATTCTTTGTTCAAACTATTTGCGTAGCTAATCACATTGTTTGCTGTAAATTGCCAACCATTCAAGGTTTTGTGATAATACATGATACGTTTACTGCATAACTTTCACAAAACCAATCATCAGTAGTAAATAATTTACTAACTAGTTACCTCTTTAAAGTATGTTCAACATTTATTTTAATCTATAGATGAAGTTATCAACTGCTACATTGAAAGAAAATTATGTTGGTGAATTTCTGATTGTGGCATTTACATATTGATCACAGACCTACTTAACTTAACATGGGGTTTAACTTCTATCATCATCTTATCTTTTCCATTCACATGTTAGCTTTGGCATTAGTTAGGTAATAAATTAGGATGAAAATTTTGCTTATTACATGACAATTCCCACTGTGAATTGCTACGTAGCCATAAAAATTATGACAGCAGGTAATATCTCTCAACAATAAAAATAAAAATAAAAATTAAGGACTTAAAAATAAAAGCTTTATTGAAATAGAATTGGACTTGTAGAGAAACCTTGCCCCTTTCAACTAGCATTAAATAAGTACTTTCATGTTTTATTCATCATTAGTAATGTAATGTTCCTTTTTTTGATAGGTTGTAATGTAATGTTCCTATTCGTTAGTATTGTCATGTTTTAATTTTATAAGCTTATGTATGCTTATGTTCAAATCAATTCCAGGTGAACGGAATTGAAGGCAATGCTATTTGGGAGGTTCTTGTCATTGCAGGTATAAATTCTATGCACAGGACTGGTGTTGACACAGAGGTGGTGGTAGATGATTGTCATATATTCACTTGATATTTTCTCAACTGTTGCTGTGTTATCTTGCAGCACATGGCTCTTCATTTTAACTTCATCTAGTTTTTCAATAAATTTTTCTTTTGGTGACAAAAAAATGAATGATATCAGGGATTCATTATTTCCCGTTGCTTCCATTGCTTTAATCAGCTTCATACAATGCTTTTAATCCCTTTTTGAAACTTATGAAACCATTATGAAAAGTTTGAGAGAAGTTTACACATTGATTAGTTAGAGTTAACAAAAATTCAAATTCGGGCATTTCGCTTATTAATCTACATATGTACTTATGTTAGATAAAAAATAAGAAAAAAGACTGAACAAGGAAAAGAAGCTAAATTTCTAATCTAGGAATTATTGAATGAAGCCTTGAAAATGCAACTCTATTTCAAGAAACTACAATAAGAAAGGAAGAAACCAGCCTCGGTTGTATAAAAATTCTTCATAAGACACCCATACCCAATTTAAACACTGTGATCTTTTAATTTTATATGATGGGTGAAGAAAAGACGCTCACTCTTGTTAGAAGTGGAGAGGAAACTTGCCCTTGTTGAGTGGTATTGAATAAGTACTAACACATTAGTATTGTCATGTTTTTATTCATTAGTAGTACTGTCATATTCCTATTCATTAGTAATGTCATGTTTGAATTTTATATGTTCATGTTATGTCAAAATCAACTCCAGAAGAAAATTTGAAAAGCAAGATATGGTTTGATAGCTTAAATCAAGTAATAGTTCAAAGAGTTTGTAATCAAGAATTCATTTCTTCTAGTTGCATATCAAATTTGTTAAATCAGTGCAGCTGTATACTATGATTTTATTCCTTTTTATTTATTTATTTATTTTTTAACTTAGGAGTTCATGTTCAAAATCCAGATTGGGGAATTTCATTTACCAAACAGCTAATTTGTTGCAGGATGATGATATTGTCTTACTTCTATGCTGCTTCTTCAACCTTGATGACAGAGGCAAAAAGCTTGTCTGGAAGCTCTTAGATGGTTCAAGCATATATTAATGGATATCTGTGTGGTGTTCACTTGTTGACACATATAGTTCTAATTTAATTTGGTGAAGTTACTTTGGCTGGAGACTTATGTGGACTTTAATTTGTATGGTTTATTGGAAGACATTAAAACTATATTTAATTTGTTTGCATGTTTAAGTTCTTATTTTGTTGTACTAAAGCTACTTGGTAGGCTGTTCATGCGGCTCATGTTCTACCTAATAAGTCTGTACTTGTTTGTCATGTACTTGTTTAGTTTTATATATTTATGGGTAAAATTATATTTGTGGTCTCTATAATTTGCTTTTGGAATCAATTTGGTCCATGTAATTTCAACTCTATCAATTTTGCCTTTTAGTTTTCATATGGTGTCAGTTTAGTGCAATTGAACTCCTTAACAAATTTGACAGAAATGGAGAGCATACAAATGGTCCATTCAAAAGGGAATAAGTTATTTCAAATTAGATATTAATTCCTTAATCACTTTAAAAATAGTGAATGTGCTATTTTGCCTATTGAATTTAGTCAAATTTCTATAGTGAATGTGCTATTTTGCCCATTGGATTTAGTCAACAATGGCGCAAGCCACTGGATAGCAAGGCTTTGTACACAAACTCTTTACCTTTTGATTGGGTTGTCAACCCCCCTGTTGCCTTAAATTTTGTTCTTTCTTCAGATGTATCCCATTTGCTTGTTTAATGATAGTTTGGGAGTTAAAATTGATGCAATATGAATTACTCAATGGTAAAATTGATGCAATTTAGAACTAGAAAAACTAAATTGACAGAAGAACTACATTTTTGGGACTACATGTGTCATTTGCCCTACAAATTTTTTTATTTTGAAAACAAACAAAAAGTAGCCTAGAAAGTGCAACTCAATTTGAAGAAATTACAATGAGAGAAGGACGAACAAGCATGGGTTAAACAAATATGATGTTAGCACCTTGTGTCGGGTATTTTGTTTTGTTTTCTTTGTTTTTATTTCATTTTATTACCAAACATAAATATATATATTCATGAGAAGAAGTTTTGAGGTGGAGAAATGTTTGAAGAAAAAGACACAATTATTTTTATTTTTCCTTGACCCAAGCCTTTCCCTAAACAGTGTGTAAACACATAAAACCAAGAGTAATTAACACGAAAAGAGCAAGAGCCCCAATAAATTTTGGATTGAGATTTATCTCTACCCTCAAAGAATTGGAGATTGCCTATATGCCTAAAGCATTCAATGAGAGGCTTCGAGTGGTCGATGGCCAAGAAGGAGAGGAATAGTAAGAATTTTAATGTACCACAATTTTTGTATTTAATCTTTGATATTAAGATAAACTGAAAAAGACAAGAAAATAGAAGAATTTTTCAGAAACAGAGTAGAGTGAAGATCGGTACTTCTTCCACTCATCTCTCTCCCTCTTTGTCTCTTTTTTTTCGTTTTCTACATATGCTCTACCTATGCCAATAACTTTTCCTCTCTTGAATATTCACATGCAAGCTGTTCTTCTGTTGGGAGTAGACTTGTTTCATATATATTTAAAAATTTATATCTACATCTCATTTATTTTCAGTTGCTTATTGCTCCCAAGTCCTATACTGGAGCTCACAATATATAATTGTATCTACACTACACAATATTTTTGTTGGTATTTTTCTGTCTAAATTTTTAGTCTTTAGCATTATTCTCAAGACATCTATTTATCTCTCTCTTATTCTTAATATTTATTTTTCACCATGGGGTGCTATATAGATGAAGTTATCAACTGCTAGAATGAAAGGGGGAAAACAAATTGTGTTGGTGAATTTCTTATTATGGAATTTACATACTGGTCACAGCCTGCTTTATTTAACATGGGATTTAACTTTTAAATCTACATCTTATCTTTTCCTTTTACATATCTCCGAAATTAGTTATGTAATAAATTAGGAAGAAAAAAAAATTATTTTTACACACAAGTTATCCTTTGTGGATTGTTGTAGACCCATCAAAATCTTGAAAACAGGTAATTGCTCTTAAAAATATTATGTTAGTGAATTTCTGATTGTGGTATTTATATATTGATCACAACCTACTTAACTTAACTTAATGTGGGGTTTAGGTTTAGCTTGTATCTACATCTTATCTTTTCCTTTCCCATCTTAGCTCTAGTATTAGTTAGCTAATAAATTAGGATGTAATTTTTTTACTACTACACGACAATTACCCACCATGAATAACCCATCAAAATCATGATAGTAGGTAATTTCTCTTTAAAAAAACTGAAGGACATAGAAATAAAAGCTAAAATATATTGAACTAGAATTAGAATTGGAGAGAAACCTTGCCCCTTTCAACTGGCATTAAATAAGTACTAAGACAATAGTACTGTTATATTTTATTCATCATTAGTAATGTAATGTTCCTATTCATTAGTATTGTCATGTTTCAATTTTGTATGCTTATGTATGCTTATGTTCAAATCAATTCCAGCTGAATGGAATTGAAGGCAATGCTGTTTGGGAGGTTCTTGTCACTGCAGGGTATGAATTCCATGCATAGAACTGGTGTTGACACAAAGGTTGTGGTAGATGATTGCCATATATTTACTTGATATTTTCTCAACTCTTGTTGTGTTTAATCTAGAAGATCTTGCACCAGGCAGCTCTTGGTTATAATTCATCTAGTTTTTCAATAAAATTTTCTTTTGGTGACAAAAAAAGAAAAGAAAAAGGGATGAAATCAATGATTCAGTATTTCTCAGTACTTATTGCATTGCTTTAATCAGCTTCATACAATGCTTTTAATCCCTTTTTGAAACTTATGAAATCATTATGAAGAGTTTGAGAGAAGTGTACTCGATTGGTTAGAGCTAATAATAATTCAAAGCCGGGCATTTTGCTTATCAATCTGCATATGTTAGATAAAGAGAAGAGAAAAAAAGCAGAACAAGGAATTATAGAATGGATCCTAGAAAGCGCAAATCTATTTGAAGAAACTACAATAAGAAAAGAAAGAAACTAGCCTGGGTTATATAAAAATTATTTGTCCATGGACTTATGCTGATAATGAAAGAGGATGAAATCAGGAATTCATTCTTTCTTGTTGCATATCAAATTGGTTTAACCAATGCTGCTGTACACTATTATTATTTTAATACCTTTTTACGTTTTCTTTTTGAAACTTAGTAATTGATAATGGAAAGTTTGATGGAAGTATACCCAAATGAATATGATTAGGCCTAATCAAAATCTTAATCAGGGAATTCACTTACCAACCTGCTAATTTGTTGCAGGATGGATGACAGTGTCTTAGTGCCTTGTAATGAATTAAGTTGTTCATCCGTCTATGCTCCTCAGCCATGATAGTTCTATTGGGTATACCTCTTTATTGGAGTGTGGGACCCAATTGATTTATTAAAAGAGTTTTAATTTGGTTTGGTTTAGGTATAATGTATTTTTATATATTATATCTAATTTTGTGGAGACCCAATTCAATTTGGAAACAACTAAGGGTTAGATAAAAAACCCTAGATGCACAATATATGATTGGTATTGTTTTTCCCAAAAGAAAAAGTGCAGCCATTTTTTGCTTGGGAAGTTGTAGCACGTTTTTTATCAATTAATTTGGTGAGATAGCACTTGGTGCATCATATTTGGTGGAATTAAATTGGGTGAGTTAGTGCTGTTGTTCGGCTGATCTTCGGAAGTTCCTTTTGCTTCGGTTTTGTTGGTTCTTTGAAGCATTATCAGTGTGCTTATTCTGTTGTTTGGTGGAGTTGATTTGGGTTAATTATTTTGGGTCTTCTTTGAAGATTTTGATTCATCTATTTGGTGAGGTCTGTCATCTTGTTTATTTGTGATTATTTGGAATTCACCTAAGGGTGGTTTTGTGAGACCATTAGTGTCTCATTTGTAATCATTTAGAACTTATTTGGTTGATAGTGGAATCGGATTTCGATCCCGTGGACGTACCTCATATTGAGGGAACCACGTAAAAATTCTTGTATTGCCTTTGATTTAATTTTTCCGCATTAGTTTTTATTCCCATTGATTGATTTACTTGTGGGGAATCATCGATTTTCCCTAACAACTGGTATCAGAGCTTACGGTTAATTTGGGTTTATTTATTTGTGTAAATCAATGGAGGGGAATGTAGGTCGCATGTGTAGCTTCAATGGAAGTAATTGGGTAACTTGGAAAACTAAAATGGAGGACCTATTATTTTGTAAAGATTTGTATGGACCCATTGAGGGTGATAGTGGCAAACCCAAGGGTATGAAAGATGATGACTGGAATAGGCTTAATCGAAAAGCCGTTGGTGTTATCCGTCAATGGATTGATGACAGTGTGTTTCATCATATTGCTACTGGAACTTCAGCACATGATTTATGGAAAAAATTAGAAGGCCTTTATAATAGAAAATCAGCCACAAATAAAGTTTTTCTGTTTCGTAAGTTGGTTAATTTAAAATATAAAGAGGGCAGCCCTATTCCGGAACATCTGAATGAAATAAAGAGTATTGTTAACCAACTTGGTTCTATGAAAATTGTTTTTGATGATGAGTTACAGGCTTTGATGCTACTTAGTTCTTTGCTCGAAAGTTGGGAGACTTTGATTGTGACGGTTAGTAATTCGGCACCTGATGGAGTTGTCACAATGGGCCAAGTCACCAGTAGCCTATTGAATGAAGAAACTAGAAGAAAATCAGCGGGTTCCTCTCATTCGGAAGCATTTGTTGTGAGAGGCCCAAGCAAAACAAGGGGGAGGAGTAAGACTCCTCATGGTCGTGATCAAAGCCGTAACAAATCAAAAGATGGTTCTTTTTCAAAGAAAGACATTGAGTGCTATTATTGCCATGAGAAAGGGCACATGAAGCGAGAATGCCGAAAGCTCAAGAACAAGGAGAAAAGGCATGACAAAAGTGTAGATAAGAAGCAAGAAGACACAACGGCAGTTACTACTGACGATCTCATGGTCGTTTGTGAAGATGATTGTATCAATTTTGTGGGCCAAGAGAGCAATTGGGTGATTGATTCCGGTGCTTCTTTTCATGTGACTTCTCGAGTTGATTTCTTCACTACCTACACCAAAAGAGATTATGGTTCTGTTCGAATGGGTAATGGAGGTTTGTCCAAGATTATCGGCATGGGTGATATTTGCTTGGAAACAAATTTGGACTGCAAGTTATTGCTTAAAGATGTGAGGCATGTTCTCGACATTCGCCTCAATTTGATCTCTACTGGGAAGCTAGATGATGAAGGCTTCAACAACAAATTTGGTGATGGAATATGGAAGCTCACAAAGGGTTCTTTGGTGGTGGCTAAGTGCAAGAAGACTCATACACTTTATTCGATGCAAGGAAAAATTTGTAAAGGTGTTGTCAATGCACTTGAAGATGATACTTCTACTGAATTGTGGCACAAGCGGCTTGGCCACATGAGTGAAAAGGGGCTGCAAGTATTGTTCAAGAAAGAGCTTCTACCTGGTTTGAAAGGTACACATCTTAAAACTTGTGTTCATTGTTTGGCGGGTAAACAACATAGAGTTTTTTTTTATAAAAATGTTGCTTTTAGAAAAGAAAATGTTTTGGAGTTGATTCATTCGGGTGTTTGTGGTCCTTTAAAAGTTAGAACACATAGTGGTGCACTTTATTTTGTTACTTTCATTGATAATTATTCAAGGAAAGTTTGGGCTTTTCTACTAAAAACTAAAGATCAAGTTCTAGAAGTATTTAAGCATTTTCAGGCCATTGTTGAAAGAGAAACAGGGTAGAAATTGAAGTGCATCCGATCAGGCAATGGTGGTGAATACATTGGGCCATTTGATGAGTATTGTCGCAGCCAAGGTATTCGGCACCAAAAGACAGTTAAGAAGACTCCTCAACAAAATGGCGTTACCGAGAGGATGAACCGCACCATTATGGAAAGAACAAGGTGTTTGCTTTCACAAGCTAAATTGCCATGATCCTTTTGGGGGTGAGGCAATGAGTACAGCGGTTGACGTGATCAATTTGTCTCCTTGCTATCCTTTGAATGGTGATGTTCCTAAAAGAGTTTGGACTGGTAAAGATGTATTTTATGAGCACTTGAGAGTGTTTGGTTGCCGAGCTTTTGTTCACATTCCAAAGGATGAGAGGTCCAAGCTTGATAGTAAGTTAAGACAATGCATTTTTCTTGGCTATGGGCGTGATGAATTTGGGTATAGATTGTGGGATCCGGTCGACAAGAAAGTCATTCGAAGCCATGATGTTGTGTTTCTTGAAGACCAAACAATTGAAGACTTTGGCAAAGGTGATCAACCGGAGCCAAAAACTAGTGACCTCATTGACATGGATCCATCTCCTTCATCTTCAGTTGATGATGAAAACGGGGGAGATGTGCAACCACCTATTGAAGATATAGAGAATGATGCTAATCCTAATGAAGTTGAGCCAGAAATTGAGGAAGAGCATCCAACTCAAGAACCGCCACCACAACTTGAGTTGAGGAAATCTACAAGGGACCGACAACCTTCAAAAAAGTATCCTCTCAATGAATTTGTGTTGATTTCCGATCAAGGGGATCAAGGGGAGCCTGAGAGCTACCAAGAAGCAATTGAGCATGCAAAGAAAGGTGATTGGAAAAAGGCCATGGACGAGGAGATGAATTCCTTGCTTGAAAACCAGACTTATGATTTAGTGAAGTTGCCTAAGGGGAGGAAAATTCTGAAAAATAAGTGGGTTTTCAAATTGAAGAATGATGGCAAGAATCTGAGGTACAAGGCACGACTTGTTGTGAAAGGCTTTGGGCAAAACAAAGGTATTGACTTTGATGAGATTTTCTCACCGGTTGTAAAGATGTCTTCTATTCGGGTTGTACTTGGCATGGCTGCAAGTATGAACCTTGAAGTTGAGCAACTTGATGTGAAGACCGCATTTCTTCATGGTGATCTTGAAGAAGAAATTTACATGGAGCAACCGGAAGGTTTTGTGGAAAAAGGGAAAGAGAAATTTGTTTGCAAATTGAAGAAAAGTTTGTATGGTCTCAAGCAAGTCTCGCGGCAATGGTACAAAAAATTTGACTCTTTCATGATGAATAATGGTTTTTCTAAAACCACTTCAGACCATTGTGTGTTTGTGAAAAATTTTCCGGATGGCAAATTTATTATTCTTTTGCTTTATGTTGATGATATGTTAATTGTGGGTTAAGATTCTACCATGATTAACAAGTTGAAGTTAGAGTTGAGTAAATCTTTTGCTATGAAAGATTTGGGACCGGCAAAGCAAATTCTTGGTATGAAAATTGTTCGTAATCGCAAAGAGGGTCTGATTTGGTTATCTTAAGAAAACTACATTGAGAAAGTTCTTGAGAGGTTCAACATGAATAAAGCAAAGCCGGTTGGTTGTCCACTTGCGGGTCACTTCAAGCTTAGTTCGAATCAATGTCATACAAGTGAGAAAGACAAGGAAGAGATGTTGAAAGTTCCTTATGCTTCAGCAGTTGGTTCTTTGATGTACGCCATGGTTTGTACAAGGCCGGATATTGCTCACGGCGTTGGTGTGGTGAGTCGTTTTCTCTCTAATCCGGGTAAAGAACATTGGGCAGCGGTAAAATTGATTCTAAGGTATCTTCGAGGGACTTCGAAGGTGTGTTTGTGTTTTGGGGATGGTAAGCCGATGCTTGATGGGTTCACGGATTCTGATATGGCCGGTGATGTTGATTCTAGGAAATATACTTCGGGGTATTTGATGACTTTTGCAGGGGGAGCTGTGGCATGGCAATCTAAATTACAAAAATGTGTTGCTCTTTCAACTACCGAAGCTGAATTTATTGCCATTACGGAAGCTTGCAAAGAAGAGTTATGGTTAAAGAAATTTTTGCAAGAGTTGGGTTTAAAGCAAGAAAAATATGTGCTTTATTGTGATAGTCAAAGTGCTATTCACTTGAGTAAAAATTCTACTTTTCATTCGAGATCGAAACACATTGATGTGAGATACCATTAGATTCGTGATGTGTTAGATTCGAAATTGTTACAACTTGAAAAGGTTCACACAGATAATAATATTTCGGATATGTTGACAAAGACTTTGTCGAGGGACAAACATTCAAAGTGTCAACTTTGGCGGGTATGGTTGATGTCTCCACCTAAGTCGGTAGGGGGAGAATTGTTGGGTATACCTCCTTATTAGAGTGTGGGACCCAATTGATTTATTAAAAGAGTTTTAATTTGGTTTGGTTTAGGTATAATATATTTTTATAGATTATATTTAATTTTGTGAAGACCCAATTCAATTTGGAAACAACTAAGGGTTTGATAAAAAACCCTAGATACACAATATATGATTGGTATTGTTTTTCCCAAAAGAAAAAGTGCAGCTATTTTTTGCTTGGGAAGTTGCAGCACGTTTTTGATCAATTAATTCGGTGAGATAGCACTAGGTGTATCATATTTGACGGAATTAAATTGGGTGAGTTAGTGCTGTTGTTCGGCTGATCTTCGGAAGTTCCCTTTGCTTCGGTTTTGTTGGTTCTTTGAAGCATTATCAGTGTGCTTATTCGGTTGTTTGGTGGAGTTGATTTGGGTTAATTATTTTGGGTCTTCTTTAACTCTGGTTCTGAAGATTTTGGTTCATCTATTTGGTGAGGTCTTTCCTCTTGTTTATTTGTGATTATTTGGAATTCACCTAAGGGTGGTTTTGTGAGACCATTAGTGTCTCGTTTGTAATCATTTGGAACTTATTTGGTTGATAGTGGAATCGGATTTCGATCCCGTAGACATACCTCACATTGAGGGAACCACGTAAAAATTCTTGTGTTGCCTTTGATTTAATTTTTCCGCATTAGTTTTTATTCCCATTGATTGATTTACTTGTGGGGAATCATCGATTTTCCCTAACAAGTTCAAGCATATTGGAGATATTTGAGGCGCACATGTTGACATATAGCTCTACTTTGTCTGGTTTAGTGCAAGACATTAAATTTGTATGTAATTCAATTGCTTGTTTGGTTTTCACTTTTGTGTTACTAAAGCTACTAAGTAGGTTGTTCATGTACCTCATGTTCTAGCTAAGAGCATCAACATCAAACTCGGTATGTCCTTTTGTTAGCTATTTGTGATGATCAAACTCACAAATGGCATAACTTGCATTGGCACACATCATTTAGTATTTCCCAACCAAAACAAATAAAAAAATTATCTAGAAAAATAATTTGTAGTCCAAATTTAATTCTTATAGTGGAGCCCACATTTAGAATGTACCTATACCTCCACATTATTTTTGTTCATATTTTTTCATGCTTATATTTTTGGTTCCTAGTAGTACTTTGGGAACATCTATTTATCTCTCTTTTACTAATTAAATTTATTTCTCACCATGGAGTGCTATATAAATGAAGTTATCAATGGCTACATTGAAAGGAAAAAAAAATTAGGTTGGTGAATTTCTCATTCTGTCACTTACATATTGATCACAAACCTACTTTATTTAACTTTTAAATTACATCTTATCCTTTCCTTTTACATAGCTCTGGAATTAGTTATGTAATAAATTAGGAAGAAAATTTTTATTTTTACACAGCAATTACCCTTTGTGAATTGTTGCAGGCCCATCAAAATCATGAAAGTAGGTAATTACTCTTAAAAAAAATTAAGAAAATTTTTCTCTTAGAAAATAAAACAAAAGAGATAGTGAACTAAACTTTTTTTATTGATCATTACAAATGTCATGTTCATATTCATTAGTACTGTCATGTTTCAATTTGATGTGCTTATGCTACGTTCAAATCAGTTCCAGAAGACCATAAAGATGAAGAAGAAGATGAAGACGACGAAGATGAAGAAGATAATCGAAGGCATTGCTATTATGGAGGCTCTTGTCTCCGTTGAAGCTGAAGGGTTCAGGTAGTTATTCTTGAAAGTGAAGCTCGACAAGTTGTTTATGAGTTAAATTTTATGCATAGAACTGGCGTTGCAGCAGAGGTTATGCTAGCTGATTGTCATATTTGCTCTATCTTTTCGTAACTCTTCTGTTGCTTATACTACAGGATCTTGTAACAAGTGGCTCATGATCATGAAGTAGCAAGGTTTGCTCTATTTATGAATGTGTATCTACACTGATCTTAGGCTGGTTTGACCTTTATCTAGTTTTTCAATAAAATTTTCTTCAGAAAAAAAAAGAAAAAAAAAAATGAATGAAATCAGGGAATCCAAAAGTTTGAAAAGTTTGACAAAAGTGACATGGTTAGAGCTAATAAAAACTGGAATCCAAACATTTTTCTTATTAATCTGGAGAGGAAACTTGGCCCTATTGAGTGGTATTGAATAAGTACTAACACATTAGTATTGCCATGATTTTATTAATTAGTACTGTCATATTTTTTATTCATCAGTAGTGTCATGTTTCAATTTTATACATTTGTGTTATGCTCAAATCAATTCAAGAAGAAAAATTGAAAAGCAAGATATGATTTGATAGCTTAAATTTAAGTAATAGTTCAAAGAGGATGAAATTTGGAATTCATTCTTTCTTATTGAATATCAAATTGGTTTAATCAATGCAGTTGTAGCTGCATACCATGATTTAATCCTTTTTTTTTATTTTTTCTTTTTGAAACATGGTAGTTGATAATAAAATGTTTGACAGAAGTGTACCCAAATGAATATGATTAGGCGTAATCAAAATCCAAATCTGGGAATTTCATTTACCAATCTGCTAATTTGTTTCAGGATGATGAGAAGGTCTTAGTGCCCTGCAATGAATTAAGCTACTTGTTCCTCTTATTTTGTTGGTTCTAATCCTTTTTGTGGTTTATTGGGAAGGTCTGTCAAAGTTGCTATAGACAAGGCTAAGAAGCAGTGCAGATTCAGCCTGGGTAGTGCATCTTTCTATGCTTCTTCAACCTTGATGTCCAGCTACTTCGGAGGGAGGTGTATATTGTCTGTAATTTGTTTGGTTTATTGGATTTGGAAGACATTAATTCTAGATGTGATTTTTGATGGGAATAGAGATGACCACACCATAATACGGTGTGACTCTCTGCATCCGATTATTTCCCATGGCTTGGTGATTGATCCTTCGCGCAAGGAGGATGTAAATCTGGAAGGTTTGGTTTGAATTTAAAATGAAGAGACACAATTGTATGAAGCATAGTGACTATTGGGTTTGGAGACTCAATATCAATGGTTGTAACCATTGATAAAGAGATGTAGCCTATTGAGAGGGAAATTTATAAGCTGGATTGGGCTGTGGTAATGACCGTGCAGATTATGGACCGAACATGTTGTGGGCCGTGGTAGCTTGGGCTTAGCCGGAGAGGGTTGTGCTTGGTAATGGCCCAGGACCATGCTAGGACCAAGCTACTAGGCTTGTTTATGTGGGAACCGAGCTAATTTGGGTAATTTGGCCGAGATAATGGAAGCCGGTCCTGTTCCCATGGTTCGCGCTTCCAGCTCGGCCGGAAAGGTCTTCGGTTTACCAGCTCGACCAGTTTTCAGCTCGGCTATGCCGGAATGCAACCGAGCTCGGTCGTCGTTGAGCTCAGCGAGCGGAGCGCTCTAGCTTGTTGTGCAACACGGCCGTTGGCAGCCGAGATGATGCAGCCCGGATGTCGAGATCCCGGTAGTGTGGGCTGGCAGTTTGGTTAGGTGATGATCAGCTAGATTTGTGCTGACAGATGGAATAGCAGCACCACGTGTCGAGAGACTAATGGGAGTAGATTTGGGGCGCAGAAGGTATATAAGCGAGTCTGCGCCCCCCATGCCTAGACAGATAAACATTTGGTGAGATATACACTTACACTCAACTCTCTCCTATCTATCTATCCCTGTGTGTGTGTGCTAACTTGATCGTCGGAGGGGTTTTCCGGCCACACACCGCCGGGTAGCTCACCGCCGTTATGCTCGCAGGTCAATCGGACAGACAGGAGCTTGGAGGAAAGGAGTACGGGCTTGCCTGAATATTTGCTCCCCGTACAATTGGCGCCGTCTGTGGGAACTTGACAGACAAAACCTTGTCTTCCAGGCTCATCTGATCACCGTCCATGGCGAACAACGACGAGATTCCGTTGTCTGCCATCGACGGAGTTACCCCGGAGTCAGGCAGACGGAGAGAAGGACATCCCGCCATCCCTCCTATGGCGGACCTGGAGACTTCTCCAGGAGGACATTCAAGAGACGCGCGGGATAAGCGCGGAAGAAGCTTTGGTCATTCACAGAGTCCAGACGGTCACCAGCAGCGGAGAGAATCGCACGCCAGACAACTGGAACACAAGCTAAGGGACCAAGACGCCGTCATCCGGCGAATGGCGGCGGAGATGGAGGATCTTAAGCGGCATGTCAAAGGGAAGGGTGTAGCTGGAGTGGAAGACCATAGTGAGCGCACCCAACCCCGCCGTTTAGGCAGTCAGAGCCAGCAGCGTACTCCGTCTATCTCAATCAGCAGAAGTTACAAGGTTGGAGATTCCGACGCGCACGTAGAGAAGTCCAGTGCGCAAGACTGCACCTATCAACCCTCACGTCCGACGACGACGTCAAGGTATTCTTATTCCGCTCGTTCAGAGGATTTGCGAGTAGTCTTGCAGGAACGGGCTCACCAGCGGGAGGCTTAGAGGGTGCCGGCGTCCCAGCGGCTATCCTATGGGGTTCACACCAGTGAAGAGGTCGGAATGCCTCCACCCCGCCTAGCTGCGCCTCTCCTTTTAGACACAGACTTGGCGAGGCTTAGCGCCACTCCTTTCTCCCTGGAGATAGAAACAACACCGCTTCCGACGGGCTTCCACCAGCCAAAGTTCACGCTCTACGACGGAAAAACCGATCCATATATGCATGTAAGCCACTTCCGACAGGTCATGGCCGGACATAGGCGAAATGACGCTCTTATGTGCCTTATCTTCCCGTCAAGTTTGGGCGAGCTGGGCTTGAAGTGGTTCGAGAGGTTGCCGGGGGGAAGCATCGAAAGGTGGCAACAGTTGGCGGAAGCCTTCGTGACACGTTTCAAGACCAACACCAAAACGCCAAAGGAAGTTGACCACCTTCTCAGTGTCAAGATGGAGCTGAGCGACACACTCAAGGCATACAACTCCAGATACTGGGAAACTTTTAATGAGATCTTGGATTGCCCGGTCAACCTGGCAATCACTCAATATAAGCGTGGTCTCCCAGTCGGACATAGACTGCGGGACTCGTTTACTATGCACCAGCCGACATCCATAGGCCAATTAATGCAGCGCATCAACGAGCACATCCGAGTAGAAGATGATACGACAGCGTCTACCGCAAAGGCAACTCAGGTCGCAACAACAAGAGGTCGGCTGGCAAGGTGCACGCGGTCGGACAGGAGACCAACCGTTCAAATGATCGCGCCGAGGAATCTGACCGAGGTTCAAATCGTCGAAACCGGGGTAGGGGTCGACGGAATGACCGAGATGAATACCCCTGCGACGACGTAGCTGATGCGAACAGAAGGTTGAAAGCCAGGACAGGCATCACCACGGTCTTTAAGATTCCAATTTATCGCATACTTAGTGAAATCCGTGACGAGGATTATGTCCGGTTTCCTGCTAAGTTAGGCGATGCGCAGAAGGGCTTCAATCCACGGTACCGCTGCACATTTCACCGGGAGCGCGGACACCGGATAGAGGATTGTTTGCCTCTGAAGCAACACTTGGAGGAGCTAGTTGCAGCCGGACACTTGGACCTTTATATTGATGGGGGTGTTAAAGCCGCTCATCCTGCTCCGGTTGATCCGCGTGGACCGAATGACTTGGAGGCACCCCTTCAGGGCATTGTTAATGTGATCCACGCATTGTGGAACTGGCACGTGTAAGTGAACTCCGAGGTATGATCAAGAAAGCGGAGCACATGAGGGAAGTTTTGTCGGTCCAGCCCGCGATCAAAAGGGGCAAGACCGAAGAAAAAGACGTGATCAGTTTCTCCACAAGGGACCTAGAGCGCATTCAGACGCCGCACAACGATGCCTTAGTGGTCACACTCTGCGTCAAAGAATTCGATGTCAAGCGCATCTTGATCGATCAGGGAAGCTCGGTCGAGATCATGTATTACGACGCATTCAAACAGCTCAAGCTCCGGGATACAGACTTGGCTCCGGCAACTTCGCCACTGGTTGGTTTCAACTCACAACCGGAGTGGCCTTTGGGAAAGATTATTCTGCCGGTCAAAGCGGGATCCGTGGTCAAGCAAGTGGAGTTCTGGGTATTGCAAGTGCCGTCCACATACAACCTGATCCTTGGAAAGGGATGGCTTCACGCTATGCAGGCCGTAGCGTCGACCTACCACCAGGTGATGACATTCCCTTCGGCTATGGGGGCAATCGAGGAAGTTTGGGATGATCAAGTCATGTCGAAGCAATGCTTCGTGGCAGTCAACGGGAGCCGAGCTGCCAAAGGCTTCGTCCAAATGATTGAGGGACCGGAAGACCGGGGAGTCCTTGACGATGTGGGCACCAAGGCTGAGGACAAGGCCATTGAAGAATTGGTGGAAGTTCGGATTGACACAGAAAGTCCAAACAAGTTCTTCTTGCTCGGTTCAAGCCTTACCGCCCAAGAAAGGACCGATATGGTGGAATTCTTGATGGCAAACATCGAAGTCTTCGCATGGTCGCCTTACGACATGCCCGGCATCGATCCGAGTTTCATTTGCCATCACCTGAATGTTTTCCCCGGTGCAAAGCCGGTCATTCAGAGAACGAGGAGATCGGCGTTGCATCACGCCGAGGTAGTTGCGGAAGAGGTGAAGAACTTGCTTGAGGCACGAGCTATTCAGGAAGTGCACTACATTCGGTGGATTTCAAACACAGTTGTTGTACCCAAGAAGAATGGGAAGTGGCGAGTTTGTGTCGACTACAAGACCGTCAACCAAGCTTGCCCTAAAGACAACTTTCTACTGCCCAGAATAGACCATCTTGTGGACTTAATGGCTGGACATAACAGGCTCAGTTTCTTGGATGCCTACCGCGGTTATCATCAGATTGCCATGCATGGCCCCGACCGCGAGATCACCTCTTTCACTACACCGAGGGGACTCTTCTGCTACCGAGTCATGCCTTTTGGTTTGAAGAACGCTGGGCAACTTTTCAAAGGATGGTGACCAAGATGTTCGTTCCTCTGCTAGGCCGGACAATGGAGGCTTATATAGATAATATGGTGGTTAAGAGCCGGCATCAAGCAGACCACTTGTCCGACTTGGCCGAGATGTTCGCTATTCTCAAACAACACAATCTACGCTTGAATGCGTCTAAGTGTGCCTTTGGCGTGGGATCCAGAAAATTCTTAGGTTTCTTAGTCACAAACCAAGGCATCGAAGCAGACCCCACACAGATCAGAGCCGTACAAGAATTAAAGCAGCCTAGCTCGGCTAAGGACGTGTAGCATCTGGCTGGAATGGCCGCCGCGCTTAACCGATTTATAAGCCGGTCATCAGATCGCTGCCGCCCTTTCTTTCAAGCTCTGAAATCAAAGTTCTCATGGGATGAAGAATGTGACCGGCTTTGGCCGAGCTCAAGGAGTATCTGTTTTCAGCGCCCCTGTTGGTCACACCGAAACCCGGCGAAGAACTCTACCTTTATCTGGCCGTTTCTCAGCACGCAGTCAGTGCGGTGCTTGTCGGTCAGAAAGAATCAAGCACCTCCCCATCTTCTACATCAGCAAAACCTTACTACCGGCAGAGTCGAGATACTTGCCGCTGGAAAAACTTGCATTGGCATTGATGATGGCCTCTAGGAAGTTGGCGCACTATTTCATGCTCATACCATCATCGTTTTGACCGAGTTCCCCCTCAAAGCTTTGTTCGAACGGTCGGATTTCTCCGGTCGAATTCTCAAGTGGGCGGTTGAATTAGTACAGTTTGACGTCAAGTTTCAGCCACGCACTGCCATAAAAGCCCAGACATTGGCCGACTTCGTTGCTGAATTCTCACCTGGAACTCATCCGGTATGCCCGGTGGATATTGCCGCGGCAAATGAGGAGGTGAATGCAGGCTCGATCGAAATAACACAGCTTGGCGATGTTAGCGACGCGGACATTGCGCGCCCCGCCGAAGAACCTTAAGCTAGTATGACACTTTCGGCCGGCGATGCGTCGACGGAGTTGGGTATCACCGACCAACCTGCTCTGTCCGGTGCCACATCACGAAGGGGGGAGGAAGTGGAACTGATCAGCATTGAACCTGAAGCCGAACAGCCAAGCTATCGTGGCAACATCAATCTTCAGGCGTCCCAGGACCCTTCAGAATGTTGGAAGCTCTTTGTGGGGGAAATGTGGAAACTTTTTGTTGATGGGGCTTCTAACCGCCACGGTGCCGGGCTGGGCATCGTTCTGATTTCACCAGACAGACTGACCATCGAACACTCTATTACCCTTGGATTCCCTACATCAAACAATGAGGCTGAGTACGAGGCGCTTTTGGCCGGGCTTAAGAGCGCGCTTCAGATACAAGCATCCGAGCTAATGTTTACAGTGATTCCCAGCTTGTGGTTAACCAAGTTTCTAGGGTTTATGAAGCAAAGGATGACAGAATGGTGAAGTACCAAGCTCTGGTCAGAGACCACATCAAGCGATTCCAGGTGATAAGGGTCCAACAGATTGGCCGTGAAGAAAACAGCCGCGTAGACGAATTAGCAGGCCTTACTTCCATGGTCGATAACACATCTCCCAGCCCTCTCCTGATTGAGTTCCTACTAAGGCCCAGCATTGAGGAAACCGGGCAGACAGAAGTGCTCTGCGCCGAGCTAGGTCCTTCTTGGATGGACCCTATTATCCTCTTTCTCAGAGAACGGACCGTTCCAGCCGACAAGAAGGAAGCACATAAAGTCTGGGTGAAGTCAAAGCGGTTTTGGCTCTCTCCATCAGGTGCTTTATACAAGAAGTCTTTCACCGGTCCCTATTTAAAGTGTGTGCACCCAAGCAGCGTGGAAGCCTTCCTGTACGAAATTCATGAAGGCATCTGTGGCAGTCACATAGGGGGCAGATCTCTGGCCTACCGGGCTATATCGCAAGGATATTGGTGGCCGTGCATACAAGCAGACGCGCAGAAGTATGTTCGCAAATGTGAAAAGTGCCAGAAGTTTGCCCACCAAATCCACCAGTCGGCCAGGGAACTTCTTCCCCTCACCAGCCCTTGGCCCTTTGCAATGTGGGAGCTAGATATAGTGGGGCCACTCCCAACGGCGCTAGGCAACCGGAAGTTCTTCATCGCGGCCACAGACTACTTTACCAAATGGGTTGAAGCTGAGCCTTTGGCGACAATCAAGGAGAAAGATGTCAAACGGTTTGTCTGGCAGAATGTGGTAACGCGGTTTGGCGTCCCCAAAATTCTGATCTCGGATAACGGCACCCAATTTGACGGCCGCCTATTCAGAGGATTTTGTGAAGACTTGAAGATTGAATTCTACAATTCTACCCCGACTTACCCGCAGTCTAATGGTCAAGCCGAAGCATCAAACAAGACCATTCTTGATGGGTTGAAGAAAAGGCTTGAGAAAGCCAAAGGCAAATGGGCCGAGGAACTCCCGAGTGTCCTTTGGGCATACTGAACGACCCCGCGCCGTTCAACCGGGGAAACTCCTTTTGCCTTGGCATATGGCATGGAGGCGGTCATTCCTTTGGAAGTTGGTATGCCCACCCTCAGAAGTGAAAGTTTTAAGCCCGAGCTGAATGCCGAAGCCATTGCCCTGGAATTGGACCGAGTGGAAGAATGCCAGGAAAAGGCTCTCATCCATGTGGCCACCTACCAATAAGAGCTTTCAAGAAAATACAATAAAACGGTGCACCCTAGACCGTTCAAAGTAGGTGACTGGGTCTGGAAGAAGGTCATGGGCAATACCCTGGTGCCAGGTGAAGGCAAACTAGGGGTAAACTGGGAAGGACCCTACAAGATCACCGGTCTGGCGGGCAAGGGGGCATGCCACTTGAAGGACCTGGAGGGAAGAGGAATACCCCGGCCATGGAATGCGGCCAATCTCAAACTGTACTATTTTTAGCTTTTGTTTTCTTTTTGTGCAAAGGAATTTTTTGCCTTACACTTCAAAATGTAATATTCTTTTTGTCAATATATAGAAGTGTCTCATCTTTGCCTTAGCACTCTGATTGTTGCTTTTTAATTTTGAGATTCTCAACCGAGATGTTTTACTCCGTTTGAAAGAGTTGATGATTTGCTCAACTTTGAGATTCTCAGCCGAGATGTCTACTCCGATTGAATGAGTTGATGTTTTGCTCAACTTTGGGATTCTCAACCAAGATGTTTACTCCGGTTGAATGAGTTGATGTCTTGCTCAACTTTGAGATTCTCAACCGAGATGTTTACTCCGGTTGAATGAGTTGATGTCTTGCTCAACTTTGAGATTCTCAACCAAGATGTTTACTCCGGTTGAATGAGTTTATGTTTTGCTCAACTTTGAGATTTCAACCGAGATGTTTTACTCCGGTTGACTAGGTTGATTATTTATTCAACTTTCGTGGAGCTTTATTCCGGCTGACTGAGTTGATGATTTGCTTAACTTTTATATTTAAACCGAGATGTATTGTTCCGGTTAAAACAGTTGATGATTTATTCAACTTTATGCTTAAAACCGAGATGTCTTTTCCAGTTAAATCAGTTAAACAAGATGATTAGTTTTGCCGAGGTATTTTGTTCGGCTGAAGTTATTTAGCTTGAAGACCGTGCAAACACTTGAAGGAAATTGAACTTTTTCATTGATGTGCAAAATAACTACAAGAGGAGGGGCAGATAGCCAGGTTACATGTTCAGACACAAAAGAAAGAAGACAAAAGAAAACTAAGCTAAGGGGGAAAGGTCAGTGAATTCATCCCCGCTTGCCTCCAGGTTGACCGTTGGTGTTTGGTCTTGGACACCGGTCTCCGTTTGGCCGGGTTGCTCTTGGCGGTTCTCTTCCTCAGCATTTTCCTCGGTCTCTTCTTCGCCTTCTTTCTCGACTTTAGCCTGCAATGCGCTGAAGACGTCGTTGGCATATGGCACGAGATACGTCGGCAGGAAGACAGCTGGCGGAGAGGCAAACACGTCGGTCCCAGGGCCTTGGCCGAGCTGCTCACAAGCAGTCTTCCAGCCCGCCTTAAAGTAGATGTCTTGGGTGGCATGGACCTGCTTTGTGTAGCTCACCTCGGCCTCCTTGAAGCCAGCATTATTGGCGTCCTCCAGCTCCTTCTCCCTTGATTGTTTCAGCGCATCAAGCTCGGCTCGAAGTGCGTCTCTCTCTTTCTCGACAGAGCCAAGCTGGCCGAGCAGCCGGGTGTTGTCAGTGTTGGCTATTTGCAGTGAAGATTGGGCTCTCCCGAGCTCGGCATGGAGGCTTTGAACTTGGCTGGCAGAGTCAGTTGCCTTCTGCAGGAGTCGGTGAATGCGCTCCATGACCAAGTGCTGCTTCTGGATGACCTGCAAGAAGAGATTTTGATTAGAAAGGAAACCGAACTAACACTTGCGAAATTTTGAGTAAAAGTTTGAGATACTTACCCTGGTCATGGACTTGACCGAGGATTTCACCAACTGGGTGTCTGGTACATGGTCGCTGCTGACCACGTCGCTTGGCAGAAGGAGAGCTTTTGTGAGGTCGAAGGCGAGCAGATGCTCTTTGTCGCCTTTGACAGAAGCTGTTGCTGGGGTCTCCTTGCCCCGATGTTTGAGCTGCGGCCTCCATGCGGGTGTTGGATCAACGGTGACGGCAGGTTGCTCGATATTGAGCTCTGCTACTAGCTCGGCAGAAGGGTCTGCACGAGGCCTTTTGCCAGCCCGGCAGGTGTCTTGGCTAGATTAGCCGGCAGTGGGAGATGCCAATGCAACCACGGTTCCGCTGGCTTGCCCGGCAGTAGGAGAGCGGGTTGTGACGCTTGGTATCTCGGTGGAGGTGGCGGTGATCAGGTTCTTGATGCGGCTTCTCTTGGCCATCTCTTCTGCTTCGGTCAGACGGATGAATGGAATGTCAGGAAGTGTAGGATCTGGAGTCGGAGATGGAGCGCGGAGAAAATCTGTGACCTTACTCCGGCGTGGAGCTGAATACCGGTATGTAGGTGTGTAACCGAGGAGGTCGTGGCAGTCCTGGTTGCCGTAATGGAGCACGGTCCTGATGGCTGCTTCGTTGGGGTAGTGATAGTTAGCTTGCAAGGCTTCGATCGCTGCAAAGAAAAGAAGAAAAATGTAAGTATAGAATAGTGAAGAAAGGCAATTGACCGAGCAATTTAGCACGGCTTACATGTGGAACCGAAGTTCTTGTTAATGAACCAGCCCGGTACGTCGGTTGTTTCATAGTTGCCGGACAGCCAGAAGAAGTCGTTATCATGCAAGTCCGTGTCCGGGGTGCCCGTCACTATCTTTTCTTTACCCGGTCTAATCTTTAAGTAATAGGCAAGGCCACCGCTTGTGTGCCCAAGGGTGTATTGGCGGAGTATCTCGGCTAAACCTAAGTTGGTTCCAAGCCGGTTGTTCAGCTCGTGGACCCCGTTGATTATTCGGTATGTGTTTGTTGAGACTTGTGTGGGTGCTAGCCCGGTGCAACGCAAGAATTCGGTCATCAATGGGTTGATCGGGAAGCGGAGGCCTCCTTCAATGATGGACAGCACGGTGAAGGGGCATTGGTCTAATCTGCCCCAAGGGTTGATGTCTAAGGCACCGAGCTCTAATTGAACGTCAGCCGGGATACCATACTCTTCCCGGAATGCGGCCAAGGCAGCCGGAGTGTCAACGAGGAAGCGGTAGCGCCCCATGTGTCGCCGGCTGGTTTAGCTCGGCTGAGATAGTTAGGCAGACTGGTGTTTGATGGCTGCTCGGTCTTTGAGAGCCTTGGTATTTGGTCTGTGGTCCCCTTGGACTCTGCAGGAAAAGGATGGCAAGTGCAAGTGGAAGCGCGGTCGCGCAAAATGAGCTTGACTTTAGCTCGGTCATGAAGAGTACCAGACCACCTCGGTCGCAAAGGCAAGCCAAGGAGCTCGGTCGCTCAAGTGGACCAGTTGTTAGCCCGGTCGAGCGGCCAAGTCCTCTGTCTACCTTGGTTTCTACTAAGGTTTTGGAAAACTTGTAAGTTGCTCGGTCTTAATGTTATTTGGGATCAAAAGAAGACCTGGAGCCCGGTCCGCTCCAGATCTTCATGTGTTCATGTGTTCATCACTGGGATTGAAGAACAGCGAAGAGAATAGGGCAAGTAAGGGTTTTTGGAGGGGTATATCCTAAAACCTACGGATTTTGTGCCCTAGAATGTGAAATACCAAGTGAAAATAGCAAAAAGGGGCCCAAAGGACTTACCAGTTAAGGGTAGAAGCTTCTCCTTCGGACACGAACTCAGGAATGGCAAGAAAGGAAGGGTGCTGGAGCTCTGGAACGTCGATAGCTTGAGGAGAGTCAGTAAGATTGAAAGGAAGTGAGATATGGCATGTTTATAGAGGTGAAAAGGCCGCCCAAATTTGAATGTGAAGGGACGTGATGGTTGGCTGCTCGAGGCCAATCCAGGCACGACATGTGTCCCTATTGACGGCGGCATCAGTACTGAAGAGACAGGATGGCAAATCGAGGCGTCGATCGAGCAAGTTTTGAAGACATGCATGTCAACTAGCCCTGTCATCGTCTTGCGAACTGAGGACCGAGGAAGAGTTACCCCGGTTAGAACAGGTAATCCCAGTCACGCTTGCGCGGACGGAATTAAAGGGCAATTGAGAGGGAAATTTATGAACTGGATTGGGCCGTGGTAATGACCGTGCAAATTATGGTCCGAACATGTTGTGGGCTGTGGTAGCTTGGGCTTAGCCAGAGAGGGTTGTGCTCGGTAATGGCTCAGGACCATGTTAGGACCAAGCTACTTGGCTTGTTTATATGGGAATCGAGCTAATTTGGGTAATTTGGCCGAGATAATGGAAGCCGGTCCTGTTCCCATGGTTCGCGCTTCCAGCCCGGCTAGAAAGGTCTTCGGTTTACCAGCTCGACCAGTTTTCAGCTCGGCTATGTCGGAATGCAACTGAGCTCGGTCGTCGTTGAGCTCAGCGAGCGGAGCGCTCTAGCTTGTTGGCAACCGAGATGATGCAGCCTGGATGCCGAGATCCCGGTAGTGTGGGCTGGCAGTTTGGTTAGGTGATGATCAGCTAGATTTGTGCTGACAGATGGGATAGCAGCACCACGTGTCGAGAGACTAATGGGAGTAGATTTGGGGCGCAGAAGGTATATAAGCGAGTCTGCGCCCCCCATGCCTAGACAGATGAACATTTGGTGAGATATACACTTGCACTCAACTCTCTCCTATCTATCTATCCCTGTGTGTGTGTGCTAACTTGATCGTCGGAGGGGTTTTCCGGCCACACACCGCCGGGTAGCTCACTGCCGTTATGCGCGTAGGTCGATCGGACAGACAGGAGCTTGGAAGAAAGGAGTACGGGCTTGCCTGAATATTTGCTCCCCGTACACCTATAAATAGATGGTTGGAACAATGGAACTACACACCTGGAATTTCTAATTATTCTCTCTTTGTTTTCACTTCCGGATTGTATATTCTTCTTGCATGATAAACGCCCTCACGGAATTATCGATCTTCGCCATTGATTGTTTTTCCTTCAATTTTTGCTTGTTAAGTTTTCACTTTACTGTTACTAAAGCTACTTGGTGGGCTGTTTATACAGCTTATGTTCTAGCTAAGTCTGCTTTCAATAAGTTCTGTTATGTTCTTGTTCAGTTTTATATATTTATATATGAACTCTCTTTTTTTCCCTTCTCTTTTTGAAGAAAAAGAAGTACCCTTGAAAGTGCAACTCATTTTGAAAAAAAAAAAACGACAATGAGAATAGGAAGAACCGGGATGGGTAATAAAAAGGAAATTCTTTGTCAATGGATATTGCATAAGAAAATATGCAATTCAAACTATCTACATCAGAAAATATACAACTGACAGAGCACAGCAAAACACATGATTGTTTTATTACATTTCCAACAATCCATACCATTAGGTAAGAAACTAATCACTAGCTGGTTATGTATTCTAGAGTATTTTCAACATTTATTCACATCTTCTTCAAGTGAAGCAAGCGAAAAATAACTAGAAATGTCACAATTTTTAATCAGCCTTTTCTGGCAGCAGCAATGAGGGATGCGATTTCTTTGCTGCGCTTTTCGAAATAAACAATCATCTTATCTCTGGGAGGCAGCTTGTCCTTGATCACAGGATGTTTGAGAAAATTGTTCATCCAAGTAGTGGTGCTTGGGAATTGGATTTGGTCTACAATTTTCATGGACCCAACTTCCTCCCAAACAGGAAGCCAATAAGAGATCCATCCAAGTGCAAGGTCCAAATACCCAATGCTTTCCCCTCCAAAAAACTGTGTCTTCCCTTTTAGCTCTGCTTCTATCTTCTCTATGGCCTCAATGGATGCTTTCAGAGCTCTTTCCTTCTCATCTCCTTCTGAGCACATAGCCATCCATGCATTTTTCAAAAGCTATAACAAACATGCACCAAAAAATATTAACCATTCATTCAAACATTTAGGTTTAAAATAAAAAAATAAATTAACAAAAAGAAGGGTAAATTACAAACATCATGATATTTGCTTAAAATATAAACTATCTTATAAAATTACATCTCGCCCATTTAAATTTCTAATTGCAGAATAAATGACTCATTTCATTAATAAATGTTATATCTGATCCATTCAAATTTTTAATAACATCACAAATGATCTCTTTTATTAATAAATTATTAAATCAATTAATAGCTTTTAATGATGTCACAAAAATATTTCATTAAAAATTCTGATAATTTTATTGTTGTATAAGAGAGTAGTTAAAATTTTTATTTTTTTTATTAATTTTGTTAAATAAAAAATTCTAACAATAAAATATTTGTAATTTCAAAAATATTTGGAACAATCTGTATTTTAAACAAATATATTTATACTTCATGTAAAAAAAAAAAAAAAAAAAAAGAAGAAGAAGAAGAAGCTATATTACATCTTTCTTAGCAAAGAAGCTATAAGTAAAGAAAATACCACCCAAAAAAAAAAAAAAATTTAATTAGCAAAGATTTTACAATGGAAAACACATGAACACAAGAAGAAAAATCAAAACCCAAGAATACTATTGTTTTTCCAATTTCCAAGCTACTAATTGAATCAATAGTAAAGCCAATAATCTATTTTAAGGATTCAAGATTATTAAAAAAAATGGATAATGAAAATTTAAGTCAAGAACAAATCACCTTCTCCTCGGCGAACTTAGTCCAAAATCGAACGATGGCTCTTTGATAAGGATCTTGAGGCAACAATGGACATTGTTTCCATGTCTCATCGATGTACTCGAGAATTACAAAAGATTCAAGGATCACCTTCTGGCCATGAATCAGTACTGGGACCTTCTTATGCACTGGGTTCAATTCAAGAAGTAAATGACTCTTGTTGAAAATATCTTCTTCAATGTATTCATACTCAACACCCTTCAGTTTTAGTGCCCACTCTACCCTGAAGGAAAATGGGCTAACCCAAAATCCCAAGAGCTTTACTTTCTCACTTGCCATTGGAGATATAATAGATATGTTTGTTGCTTGGTGCTAATAAGTTCTCTTATATACATCTTCCAAACTAGACTTTGAATCAAAGTTTGCATCATTAGACGCCAATCTTGACTAGTTGTTGACTAGTGGGGTTGGTTTAGGTAGCTCAATTCAATCCATCACAGTAACTAGTCTTGCAGACCAAGTTTATTTATCAAAAAAATATATATATATATACATTAATTAAAATTATTTTTAAATATATACAATTTAATTACTCATACTTCTCAAAATATCTTAATTATTTATTAATTTGATCAAAATTTATCCATATCATTATTCATATTAAATGATAATCACACAAACACAGAACACATTTAAAAAGTTTCAAATTCTCTCATTATCAAAAACGAGTTATAAATAAATATATATAGATATTCAGGATCTATTTGTAATTATCCCTTTCCTTTTCATTCATTTTCTTATGTTTAATATTACAATGGAGGCCCCAAGCCAAAATAATTTTTTTTTTCTTGCGAATGCGAGCGTTGATTGGTCTTGATTGTTGAATATGATGCCAAAATTTAGTACCGAGTCATTTTCATTGTCAAAAAGTCATTTATCGAATTCTTTATGCAGAAAATTTGCCAAAAATTCATCCATCACCATCACATTTATTTTCATGTTAAAAAAGTTTCAAATTGGTTTCCAAATCAAGTATTGTTTTCATCATCTAAATAAATTGATTAAATTAGAACAAAATGGATTCTATGAACAATCCAGTCTGGCCAATTGCCATTTTCATGGGTCTCGCTTCTATTAGCTATTATATTTTAAGGCACTGGCTTTCCTCCGGTCTCAGATCAGATTGAAAGGTGTTGTTGGATCCGTGGAAATCTACCATAGGTCCTGTTTTGATAATTCGAATCGTTCAATATGTAGAACTCGTCGAGTATTATATGGCTGTAAAAAATCACGTTGATCGGATATCGATAGCTACGTGATCAAATCCGTTTTGTATAAAAAAAAAAAATAGACGGTGAAAAAATAACAGTTGATAGAAACTGATCCAACGAGATAGCCATCGAGATCCGATTAACGTGATTTTTTACAGGGATATAGTATTCAGCGAGTTCTACATATTGAACGGTTCGGATTATCGAAATAGGACCCGTGATGGGCCTCCATGGGCCCAACACACCCTCTAGTCCGATCTAGTACTGGAGGGAAACCACGCCCTATATTTAATTTTTAAGTTTATGTGTGTAGATTATGTTGGAAATGGTTGGAAAATTCTGGGTAAAACCAGAATTTTTTTCTTAAGTTTGGTCTATTTTTTAGGTGGGCCCCGAGTGTCGATTTTTGCGGGTCTAAGTGGTAACGCGTTCTATGCCGCGTTGTGATTCACGTGATATATTTGGTTGCTTAAAACCATGACCGAGTGAATGGGAAATTGAAGCCAAAGTATACTCCATGGAAATGGAATTTTGGTGGAAAATCCTTAAAGGTTGTAAAGTGGCTTGTCCCACGTTGATTTGGTGAGAAGTTTTGAATAGGTTTATAAGGTATGTGATTGGAACTTGGGGTGTGCCCCAAGGGATGTGCACCTGTTTAATTCAAAACCTGCAGCCACTAATACATCTATAAATAGACTAGTTTCCCATTTGGATTTCTGTTCCAATTTTCGTACTCCATCTTCTGCTATAAATCTCTGCATTTTGCTGCATTTAATTTCTGTAAGAAAGAGTGTAAACACTTAGTGTGTTCGTTAGGCAACCAATTTGTAGTGCTGCTATTGTTTGTAGTTGATCATTTCATTCTGGGAGATAGACGTCCACATTCTGAAAGTACCGAGGAGAGGACGAATCTGTCTTAAGGACACAGTGTCAAACATTGGACTTGATCAGAATAATATTCAAGATATTAATCAAGTAAGTTATTTATTTATTTTCTGATTTTATTATTATTTATTTAAATCAGATTTTAATTTTATTTTGGTAAACAAAATAAAATCTGTTTTTATTTATTTAATTCTATTTTTAGTTTGATTTTTGTAATCAAACATTTTTCTCTCATTTCCTTTATTTCTTTATATTCTAGTTGTTGTTCACTATACAACTGAATTAATTATTTTAAATACAATGAAAATTGTCCAACAAATTATTCACCAAAAAATTTAGCTTAATCTAGTAACCATAACATCATAATTTTATTATTTTAGTGTTCAAGAAAATAAACGACAGTTTTTTCAAATCATACTAAGCGTCTTTTATTTTAAAAGACAAAGATGATAAATTCATGTGGCAACTATTATTGGATCAATCTCATTTTTATTTTTATTTTTATGGATGATCTATCCATAAGACTTAAAAAAATTAATAGAATGTATTATCGAAATAGGGATATAACAGGCTCAATAAGTTGAACTGGATCATGGAGTTCCTCCTTTAGCAATTCTATGTTGTTTGTATGAAAAAATAGGGGTTTAAATTTAGTTCATTATAAATTCCTACATATATAAATCTTTGGTCCTGATATAAAATTCTTGAATATATAATAATTATTGGTTGTGATATTTTGTTTAAAAAAAATATATATGTAAATGGCACTTTATTGAAGTGATGAGTTGGTTAGATATGATATGAGACACTACAGTGAATAGCTTGCTTGAAAATTAAGGGAAAATAAGTTGTTCATTAACAACAATGAGGGCTGTCAACCAAAAACAACAGTTAGAGTGGGGGTGTGCTCCCTTCAAGATTTTAGATTCAAAATCTCTTAAGTGGAAATAATTTTTTAGGATCAGTCGATACGATGACTTTTGCCCTAGTTTTAATTGGGCCTCCCGCAAGTAGATTGTAGGATTGGTATTCCGGATTAGTCGGTCCAGTGGACCAAATACAGAATTAAAAAATAAAAAAAAATTAAAAAAAAATTGAATAAGTTAACAAACCACACATTGATATAATTTCTTCAGTTTCCAAATAACTTATTTCTAGTGAGATTTTGAAAACATAGGTGAATTAGTTAGGAGTTGTTTCATCGGTAACATCTTTAAAGCCAAATTAAATGAAATTCAATACTCCTGATTAAGTATAGAATAAATGACTAATTATAAGAACCACAACCATAATTTGTCATTTATTGAATTTATTGAATTATATTATAGTTCTTGCAGAGCTTTACTTGTAAATTATGGAGACTTCATCTGCTTTAATATTATTCCATTCACAGCAAAGAGATTATACACACTGTTGGCATCATCTTCAAGTTTTTTCCATGGGTCTTCTGGAATTACAATTGGCTTTTTGATCTTGAAACTGTTTATGCATTCAGCAACCCCTGTGACAGCTTTGGACATTGTTTCTTCAGCTGCTTTAGAAGTATCATTATTTTCCAATGCTTGAATAGCATTTGGAATAATCTTCCACCCAATTGTCCTAATTTTTTCCTTGCACTTAATCAAGAAAGATTGGAACCCTGGATATTTCTTATAAAGGATGTCCATGTCGCTTAAAAACCGCTTTGACTTAGTCATTGAGGCATTAGTAGCGATGAGGCATAGACCTTTTAGAGTCGACTTGCAAAGTTTGTAATTGGGAGTCTTCTTGCATACTTTGGTTATCAGATCTTTTCAAAATATGGTGATAGAACATTGGCAATGGTGTAGAATGCACTTTATAAATGAGACAAATAGAGGAGGAAAGAAATACTTTTATTGATGTGATGATAATCATAATACTTCACCTGACACAAGGCTTTTATAGGCAAAACCATAAACAGAAACTTACTAAAAAATAGGAACATAAAGATAACATGTGCAGCAACGTGTTGCAACAACCTCCATAAGACTAGGACAATTCCTAACTTATTGAAAAACTGAACAGAGGCATATCTAAAAAAAACAAACTTAACTTGTTCAACACATCCCCACAGTCACACGCTGATGTTGATAACTCTAACACTCTCCCTCAACATCAGCTTCCAAACTCTTTATAATGTCGAGCTGATGACAAAAGCTTTCAAACTTGCTGCCACTCAGACCTTTTGTGAATAAGTCTACGACTTGGTCTTTTGACTTAATTTGCCTCATCTCAATCTCTTCTTCCAGAACCTTTTCCCCAATAAAATGATAATGCAGTCCCACATGTTTTGTCCTTGCATGAAAGACTGGATTCTCCACCAAACGAACTGCCGACTGGTTGTCACAGTACAATGGAACGGCATAGTCCACTAGTTGATGTAGATCGTCTATCAGCCGTATTAGCCAAGTACTCTCTTGAGCTGCCATTGCTGCTGCTCGATACTCTGCCTCTGTTGTTGACAGAGATACTGTCGGTTGTCTCTTGCTACACCATGAAATTGCTCCTGATCCAAGCATAAACACATACCCGGTAGTTGATCTACGGGTGTCGTGATCTCCTGCATAATCAGCATCACAGTAGCCAACTACCTTGCAATCTTCACCTTTCTTGTACAACAGACCACAATCAATTGTATCCTTCACATATCTCAAAATTCGTCGAACTGCATCCAAATGAGGCTTCTTTGGATTTTGCATGTATCAACTCATCGCACCAACTGCATAAGAGATATCGGGTCTAGTTAAAGTTAGGTAAAGCAAACTACCCACCAATTACTGATACATTGTTGCATCATTCAAGTCTTTGCCTTCGTGTGCACACATTTTAGCATTCTGTTCCATCAGTGTTGAGATCGGTTTACATTCGAGCATCCCAAACTTTTTCAACAAATCTTTGGCATATTTCTGTTGACAGAAAAATATCCCTTCTTGTGTACGATCCACCTCTAGCCCAAGAAAGTGCTTAAGTTGTCCAAGTTCTTTCATCTGGAAACGAACTGACAAGTTCTCCTTCGTTCGGCAAATTTTCTCAACATCATCTCCAGTGATGATTAGATCGTCTACGTATACAAGTACAATAGCTAACTTTTCTCCATTACCTTTAACAAACAAGCTGGAATCTGCAAGTGTTACTGAATACTCACTTTGAGTTAGAAATTCAGCAATCTTACCATACCATGCCTTGGGTGCTTGTTTCAATCCGTAGAGTGCCTTCCGCAACTTACACACATATTCAGGATTACCTTGACTCTGAAAGCCCATCAGTTGATTCATATAGATCTCCCGATCCAACTCTCCATGTAAGAATGCATTCTTCACATCCATCTGCCACAAGTTCCAATCTTTGTTAGCTGCAAGTGCAAGTAAGACTAGTACAGTTGTAAGCTTTGCAACTGGACTAAACGTTTCATCATAGTCTAGTCCATATTGTTGAGAGAATCCTCGAGCTACCAAACGAGCCTTGTGCCTTTCAATTGATCCATTTGTGCGACGCTTTATCTTATAAACCCATTTGCATGAAATAGGTTCTACATCTCTTGGCTTTGGCATGAGCTCCCAAGTCTGATTTCGTTTTAATGCTGCAATTTCCTCTTCCATAGCTTTATTCCAGTCTGGATTCTGAAATGCTTCTTCGAATGTCTCTGGTTCTTTTGCGTTTTCATCTTCTATTATGGCAGCATTGGCATATTTGGGATTTGGCTTCTTGGTTCTTGCTGATCTTCTGAGTGAAATTGGTGCTTCAGTTTCACTAGGCTCACCTTCTTCACTTGGTTGTCCATGCACACCAGTTTGCCAAGGACTTTGAGTTTCGACATCTCCGATATCACCATCAGCTGCATTTTCAGTTTTACCTAAGCTTAATTGGATTTGAGCAGATTGCAACTCATCCTTAAAAACATCTGAATCTGGCAATATCTCTTTTTCTGAGCACCACCATGAAGATGATTCATCAAACACCACATTTCGGGATGTGTAACACTTTCCAGTTGTAGGATCGCAGCATCTCCACCCTTTTCGTTGACTATCGTATCCTACAAAATACACCTGACAGCTTCTTGTTCATCTTGCTGTGTAAATGACTAGGTACAAAGACATAGCAAACATATCCGAAAACTCAAAAATAGCTAAATGTAGGCTTTATGTTCCGCAATTTTTCAAAGGGTGATGAAAAACTTAACCTTTGTTGAGGAAGCCTATTGATTACGAAAGTTGCAGTCTTCATTGCTTCTGCCCAAAACCGTCTTGGAACATTCTTTGCATGAAGCATACTTCGACAGATTTCTGCTAGTTGCCTGTTCTTTCTTTCTGCTATGCCGTTTTGCTGTGGAGTGTTGGCACATGTGAACTGATGGCGTACTCGGCATTCTCGGAGAAAGTAAAAAAACTCATCTGAGGTATACTCTCCCCCATTGTCAGTACGCAGGCAACGGATTCTTTTATCAACCTCTGCTTCCGTTATTTCCTTGAATTCTTTAAACTTTGAGAAAGTTTCAGATTTTTCTTTCATAAAATACACCCACACGTACCTGGAAAAATCATCAATAAAGATCACCATGTACTTCATCCCATTGAGTGAGGCTTGCTTAACAGGTCCAAACACATCAGAATGAATTAGCTCTAACGACCTCTTTGCTTTCCATTTTGACTCTTCATACGGCAATTGATGCGCTTTGTCGTACTAACATCCTGCGCAAATTGTATCTTTTCTTACTTCAAGTTATGGAAGTCCCTTTAGCATTAACTTTTTCATCATCACAGTTAGTTTGGAGTAACTAACGTGACTTAATCGCATATGCCATAGATCTGCCATCTCGTTCTTTCAATTTCTTCAGTTTCAATAACTTCTAGTGAGATTTTGAAAACATAGGGTGAATTAGTTAGGAGTGGTTTCATCGGTAACATCTTTAAAGCCAAATTAAATGAAATTCAATACTCCTGGATTAAGTACAGAGTAAATGACAAATTATAAGAACCACAACCATAATTTGTTATTTCTATTGAATTATATTATAGTTCTTGCAGAGCTTTACTGGTAAATTATGGAGACTTCATCTGCTTTAATATGCTTACATTCACAGCAAAGAGATTATACACACTGTTGGCATCATCTTTAAGTTTTTTCCATGGATCTTCTGGAATTACAATTGGCTTTTTGATCTTCGAACTGTTTATGCATTCACAGCCCCTGTGACAGCTTTGGACATAGTTTCTTCAGCTGCTTTAGAAGTATCATTATTTTCCAATGCTTGAATAGCATTTGGAATAATCTCCCACCCAGTTGTCCTAATTTTTTCCTTGCACTTAATCAAGAAAGATTGGAACCCTGGATATTTCTTATAAAGGATGTTCATGTCGCTTAAAAACGCTTTGACTTAGTCATTGAGGCATTAGTAACAATGAGGCATAGACCTTTCAGAGTCGACTTGCAAAGTTTGTAATTGGGAGTCTTCTTGCATACTTTGGTTATCAGATCTTTTCAAAATATGGTGATAGAACATTGGCAATGGTGTAGAATGCACTTTATAAATGAGACAAACAGAGGAGGAAAGAAATACTTTTATTGATGTGATGATAATCATAATACTTCACCTGACACAAGCCTTTTATAGGCAAAACCATCAACAGAAACTTACTAAAAAATAGGAACAGAAAGATAACATGTGCAGCAACGTGCTGCAACAACCTCCCTAAGACTAGACAATTCCTAACTGATTATTGAAAAACTGAACAGAGGCATATCTAAAAAAAACAAACTTGACTTGTTCAACACATCCTCACAGTCACATGCTGATGTTGATAACTCTAACACTCTCCCTCAACATCAACTTCCAAACTCTTTATAATGCCGAGCTGATGACAAAAGCTTTCAAACTTGCTGCCACTCAGACCTTTTGTGAATAAGTCTGCGATTTGGTCTTTTGACTTAATTTGCCTCATCTCAATCTCTTCTTCCAGAACCTTTTCCCTGATAAAATGATAATTCACTCTCACATGTTTTGTCCTTGCATGAAAGACTGGATTCTCCGCCAAAATAATTTTTTAGGATCAGTTCATAGGGTGACTTCTGCCCTAGTTTTAATTGGGCTTCCCTCAAATAGACTGTAGGATTGGTATCCCGAACTAGTCGGTCTAGTGAACCAAATACAGAATTATAAAATTAAAAAAAAAAAAAATTGAATAAGTTAAGAAACCACACATTGATCTTGTTAGTGTATACTCCACTCATCCACTAGATAGCTTTAAATATATAGGTTAGTGTATGCTTTCGGTTCCACTAGATCCACTAGATAGATTTTTATGTATGTGTATGCTTTGTATGATTCCAGCTGTATGCCTTTGTTCCCTTTAATCTCCTATATAATAGAGACAAATCAACACATTCAAATCAATCAATATACATACAATTCTCTTTCTCTATTTCTCTATACAGTTATTCTAACATGGTATCAGAGCTAGGTTAACATCCTAGTAATTCCGCTTCACCGGCGGGCTGCAGCCTCGCCTTGGCCGCCCGTCGGACCGCTACACATACCTTCAATCTATGAAGTTCTTGGGTCACATCCCCACGGGTCTCCTCCCAAAGGGCATAACCAATTTCAATCCAATGCAATCTCAATAACCCAAATTTGTTTTCCAAAACCCATCAAAACCCAGCAATGGTTCGGCCAATCTACCACCGACGCAATCTACACCTTCTCACGCTTCTCTGAAGCGCCGGACTACCATAACAACGATGAGTGTCTTCTCTTGTCCAATAAGAGACCAGTATCGTCCAGCGACCAATCTCTCGTCCACATGGCCATGACCCTCGACTCTAAATACCTCCGTGGCTCCATCGCCGCTGTACACTCCATCCTCCGCCACGCCTCATGCCCACAACACATTTTCTTCCACTTCATCGCCACCACTTCATCGCCGCCGCGTTCAACTCGACGACTCCTCGGATTCTGAGCCGACTCGTCTGCACAAGTCTGATGATGAATGTGGTAGGAGAAAGAGACTCGATCAACCACCACTTCCCGATCTCCGGCCACCATGCCCCCCCACACCTCCACCTCTCCCTCTGGTTATCACTCTCAACTGCATCGACGACACCGGCCTCGAACACGACTGCCTCGCCGGCATCGCCGTCGTGGAACACGTCCCCCTCAGCCGTCTCGCGGCAGCGCAGCTCGAGTCCGCCGCTACCATCCTCCTCCACTGCCTCGCCTTCCTCCCACGCGCCGCCCAGCGCCGCCTCCGCCCCTGGCTGCTCGTCCTCTGCCTCGGCTCCTCTGACCGCTCCGTTGATGGCGGCATTTTGTTCTCCTCTGCCAACTCGATGATAAAGCAACAGACTACTCCAACTCTCTCTCTGGTGCCTTTCTCCCATTCAACAACCCACGTCTCTCTTCTGTACAAAAAAAAAAAAAAAAAAAAAAAAAAAAAAACATTATGCATTTCCACCACATGCAGCCATACGAAAGGCAGTGATGCCTCCGTGTTTATTAATTATCTGAAGGAGTGCACCCCAACCCATTCTTCTTTTCCTTTTTCCTTTTTCTTTCTTTTTCATTCTTTCCACACACTCATGTTCCCACTACCTTCCCACTACCACCATACCGACCTTTTTAATACTCCGTTCAAATACCAATCCACCAAACCAAAACCATGGGCTGGTTTTAACAAACCCACAAATTTTCATAACAAACATACCAATTTCTGCCTGCCATCCGGCTTGCACACCACCATTGTTTTATTCATATGAGGGATCCACTCCACTTTATCAATCCTTTTGTTTCAACCTCCAATAGGTTTCTCTCTTCAAATCTATTTGAGTTTGAGGGGGGTATTATACATATATCATGGTGAGCATGGTTATACACCATGCGAACCACCCAAGCTGGTGCGCATGGTTATATACCATGGGAACCACCCAAGCCACCCTATGACGCACTCCCTAAGTCACCCCCTTGGTGCACCACCAAAGCTTCTACAACGGTCCGGCATGACCCCGTAAACTGTCCTGACATTGATTCCGGTTAGCTTCTACAATCGGTCCGGCATGACTCCGTAAACTGTCCCGACATTGATTCCGGTTAGCTTCTACAACGGTCTGACACGACCACACAGTGTCTGCTACATCGGTCCGGCATGACCCCATAAACTGTCCCGACATTGATTCCGGTTAGCTCCTACAACGGTCTGACACGACCACACAGTGTCTGCTACATTGGTCCGGCATGACCTCGTAAACTGTCCCGACATTGATTCCGGTTAGCTCCTACAACGGTCTGACACGACCACACAGTGTCTACTATAACGGTCCATCATGACCCCGTAAACTGTCTCGATATTGATTCCGATTAGCTCCTACAACGGTCCGACACGACCAAACAGTGTATCCTCCAACGGTCTGACACGACCATACAGTGTCTCCTATCCTATTTTATTTTTTAATTTATTTTCCCATTTTGTTACTCTCTCCAAACTCAAGTTGGTTAATGTTTATCCTTCTTGAGTTTGAGGGGGGCTGTTAGTGTATACTCCACTCATCCACTAGATAGCTTTAAATATATAGGTTAGTGTATGCTTTCGGTTCCACTAGATCCACTAGATAGATTTTTATGTATGTGTATGCTTTGTATGATTCCAGCTGTATGCCTTTGTTCCCTTTAATCTCCTATATAATGGAGACAAATCAACACATTCAAATCAATCAATATACATACAATTCTCTTTCTCTATTTCTCTATACAGTTATTCTAACAGATCTAATTTCTTCAATTTCTTAATAACTTCTAGTGAGATTTTGAAAACATAGGGTGAATTAGTTAGGAGTGGTTTCATCGGTAACATCTTTAAAGCCAAATTAAATGAAATTCAATACTCCTGGATTAAGTACAGAGTAAATGACAAATTATAAGAACCACAACCATAATTTGACATTTATTGAATCTATTGAATTATATTATAGTTCTTGCAGAGCTTTACTGGTAAATTATGGAGACTTCATCTGCTTTAATATGCTTACATTCACAGCAAAGAGATTATACACACTGTTGGCATCATCTTTAAGTTTTTTCCATGGATCTTCTGGAATTACAATTGGCCTTTTGATCTTCGAACTGTTTATGCATTCATCAGCCCCTGTGACAGCTTTGGACATAGTTTCTCGAGTCCGGATTCTCGGCCGCCCTACCCAGCGGCCCTTTCCAGCAGCGCCCCAAAACGACGTCGTTTTGGGGCCAATTATCCAAAAAAAAAAAAAAAACAGAACGAGGGTCTGCTGGCTGGGTTCATCCATATATATATATATATATATATATCTTTATATCTTTATATCTATATATATCTTTATATCTAAAAAAAAAACAGAACGAGGGTCGGTGATCGGGGTCGGTGATATCGGTGATCGGTCGCCCTTTCCAGTAGATCTGGATTTGATTGTTGATGAAGATGATGAAGATGATGATGATGTTCAAAACTGAAGATGAAGGGCAAACCTTGTTGATGAACAAAATTTTTTTTTTTTTTTTGTTGATGTTGATGATCTGGATCTGCAGAAATTTTTTTTTTTTTTTTTTTGTTGATGTTGATGATCTGCAGAAATTCACTATTGTTCTTCAAAAATCAAAGAGTATATATATATATATATACACATACAACAATATACATGAACAAATGTCTAGTGCTATAAGATAAATTTTTTTTTTGTTGTTGATGTTGATGATCTGGATCTGCAGAATATTTTTTTTTTTTTTTGTTGATGTTGATGATCTGCAGAAATTCACTATTGTTCTTCAAAAATCAAAGAGTATATATATATACACACATACAACAATATACATGAATAAATGTCTAGTGCTATAAGATTCTCTCTGCCCTTCAAATCACTCTATTTTTCATGTGATCAACACTACCCAAAATCAACCTTTAGGAGAGCTTTTGGTGGGTATGATCGTATTAAGGCTTTGACTAGCCACAGCGAAGAAGGGTCTGTCAGGGGCTCGAGTCTTCGCTTGTTTCGGACAAGTTGGAACCCATTTCAAGTGAGAGCCAATTCGATCGAGTGGTTGCCGATGCTCAACAGCTCGAAGAATCGGTTGTAATTGTGTGGTATGTATCTGGGTTTCGTTGGGTTCTCTTTGATTTTGTTCAATTTAGTGAGGTTTTGGTTTAATTTTTCTTAATTTGTTTTAGTTTTTGTTACTGGGTTTGTTTTTATATTTTGCTCATGGAAGTTTGGGCATATGGGTTTTTGTTAGTTCCTTTTGTGGAATGTTTGAAATTGTTTAGAATATGCCGTTCATTTGATTTCTCGATTCTTTGTTTTGTTATTGGCTTGTTGCTAATATATTAATGAAGCATGAATGTTGGATCATAAACTGTGCATAATGGGCTTAATGTTGGATCATAAACTGTGCATATATACTCTTTGAATGTTGGAGAACAATAGTGAATTTCTGCGACAGCCTTCTTCTTCTCCCCTCTTCTTCTCCCTACCTCTCTTCTTTCCCTCCCCTCCCCTCTGTTTTCTTCAAAAACCAAACACAGACTGGAGAGAGAAGAAACAAAAAGAAGAAAAAAAAAATCCTCCAAAACGACGTCGTTTTGGAGGGCTGCTGGGAGGGCGGCCGGGAGGGCGGCCGAGGATCCGGATTCTAGTTTCTCCAGCTGCTTTAGAAGTATCATTATTTTCCAATGCCTGAATAGCATTTGGAATAAGCTCCCACCCAATTGCTTAAAAAAAATTAGGACAATTGGGTGGGAGCTTATAAGAAATATCCAGAGTTCCAATCTTTCTTGATTAATGTTGTGTTTGGTTGGGGGATTTTGGGAGGGATTTGGAAAGGGAAAGAGAAAGGGAAAATGTGTGTGAAATTAGGTGAAGTATCATTATAAAGGATGTTCATGTCGCTTAAAAACCGCTTTGACTTGGTCATTGAGGCATTAATTTATATGTAAATTGGGTCGAGCTGGGTAATGGGCTAATCTGTGGGCCACAGTAAAAAGGGCTGAGTAAAAGAGCTTTGTAATTAGCTCGGTCCAGAGAAGCCTTGCCGATAGCTCGGTCCGAAAGAGCTTGGTGGTTAGCTCGGTCACCACGGTTGGCGCGGTGACAGTTAGCTCGGTCAAGCCGTCTTAAGCCGAGGTATTTTTGGCTTCTACTCAGGACCTTGCTGTTGAGTAGCTCGATCTAAATACGCTATGGTTAGCACGGTCTACAGGTGAAGCTGAGGTACATGTTACACGTAAAGCGCCAGGATAAATGTAACATGAGTATTGTTAGCTCGGTTACATTGTCATTGTACCATGACAATGCTAACTCGGTCGTTTGGACATACCACCGAGCTAGGACCATCTCACTTGGTTTAAGCAGTGAGGGGGGTGTTGAAGGATAAGCATTATCTTTTAAGAGAGTAATTCCTAAGAGGACTTTGCATGAAGAAATAAGAGTCCTACTAGGATTGTGCCACACGGAACCTATAAAAGCTCACAACATCACTTATGGAGAGGTAACACAATTTTGATTCCCGAATACACAGACTTTTGTCTATTTGTCTATTTTGCTGACTTAGGCATCGGAGAGGTATCCGGCACACACCCGCCGGCTAGCTCACGTTTGTGTTTTCAGGGAATAAAGCAACGACGTTTGGAGGAGCGCAGACTTGATCAACAGGATTATACGAGAAGAATTATTTCGTGCTCGTACAGCAGTGATGAGGCATAGATTTTTAATAGCAGTTTGGGAGATCCGATCGCCTGATTTCAGAGTTGACTTGCAAAGTTTGCAATTGGGATTCTTCTTGCATACTTTGGTTATCAGATCTATTCAAAATATGGTGATAGAACATTGGCAATGGTTCAAGGAAATAAGGAAGATGGTAAGGGGAAAGATGATTATGAGGAGGGAGTCTAAAATACTCTTCATGTTTAGGACATGTTGTTATGTTATACAGTGCTAGAAGCAAAAATAAAAATTAAGGAGAAGATTGTATCCCTGGTGGTGATGTAAATCTGATCAAGTTAGAGTTTTATATCTTTTACATACATGCAACTCAAACTCAAATTGGAGGGAGTCTAAAATACTCTTCCATTTACTCTGACCACCTGTTGAAATTTATTTGCGGATTTTTTTTTATCAAAACAAATGCATTTAGATAATCATTTACTCTAATCAGTTAAAATTTATTTATGGATTTTGCTTTCATCAAAACAAATCCGATTAGATATTTATTTGTTCTTGGCAAAAGAGGGATATACGCCTATGAAGGAACATCTAGACAAATATATGTGCTTGCAAAGTTAATTTTGTAAAATGAAATGTATTACTTGGATATAGAATTTAATATAAATTTCTATTTTTTAATTATTATTTATAATTATTATTGGTATAGATTTGGTTAATACATATATTATGTAACTGGAAAGTACTTAGAATTTAAATCTATTATAAACTTTGTGTGCTTCATATCATTCTAAAAATGAATTACACTTAAAAAACTTTCATTTTTTTTTTTTGGTGTGTGTGTGTTAAATCAAAATAGATTATCACTTTGTTTGGTTTGGGTTTTCTAAAAACACTTTTCAGAAAATTCTACTTTCTTGTTTTCCGTATTTTTTTGTTTTTATTGAATTTTTTTAATATTTTAAACAATTTTTTTTAAGACACACCTAACATAAATAAACTTAAAAAGTATAATTTTTGTAAAAAAAATCTTTAAAAAATTCATTAAATAGAAAAATTCAAAAAAAAAATGAAAATTCAGTATATTTTTTTATATTTTTATGTATTTATCAATTTTTTTAAATATTTTTTCACAAATATTTTACCTTTTAGATACATCTAAGATTAATCTAAAAAAATATAAAAAAAATGCTTAAAATCTTAAAAATATTCACTAAAAACAAAAAAAAAATACGAAAAATAAAAAATCTTTTTTTAAAAAACTTAATTCAAAAAACTCAAACCAAACACATTGATTCAATATTTGTTTAGGGAAAGAGTATGATACGTATGCACTTTATAATTAAAAAAGAAAATGGTATAATTTCATATTTTCTGAGTTATAATTATAACTAATAAAAAAAAGTCATAACCAAACATCACATGAGGTATAATCAAAGATTTCATGAGTCACAATTAAAATAATGTCATCACTAAAAAAAAAGTTAATCGTAACTAAAGAAAAAATTGACATAATTAGGGATGCATATGGTCCACCATTTTCAAGGGGTGGGTATAGTAGAATTTTCTATTTGTTTATGATCCATAATAATTTGAACACAGTATTGTTGATTATGAATCAAATCAATGTTTAAATTCATTTTTCCAAACATGAGTAATGTTAGAAATTCATACATTTGACTCACAAATACACCCATAGTGATGTAGCAAGGGAATTAGACTCTTAATTATTAAATGTGTAACAAATCAAAAGTTGATACCTATCATAACATATCATTATAGGTAAAATTATATTTAAAAAAAAATTGAGAGTCTCGAACATTTCTCCTTTCATACATGTAACGGTAAAAAATAATAAGTCATATTATAAGACTTTTTTAAGAAAAAGTGTGTGTATATTAACCTCTTCCTTCAACTTTTAGGCATAAATTCATATGAGATATTTAGTAAAAAATTTAATAATTTTTTTAAGATCTCTAATATTTTTCAAAATTAAACCGACTCTCAATATTGAATTATGCTATACTAGATGGGTGGAATCATGTGTAGCACGATGTGATTGCCATGCCTATGACCCTAATGAAATGCTGTATAATATTTTGCATATCTAAGAATATTTATTGAATAAATTATGAATTGTATAGGAAATATTTATAAAGGTGAAAAATACAATCACTAATCAAATTATATTGCCAGACATTAATAGGTATGAAGAATTGATAAATACTATTTACATGTTTATCCGACATTTAATAATTGATAAAATATTTGTACCTGTAAGAGAGGTTAATTTGAGCCCACCAATTAATTGGGCCCAATCGAAGTCTAATTGGGCCCAATTAATTAGGGATTTATGGTTCAAATCATGTCCTCCAACTGAGAGAATTCTCCAAGTCCCTCACCGGCCGAATATATAGTTGGTACGTTAACTTGGCCCCAAACTCTATCCGAAGTTGGGAGGAGATGGTCAACAAATTCCATGCCAAATTCTTTCAGGTGGCCGAGAAAGTGACCACACTCACCCTGTGTAAGGAAAAGCAGCATGAGGGTGAAGACATTCTCGAATATGTGAAGAGGCTCCAAGACAAAGCCATGGACTGTCATGAGGATGTAGAGGAAAGCTACTTGGTCCAAATCTGTGTTGAAAGGGCATTGAACGGGTACAAAATGCTTCTTGTTAATCACAAGTTACCCACTTTCTCGGCACTAATTGAAGCATCTCGGAATATCAACATACCTCAGTTTCAGGAGATTGGGTTCGAGACTAGTTATAAAAGTAGCTTTAAGACATCTCGAGGACCTTCTATCACTACAGCTTCTGTGTCTTCTACCTAAAAGTCGCAAGGGGAGAAATTCAAAGGTCAGAAAAGGAAAAACTGCGAAGATGACACTCCTTTTCCGTGTAGTGTTGAGGAGGTGAAGACCTTAGTTAAAGAATGGGTAGCAGACGGGAAACTGAAGTTGCCTCATATCGAAGAACTTTTGTCGAAAAAGGACCACAAGGGCTCTAATTATTGTGTTTTCCACTGATCACTAAGACATCCTATAGAAAAGTGTCGGACGCTTAAGAAGATTTTTACAAAGAAAGTCGAAGCAAATAAGCTAGAGTTCAAAGAACAGGGGCTCCGAGATATCTTAGAAGACATAGCTATGATGGCATATGATGGCCACAACTCGTGCAACTGGTGAAAGTTTTCCGAATAACCTCGCAACTCTGGGAACTTGGAGCAAGGGTTGACATTCTGTAGAAGAAGTCTATCTATGGCATTTATAATTTGTATTTACTGCATTGTCCAAGAAGTTCTATTTTTATTATGATATGAAGAAATTTATTTCCTCCATATTGTGTATCCCTATTAGAAGTTTATTATATTGTATTTCTTCATTGTGTTATGTTGCTTGAGACAATTTTCAATTTTTGTCCCTTGAAGAAAAAGGATGAGTAGTAGACTCGATTGCCAGCTAGAAGAGATCTTTCTTGCCAAAGAAAGAAGTGTGCTTCCACTCGAACTTCCGAGGAACAACCCTTGTTTCCATCAATGCGAGCTTCGATGATCTTTTTTGTTTCCATCAATGCGAGTTTCGAGGATCTTTCTTGTTGAAATAGAGTATGTGCTCCCACTCAAACTTTCCAAAAACAGACCTCGCTTCCATCAGTGCGAGCTTGGAGGATCTTTCTTGTTTTCATCGGTGCAAGCTTTGAGGATCTTTCTTGTTAAAGTAGAGTGTGTGCTCCCACTCAGACTTTCAAAGAACAGACCTCGTTTCCATCAGTGCGAGCTTCGAGGATCTTTCTTACTGAAGTAGAATGTGTGCTCCCACTTGGACTTTCGAAGAACAACCCTCAAGACTCGGTCACTTGTCAGAAAGGATTTTTTTTGTCGAAGTAGGGTGTGTGCTACTATTCAGATTCCTGAGGGACAACCTTACTTCTGTTCAGACTTCCGAGGGATAGCCCTACTTCCATTCAGACTTCCGAGGGACAACCCTTGCCTTCATTAGTGCGGGTTCTGAGAACCCCGGAGTCATGAAGTTCCTACAAAAATTCATTCACCTCAAATAGTAAAACCGACAAACAAGACGAGCAATATCAATTTTAGATCATGATTCAAGGATTATCACTTAAGCTACAACAATTCTATGCCTCCGAACAAGTTCATGAAAATGCAACGATTAAGGTCTTGTCTATTCGGGTTAATTCCTCTAAAGCCAAAGCAAAGCAGCAATGTTCAAACAAAATTCAGCATCAACTATATTTCTCAAGCATCCACAAGATCAACAAAGAGCTCGTTTGGGAAGTTGTTGTTTGGGTTTTTTTGGCTAAAATATCCACAAAAAAACAAAATAGACTTTTTAGCCCAATAAGATAAAATATCACATCCAACTCATAATCATTATATTCTTTCTCTCACAAAAAGTCAAAAAAACTAAAAAACCCTTCCCAAACAAAACTTTTTAATCCCAGACTAAAATAACCAAAAAATCAACCGATTTCCCAAACGAACCCAAAAGAACAATCAAGATTAATACTCAATTTATGGTAGATTTCTCAACACAGGACCAAATTCCAAAACATGAATTTTAAGACTACATTTCTCTTACAAATCAAGATTCAACAACAGCTTTATTTCCTTCATTTCCCTCAATAACAAAGCACTAGTTGAACACAAATCCCAAATATATATGAGAAATGTTAGGAATCATGAAAATAGTCATGAAAGATTTGTGACCCTTAGATTACCTTGATTAGTGTGTGGTGCTTTATTCGAAGTGTAATCCAAAGGTCACAAATCTTTCATGATCATTTTCATGAAAGATTTTTCATGATACCTAGCATTGCTGAATATATATATATATATATATATTTTGCAAGCCCAAGGTCATGAACAACAAAAAAAAATATATATATATATATTCAAGAATGGGGTTTCGGCGAGCACTTCCTCACAAATCTGAAAGAGTAGGAAGAGAAGATGGGTCAATAATGAGCAAGACCGACTCTAGCAACAAAAGGTGAGTAGACGGTTGGATCGAGACAGCGCAGGTCAGGCGCGGAAAAGCGACAAACGGCGTGGGTCGTAGGTTGCAAAACATGAAGGCCATGTAGACAAGATTGTCTACGCAATGTAGGACCGTGGCTGGTTCTCTTGAAAGCTGACGGCGCGCTGAATGGCGCTGGACAGGCCGGTGCTGCGATGAAGTAGCAACGCCAGTTGGCGGTGGCAAAATAAACAACGTTGGAGGGCAGAGACGCAACAGTGAGCAAACGGCAAAGCAGAGCTTCGTTGAAGAAGATGGAATCTGATCTGAGTCTCTCTGTTAGAAAGAGGGCTGAGAAAAGTGTTTTGGCGAAAAAAAAAAAAAGAAAAGAAAAGAAAGGAGGATAAGGATTAGAATTTGTCCTTCTGTGTAAAGCAAAATATGTGTGAGGCTGATAGTCCCTCAAATGGCTAAGAGCATCTCTAACCCATCCTTCAAAACTTCAAATATGAAAGATCCTTCCTAATTTTGAGCTCCAACCCATCCTTCATTTCTTCCTCCCAAATGAAGGAAGATGGATTGATCCTTCAAATATGAAGGGAGGATGAACAAAATGAAGGAGATTCTAAAATACTATTCACTCTATATTTCTTATTATATTCGAAATAACTTTTAATGTGTAAATTTAATTTTTATAAAATTGACATCAATAAAAAGTATGAAATCATACCTTTAAAATGAGTATAATATTAAATATATTTTACAAAAATTTTAAAATTAAATATTTATTAATGAACAAAAATTACTTTTTGATTGGAGTTTGAATGAAGGAAATGAAGGTTTGTGATTGGAGTTTGAATGAATAGTGACCTCCTCTATATTTACTTTTTGAATAAAAAATATTATTTCCATCCTCTTGAGAAGAGGATGTGGTTGGAGATGTTCTAAAGATATAGACAGACATATATATATATATATATAATGGGCCTTCAAGTTGTTGTTTTCTATTGATTGGAGGAGAAAAAGGTGTTATGTTTGAAAATGTTTTGGCAGGGTCACAACTTTGAAAAATATGGAAACAAAATAATGAAAAAAAAAGTTGTATGGGCCCAAGATACATTTTAGATCAAAAAATAAAATAAAATAAAAAAAATAGTTTTGATTTTCTCAACAAAAAAAAAAAAAAAATCAGAAGACACAAATGTGTGTTAGCCAAACATGGCATTGCAAAAAAAAAAAAAATCATTTTTATCATTACTAATTAGAAATCTTATCCACAAATTATAATGAATCATCAATCTTATCCAAAAGTTATATCAAGACAAAATATGCCCGAGGGACTGAGGCAAGACTGCCCAAGGGATGAAGCAAAGCATGGCCGAAGAAGTGAAAAGATACATGTTTGAGAAATTCAAAAATTTCCCATACATACAAGGGGCAAAATGTAAGAGAGGTTAACTTGAGCCCACTAATTAATTGGGCCCAATCGAAGTCCAATCAGAAAGACCAAAAATTGGTGAGCTTAGAGAAATTATTGTCATTCTATTGAACAGGCCCACAAGAAATTCAACAAATTGGGTCGAGGAAAACCCATCAAGCAGATATCTCTAAAGAGAGTCCAACAAGCCCATCAGAGGAAGCCCAGATCATACGAGGGTTCTAAAAGGTTAACCGTTGCTTTCAAAAGAGACGAAACCCTCGGAGGAGATCCATTCTCGGAGGTATTGGCTTAGTCTTGAAAGGGTTCGGAACCACGAACCTAGAAACCTATTTGAGCTCGGACTCGAAAGAGTTCGGATCCACGAACCTAGAGATCCGAAGCGCTTGGCTTCGAGCGGATTTGAAGGCAATCTAAAAGTCGCTCCGTTAATGAGTCTTAGAACACTTGCGGGCTCGGAGCTTTCTAGGATCTGCGCACTAGAACCATGGGCGTAACAAACCCTATACAAAGGACTCGATCCTGAGGATGGTGAGTGGAGATAAATTCACTCTTTGGTTAAATTAGCCTATACTCGGGTCGAGGTGGCAAGATCTAGGGGGTCCTTGAGACTCAACAATATTTGCGGCAGGGCGTTCTCTTGAACTACCTTTGACCCTTCTGCGGCAGGACATCCTTTGGGACAAACCCTGACCCTTTGGAATGATTAGGAATCATTGGTTAGGTGTGGCTAAGAAGAAGGATTCGCCGAGAGGTTGATCTCCTCTTCAGGGTTTTTCTCATTCTCGGAGAGGTCACCTCTTCGGATAAGGTAGTTAGAGGGAATATTCCCCATGTACCTTGCACATGGACTTCATCCTACATCATGATGTGCCTATAAATGGCACCCATCCATAACTTTACAAGGGATGGATTTTGGAGAGACAACGAATTAATTTCCCTTCTCCATCATCTATATTGAGAGTGAAAGTAGGAGATCCATGGGAGAGCCTTGCCATTATTTTTTTTCGAACTACTTCGCCTTCTTCTTCACCCAATCTCTTATCTCCATCATTTCTTTGTTATTGTGTTATTAGTTGTGAGTGTTAAAGAATTTAAGTCTCTCATCATTTCTAGAGAATTCGAATTTTTCAGCAATCTTCGAAGATCTTCGATTTTTCTGACAATATTCTTGAATCCTTTCCTATAGTAACAAATAAACTGGTGTCTAGAGCCAAAAATTACATATAAGACTACTAACTAAATGTAAAATAAATAATCAATTGCATGGAACACACTTTTTGGGTACATTAAACCCATCATGCAATTATAATTAAAACTTTAGCCTAATAATTATATAACATAATTTTTTTTTTCTTTTTTTTGGGTCGGGGGAGGGGGGAGGGTGGTGATGGTGGTGGTGGTGGTGGTTGGTTTTAACTCTTATGAGGAGAAGAGGAGTATAATATTTCTTTATAATATTTCTTTGCATTATGGGAGTTATATTGTTGGCTTGGGTGTAGTTATTGATTGATTGGTGATTGTTCGTGTTTAGCTAGCAAATTCTGAAATAAAAATTTTACTTTTATTGTCATAAATTAGTGTAATATATTTTATATTTATAATTACTCGTATCTCTTGAATAAAAAATAAATAAATAAAAGCTGTGTTTAGTTATGTGTTCCAAACACAATTTTCATCCACTGATTTGAGTGTAATATTTATTTTGAGCTTTCAAATTATAATTTCACACTCACTTTTGAAAATTCCTTTTCAGGCGGGAAAATTCGACTAATCCAGTCGTCCTCTGGGGACGTCCGGTTGTTTGACCGGAACAGTATTCGGTTTTTTTTTGTACACCTGTTATTTTTATATTGTAAATCAAAAATATTTTCGAAATTTTTTTAATTTTTATATGAGTTTTGAATAGAATTTTAAGTTGTGTGCTTGGTTATGAATTGTAAGTTTTTGAATCAAATTACTTTTTTAATTTCAAAAACTCAAAACTCCCTCCAAAACTCAATTCAAAACTTTTTTCAAAACTCATAACCAAAAAAATTTTGCACACTCAAATCATAATTTCAAAACTTACAAATTCAAAATACAACTCTATTCTCAAATCATATTTTAAAAACTCTACCAAACGCTACCAAAGTCTTACATTGGAAAACGCCTAAACTGAAGAAGGAAAATCAAAGGCTGTGTTTGGAAGGATTTTGTAATCATAGTTCTACCCCTACATTCTAGTATGATATTTGGTTTGAGTTTTAAAAAATTAATTCCACCTCTCCTTTTGAAAACTTGTTCCATGAGGGCATTTAAATTTTGAAATTTGGCCTACCGGTCATTTGATCGGTTGACCGAGCGGTCAACCTGAACAGTGCAATTTTTTTTTTTTGGCAATTGACACTTGTTTTTTATTTTTATTTTTATATTTTTAATAAAACAATATTATTGAAAATTTTTAAAATTTTTTATGAGCTTTTAATAGATTTTTGAACTGTGTGTTTAGTTATGAATTGTAAATTTTTGTATCAAATGTCATATGTCACATCAAAAATTTCCCACTCAATTCAAAACACTTTTCAAAACTCATTCACTAAACAATTTTTTTACACTCAAATTATAATTTTAAAACTCACAAATTCAAAATACAATTCATATTCTCAAATCATATTTAGAAAACTCTATTAAACGCCATTAAAACTCTTTCAATTTATTTAATTGTAAAATATAGATTCCAAGAAACATTTTTTTTTTTTAGATATCTCTTGAATAAAAAATAAATAAATAAAGTCTTACATTGGAAAACGCATGAACTCAAAAAGGAAAATCAAAAATCTTTCACTTTATTTAATGGGTAAATTACATTGATAGTTCTGAGATTTATATTTATTACAATTTTTTACTCATTTTTTGAAAATTATATTTTCCTTCCTGAGGTTTAAAGTTGTAACGCCCTAAAAAATAAACCCATAATAAATAATATAAACATGCATTATTATATTAAAACAATAATATAAATCCATCCATCAGAGTATTATGAAATAAAACATCAGAATAAATGCCCTACGGGCTTACATCTTGCCAAGCCAACACTTGGACACAATTCACTGAGTTCTAACTCAAAAACAGTTAAAGCCCTAGGCTTGAAAGATTACATAGTTCAAATAAAACAAATAGAAATAAGACAAGTCTTCAAATTCAATTCCTCACAAGCTAAGTCCTTGGAGGGAGTGAACCACCTGAACCTGAAAAATAAAGTTCCCATATAGGGTGAGCCACAGCCCAGTAGAGAAATACTAAACCAAGCATAAGAATTAACTAAAGTATTAGCATCTGATACATGGTTAACACACTATAATCAAGTTACAATATTCATGACACGAATGTCTACACTGCCTATGACACATTGTCTATGGCACATTTCACTTTCCACTTATGGCTCAGAACCTGGCCAAATAACTCAACAGGTTTCATCTTTTATTACCATTACTTCCAATTCAACAGGAATAACAATTCAAGTTAGACCTAATCATAACAAATACACATGTTGGTATTGTATCAATCATAATCAATTCACTTCCATACTTCCCAACTGATACACATTTTAGTGATGTATCATATCAACAATAAATAGACATATATCTATTAATCAATAAGCACACATAAGAGTGATGCTACTGGAGTCCATCCCCTATCTTCTCCTAATAAATCCGGTTTAGAGGTCCATCCCCTATCTTCCCCTAAACCGTGGAGTTCATCCCCTATCTTCTCCAAAACCAAATGCATATGCAATGAAACACACAATTGCCATACACAACACATAATTAATACACAAATGTTCTGTATTAACTCAACAGTCAAACAATTGACTCAATTCCAGTTATACCTAAGCCGCATGCAAGGTCTACAACAATCAATGGCTATCCTCCACCGATAGCCCAAAACAGTTATTTCTAAACAAGAAATAAATACATCAATGAATGTAAATTCAACATTCCCAAAGGTAAATATTTAAACTACTCCAAATATATATCATCAATTCATTAAATTTCCCAATTCCATGAATTAAACCAAATTCCACATTATTCCTTTAAATTAATTATACAAATTAATCTAAACCAAAACCCTAAGGTTTCTTCCAAACTTACCAAACTACCCCCCCACATACCAAATTACCAACACTTAGGATTAAAGCGTATAAATGGAGTAGGAAATCCCTACCTCGAATATATAACTCAGAAAGAAGAGGATGAAGATGATGCCCAAACTTCAAAGTGCTCCAAATCAAGAATTTCTCAGATTAAAAGTAAGCCCTCACTCTCCTCTACCTTTTTAATGAAGGAACTAGAGTAGGAACACACCCTAACTAGATCAAACCTAGGAGAGAAGGTGTTTAGAGAAGAAGAAAAGTCGGACTTTAGGGTTTTAGATCAAAAAGGGGCTGAAAAACTGTTTTAAAATACGCTGCTGCGTATTTATACCTGACAGGCTCGCTCGAGCGAAGACCTGGTCGCTCGAGCGACCAGACACAGAAAATCATCGCTCGAGCGAAGAAATGCTCGCTCGAGCGAATAACAAACCAGCTCGCTCGAGCGAAGAAAGCTCGCTCGAGCCAACAAACACTGCTTTCAGGTCTAAGTACTGGACGCGAAGCTCGCTCGAGCGAAGGGACCCTGGCTCGAGCGAAGGACCAAAATCAAAGACCTCGCTCGAGCGAAGAAGAGCTCGCTCGAGCGACCAACCCAAAAACTGAACATGAACTCTTGGTTTCAAACCCAACCAACCTGTAAACAACCTGCCCAACAAATCCTATAACTCAAAACTGAAGAATTAAAGGACAACAACAACAACAATATGATAATATAATCTACGGAACATAAGTCCGGATACACTAATCAAATGGGAAAAGACCGGGGTCGCTATAAAAGTTCTATTACAGATTACTCCCTCCAGCAATTTAATTTTTTTAAATACCAATTTTGCCCTTACTAGGTAAATTACATTGACACCCCTCACATTTTAGAAATTACAATCCCCTCTCCAAGGTTTAAAGTAACATTACCAATTGCCCCCTTGGTTAGTATTAGTTGAAAAAAAAAAATTCATTGAAAAAAAAAATTATTTGAAAAAAAATTTTATTATTCAAATTTTTAAATTTCTGTTTAAAAACCAACGTAAGATAAAAATTACACTAACACCTCTTGAGGTTTATATTTATTACACTCGAAAGATAAAAATGATAACTATTTTTTATTTTTTATTTCTTAACCAAATTAATTTTTAATTTTTTTAAAAAAAATTTAAAAAATCAAACCATACATAGTCTAAGAATCTTTTGATAGTCATTTCTTACGTTAGTAACTTATTTAATTATTTTTTAATTTTATGACATTTTTACCATTTGAGGTCGGTTTGATAACCATTTCGTTTTTAGTTTTCAATTTATATTTACAAAAATTTTAAAAACTATCATAAAAACTTGTTTGATAATTTTTTTGGTTTATTAATGGTTGTCTCAGTTTGTAAATTTGAAAAAAAAAACATAAATTCAAAAAATGAGTTTACCTTGATTTTTAAAAAGAAATTTAAAAATTTGACTAACATAATTTTTTTAAAATTAATTTTTTTTTTCAAATATTTTTTTTTCAATTAATTTTTTTTCAAATAACTTTTTTTCCAATTAATTTTTTTTTTCAATGAATTTTGTTTTCAACTAATACTAGCCGAGAGTGTAATTGGTAATGCTACTTTAAACCTTGGGGAGGGTATTGTAATTTCTAAAATGTGAGGGGTGTCAATGTAATTTACCCAGTGAGGAAAAAATTGATATTTAAAAAAATTAAATTGCTGGAGAGAGTAATCTGTAATAAAACTTTAAACCTCATGGAGGGGATGTAATTTTCAAAAAGTGAGGGAAGAAACTATAATAAATATAAACCTCAGGAATGTGAATGTAATTTACCCTTATTTAATTGTAAAATACAAATTCCAAGATACATTTTTTTTTTAAATAAAACGAAATTCCAAGATATTGTTCAATTAATATTATTGGGCCTCCTACTAACATCTCAGCCCTTTATGACTCTTGTGAGTTTACTCTTGGCCCATTTGCATTCAAGCTAACAGCTCCCAACATGACATGTTACTTATTAATTTTTAATTTGTCAAAAATTCAACTACATGAAATTCAAATCTTGTCACCATGAATGAATTGTAAGATTTAAATTGTGAATCTATAAAATTGTTTAATTTGATGTTGTATATGTCCCCAATTGATAATGAAATTTATTAGCTTATTTGGCCATATTGTCCAACTTGTTGCTGACTAAACATACATAGTTGCAATAAAAGATTTTAACAATTAAAAAAAAAATCATGAAAATAAAATATGTATTATTATGAGTCTTATAAAAATTAAAAATTAAAGGTTAGCTCAAGAGTTGAACCTTAACCTTAAAAGAGTTACCGAAACCACATAAACAAATATACTTTTTAGTTTTAAGATGCGAAACAAAAAGTAGTGTTCTGCTTTGAAGCTGTGCAGAACTAGTTCATTTCGTTTCTCTCTCATTTATGAAGAGAAACTCATTTATTAGTAATAGGTCTTATCTAATTAAATTTTTATTACAAAAAATTTTTAAATTTTATTTTGTCTGTAAAATGTATTTTATTTCATTATTTGATTAAATTAGTATTCGAGTTTGATTTTTCAATTTTGTTAATAAAATTATATGAATATTAGATATACTGAAGAAGAAGAATTAGATAATTTAAATAATAACATTTTTCTACAAATAATAATAGAAAATTAATATATTAATTAAATTACAAAAAGAATTTAGCGAAAAACTTAAAAACAATCAATTAGAAATTATAAATGAAATCTGACATATAATACTAGATAAAGGCTGGCACGTAGCCATTTTAGAAGATAAGTAAAAAAATACTATAGATAATTGTTGGAAAAATGATTTAAATTCTGATGTTTCAGAAACTTTATGGTAATTATTTGGTAAACAAGTTTATATAATTAGTGAGTCAAAACCATTTATAGGTGAATGGAAAATTGACTTCTAATTGAAGATATAAGGTCCAAAATGAAACCTTGAGCATGGGCTCAAAGAACACCCAAAGTGTGAGTTGGGTTGGATCGGCCCATTACTATTATCTTGGGCCAAAAATTACTTAGAAGGTTTTCCAATTGTTTGCTGGAAACAAACAGGTTTGAAACTCATATTCAAGCCTTTACAAACGGATCAATAGATTTGAATTTGATATTCAAATGTCCAACGGACATGTCTTTTCCGTAAACGGTGTTTCCATTGCCTTTATAAAGGCAGCCCTCCGTCCTTCATTTAAAGAAAAAAAAAATTTATTTTTTAGACAGAGAAGAAATTTCCAGATCTTCCATTTTCCTTCCTCCTCCTCTATTCATCTTGCATATTCTAATTTTAGAGTTTAAGTTTCAGAGAGTATAAAGCATATATTTTGGTTCGCTGCACAAACAAATACGCAGTGCTGCATTTGTTTGGGGTGATTGTTGTATCCTGGAGGCAGGACGTCTGCTATTCTCGAGCACCTAGGAGAGGACGAATTTCTGTCTTAAAGACACAGTGTCCATACACTGGCCTCAATCACAAATTTGATCTAAGTTTGATTCTCAAGAAAGTTGTAAGTTCTGTATTTTATTTATTATTCTGTTAGGGGATAAATTTCTGTTCATACTTTATGATCTGCTCTGTTAATTATTCTGTTTAATTATTATCGAAGTAATAATATATCCAACAAGTTTAAGACAGAAATTATATACTTCGTTGGTTACTGTTTTACCGTTGTAATCCTGTATAGATGGTCTTCGATATAAAAACTAATTTACTGAATAATAATGTAGTCTGTGGTTTTATATTCCAGACAGAACATTAAAGCAGTCAGTATGTTTATATTCCAGTTTGTTTATCACATCGTCTGGTGTATAATAATATTTTGATATTGCAGAAAGTTGTTGTTTATTTGTTATTTCATAAGTGCAGATAAGAAAATGTTTACTACCTATCAACAAGTTAAGGATGAAGAGCAGCTTTTCATGGGAAACTCCTCTACTGCAAAAGTTGAAGGACAAGGGAAGATTGTGCTCAAAATGACTTCGGGCAAGGAGTTGACGCTTAACAATGTTTTGCATGTTCCAGAAATTCGGAAGAACTTGGTGTCTGGATCATTGTTAAGCAAGAATGGTTTTAAATTGGTTTTTGTTTCTGATAAATTTGTTCTATGTAAGGATGGTGTATATGTAGGGAAGGGATACCTGTGTGACGGGTTATTCAAAATGAATGTACTGACTGTAATTCCTACTATTAATAAGAACTCCACATCTTCTGTTTATTTGTTTGAGTCTTCTCATGTATGGCATGGTAGATTAGGACATGTTAACTATGATTCATTGCGTAGATTAATTCACTTGGACTATCTACCTAATTTTTCTATTGACTCAAATCATAAATGTGAAGTATGTGTTGAGGCTAAATTTACTAAGGCACCATTTAATTCAGTTGAAAGAAGTACTGAGCCTCTGGATTTAATTCATAGTGATATTTGTGATTTGAAATTTGTTCAAACACGAGGAGGTAAGAAGTACTTCATCACTTTTATTGATGATAGTACAAAATATTGCTATGTATATTTATTACGAAGCAAAGATGAAGCCTTAGAAAAATTCATTGAATATAAAACTGAGGTTGAGAATCAACTAGGCAAAAAGATTAAGGCATTAAGAAGTGATCGAGGTGGTGAATATGACGCACCTTTTGGAACGTTATGTTCACAACTTGGCATCATTCATCAAACTACTGCGCCTTATGCACCACAGCAAAATGGAGTTGCTGAGCGAAAAAATCGTACATTGAAAGAAATGATGAATGCCATGTTGATTAGCTCAGGTTTACCCCAGAACTTGTGGGGGGAAGCAATTCTTTCCGGTAATTATATTTTGAATAAAATACCTCACAAGAAGATTCTTAAAACTCCATATGAATTATGGAAAGGTCGGACTCCTTCTTACAAGTATTTGAAAGTGTGGGGGTGTTTAGCTAAGGTGGCCATTCCCGATCCTAAAAAGGTCAAGATTGGACCTAAAACTGTTGATTGCATATTCATAGGATATGCACATAACAGTGCTTATCGATTTTTAGTATACAAAAGTGACAATTCAAATGTGCATGTCAATACTATAATCGAATCAAGAAATGCATCTTTCTTTGAACATTTATTTCCTTGTAAATCTTTACAATAATCAAGTTCTTCTAAACGTTCTCATGAAAATGCATTTGATAATAATCAAGGACAGATTGAGGAAAATCAAGAAGGAACAAGTGAGGCAGAACCTAGACGTAGTAAGCGAGCTAGGACTAATAAATCCTTCGGTCCTGATTTCTTGACTTATCTACTGGAAAATGAGCCTCGAACGTTTAAGGAAGCTATGTCTACGCCTGAAGCTCCTTTATGGAAGGAAGCTATTAATAGTGAAATTGAGTCCATCTTACAGAATCATACCTGGGAATTGGTGGATCTTCCACCAGGATGTAAACCTCTTGGATATAAATGGATATTCAAGAGAAAAATGAAGCCTGATGGATCAATTGAGAAATACAAGGCTAGACTTGTAGTTAAAGGTTATAGGCAAACTGAGGGAATAGATTATTTTGACACTTATTCGCCTGTAACAAGAATAACATCCATTAGAATGTTGATTGCTATAGCGGCTTTATACAATCTTGAAATACATCAAATGGATGTTAAGACTGCATTTTTAAATGGAGATCTTAATGAAGAAATCTACATGGAACAACCAGAAGGTTTTATAGTTCCAGGGCAAGAAAAGAAAGTGTGCAAGCTTGTAAAATCTCTTTATGGTTTAAAGCAAGCTCCAAAACAATGGCATGAAAAATTTGACAATGTGATGATGTCAAATGGATTCAAAATAAATGAATGTGACAAATGTGTTTATGTGAAAGACACAGAAAAGGGATATGTCATTGTTTGCCTATATGTAGATGATATGCTTATTATTGGTAGTAATAATGAAATTATAAAAGCTACCAAGAAAATGTTGAACTCTAAGTTTGACATGAAAGATATGGGAATAGCAGATGTTATACTTGGAATAAAAATTACAAAGACATCTGAAGGATATACCTTGTCTCAAGGACATTATGTTGATAAAATACTTGAGAAATTTAACAAGCATGACGATCGTCTCGCTAAGACCCCTATAGATGCTAATCTTCATTTGATGAAGAATATGGGTGAAGGTGTATCACAAGTAGAATACTCCCGGATCATCGGAAGCTTAATATACCTCATGAACTGCACTCGTCCAGATTTAGCATATGCAGTTAGCAAATTAAGTAGGTATACTAGCAATCCAGGAACAGACCACTGGATAGCAATAGTTAGGGTACTTAGATATCTAAAGTATACTCGAAACTATGGGCTGAACTATATGAGATATCCAGCAGTATTAGAAGGTTATAGTGACGGTAATTGGATCTTAGACACTAAAGACTCTAAGTCTACCAGTGGTTATGTCTTTACCTTGGGAGGTGCAGCAGTCTCATGGAAGTCATCCAAACAGACATGCATTGCAAGGTCCACAATGGAGTCCGAATTTATTGCTTTAGATAAAGCAGTTGAAGAAGGAGAGTGGCTTCGTCAATTTCTAGAGGATATCCCAATGTGGCCAAAACCTGTGCCAGCCATTTGCATTCATTGCGATAGTCAAGCAGCAATGGCAAGAGCACAAAATAATATGTATAACGGTAAGTCTCGTCATATTCGACGTAGACATAATACTGTTAGGCAACTGCTCTCAAATGGAGTTATCTCCATTGAGTACATAAGGTCAAAAGATAATATCGCGGATCCGTTAACCAAAGGTTTGACCAGAGAGCAAGTTTTAAGATCATCGAGGGGAATGGGATTAAAGCCTTTTAACTAAAGAGTCGCCTTAATGGCAACCCAACCTAGCTGACTGGAGATCCCAAAATCTAGGTTCAAAGGGACAACCGAATTATGTGTGACTCATTAGTATCACTCAGGAAAAAATTTTCCTACCCTTTCCTATGATGACATAGTGATGTCTGCAGCGCTAATCAGGTTAAGCTTTGCTTTTAATGATATTCATATCTTGGAAATCCAAGTGGGGTATAGCAGAATACTCCTAATGAGCATCACCTATATGAGTGTGAATTGGGCCGGTTCTATGAGAATGCTAAAGGCTACATTCTCTAAAGCACTCATGAAAACCAGGTATTGCCTAGGGCCAAAACGGGCACAACCGAAAGAACCAAGTTGTGTATGAAAACAAAACTGTGTGAAAGCTGTTGTCTTGGTTTACACTAACGGCAGAATAGTTCAAGACATCATGTTCACTAATCAGCCAGTAAACCCGATAGTTTTTTACAAGGGAAGGTTCAAGGCCACAAGCTACCTATCCTATGCAGGATGTTTTCAATTTTGTACTTTCTCAGGTTGCATGTTGTTGCATTTCCTTTTTGTCAATTTCATTCATGTGGGGGATTGTTGGAAAAATGATTTAAATTCTGATGTTTCAGAAACTTTATGGTAATTATTTGGTAAACAAGTTTATATAATTAGTGAGTCAAAACCATTTATAGGTGAATGGAAAATTGACTTCTAATTGAAGATATAAGGTCCAAAATGAAACCTTGAGCATGGGCTCAAAGAACACCCAAAGTGTGAGTTGGGTTGGATCGGCCCATTACTATTATCTTGGGCCAAAAATTACTTAGAAGGTTTTCCAATTGTTTGCTGGAAACAAACAGGTTTGAAACTCATATTCAAGCCTTTACAAACGGATCAATAGATTTGAATTTGATATTCAAATGTCCAACGGACATGTCTTTTCCGTAAACGGTGTTTCCATTGCCTTTATAAAGGCAGCCCTCCGTCCTTCATTTAAAGAAAAAAAAAAATTTATTTTTTAGACAGAGAAGAAATTTCCAGATCTTCCATTTTCCTTCCTCCTCCTCTATTCATCTTGCATATTCTAATTTTAGAGTTTAAGTTTGAGAGAGTATAAAGCATATATTTTGGTTCGCTGCACAAACAAATACGCAGTGCTGCATTTGTTTGGGGTGATTGTTGTATCCTGGAGGCAGGACGTCTGCTATTCTCGAGCACCTAGGAGAGGACGAATTTCTGTCTTAAAGACACAGTGTCCATACACTGGCCTCAATCACAAATTTGATCTAAGTTTGATTCTCAAGAAAGTTGTAAGTTCTGTATTTTATTTATTATTATGTTAGGGGATAAATTTCTGTTCATACTTTATGATCTGCTCTGTTAATTATTCTGTTTAATTATTATCGAAGTAATAATATATCCAACAATAATTACCCTTACCCTTATAAAAGAAATTCATCATAAGAGCTAACGCCCCACTTTTCAAAGAAATAATAAAAAATTTAAGTTTTTTTATTTTTAAATAAAATTTTAACTAGATAGTGTCTTTTACTAATTTATAATACTTATGAACTTATATTTTATTTTTATAATACTTTCAGGGACTAAATATTTTTGATTTAAATATTTTAAGGACTTAATATGTTCAATCGATAGGTTAAAGACTAAAAAGACTTTAATTTATATACTTTAAAAACTTAATAGACTCAATTAATAGTTTAAGGACCAAATAGATAATTTGCTGCTAGTTAAGGAATATAAAGTGTAATAAATCCTTTAAATTATTAAAAGAGATTTGGGACAGACTTCAGAGCAAGTCACCAATCCTATTTCCATAAAGGATTGGCCTTCTTGAGTTCCTCTCCAATCCTATTAGAATTTGGGGATCTTTCAGTGCTTTCTAAATGTATGACTTGTATGGTTGCAAACGAAATGGGCTAAATTGAACTTTACTGAGTTTGAGTTCGGCTCGTTTACTTATCGAGCTTATTTATTGAACTCGAGTTCGGTTTGATAATTTTTTTAAAATATTATTTATATTATTTAATATATAAATAATGTATTTATATTATTATTTTTATATATTTATATATTACTTAATATATAAATAATATATATATTATATAATTTAAATAAAGATAAATGAGTTGAGTTTACACGAGTTCGAACTCAGCTCGTTTACTAAAGAGCCTAATAGTCGAGTTCTTAATGAGTCAAGCCGAACTTGTTCATGAACAGCTCAGTTCATTTACAGTTCGACACGTGAAAATTACTGCATCCAACGGAACAAAATGCTTTAATCAATCAATTCTTTGTTTCTTCTCTTATCTTCTCATCCAATTTCTATTCTTGCCCACAATTTTTTTTTTTTTTTTTTTTTTTTTTTTTTTTGTGACTGCCTCTTCTCTCTTTTTCTCTAGACTTTACCCCAGCCCCAATCGTTCCTATCTTCTCTCTCTCTCTCTCTCTCTGCGAACGTCCTTGAGAAAACTACATTCTTCCATGTCCATCACAGTAATGTAAGCATAAAACATTGACAGCTGCAAATATCAAACCATTGTCATCAAAAAGAAAATGATTCAAATTAATATATTTTTTACATTTACAATTGGACAACATTGTGTTTTGAAAAATCTAGAAATCCCCTAGATGTTGATTTGTGATTATGTATCAATTTTAAGCAGTACATAACAATCTCAATCAAACAATCAAGACAAATCGACATAACGATTTTACGTGGAAAAACCACAATTGGACACCTCCAATTGTGATAAAAAAAAACCATAGGCAAAAACCATAAAACAATCCACTAAAAAGACATAAACGAATTACACAGGTATACTCTCAATTACCTAGCGAATCCACGCCCGAATTGAACCAACCCCCATGTGCCTCTTCTAACCCCGTCTTCACCTCGGAATTGTCTTGACGATGAGCCACTCTAGAATCCACCAAAGCTTCAGGCTCGAATTCCCCAGAATCTACTAAAGAACCACTCTCTCTTTTGTGTAGAATAAACAAACAAACCTTTGATGTATGCTTCTTAAACCGTGAGTTAAATACTCAATGAAACATCAAAGAAAACTAGCAAAATAGCCCTAGATATAAACCTTAGAACCCAAGAAGAAGATCTGGAGGTGTTACCCTAGATTTGGACTGAAACACGTATTTATAGAAAACTGTCCCGCGATCTCCGCTCGAGCGTCAGATTGGCCGCTCGAGCGGACCTACGCTCGAGTGGGAAAAAACAACATCTAGTATTTTTACAGGCGAACAAACTTCTGAAACCCAGCATTCTCCGCTCGAGCGGGGGAATGTCCGCTCAAGCGGACAGGCAACTTTGAATGTATTTTTGCATTTTGCTTCGGGGGCACTGCCCCTCGACCCTGCCTCGGTACTGCCCCAGACCCGCCAAGAGGCGCTGCCCCCTAGACCCCCACGAGCTGACCGGGCAGCTCGATCCCCGTCATAATCAGCGAAGTGGCAATCTTAAAAGAATTAACATCACAAAACTTCTCTGCAAAGTACAATTCCGGTTGGATTCACATCTAAAAACTCATAGCTTACTGAAATAAAAAGTGCGAAAACAAATACAACTGAAAGAGTTTTGTCAAACGGGATTACCAATAATAAAAACCTAACATGTTTGATACTTGCATATCTAAAATCAATGAATATATATATATATATAACTTGTGTGTGTATATTAAGATTTTGAAATTGCAATTAATTTCTCACATTAATCAGACTCAATCTGTGCTGTTAAGAAATCAATTTTGGAAAAACTAATTTGCTCAAAAGGCATTTGTAGAGAGAGAGAGAGAGAGAGAGAGAGAGAGATTGGGATGGGGGTATTTGAGGACTCGCAAGAGGTAGAGAATGTTGAGAATTTGGAGCTGGCAATGGTAGGCAATGCGAGGGATAGGAGTAAGAAGGTGGATTGGTAGAGTCGTAAGAGGGGAGGCGGTATAGATATGGTGCATTGGTACAGGAGCAAGAGAGGGTTTTACAGAGAATAAGGGAATTTCCTTCTCCTGCGATGAAGATGATAAAAATTGGATATGATTACGTGTGCATAACCACATGGCCCAAATATGAGATGGGTTTAATATAAAGATCTTGGCAGTTGGATGTAGATTGGAGGATCCTTCAATTCTAATAGGATTGGAGAGGAGCCAAACTCAGGTTTTTTTTTATGATGAAAGAGTTATGCATGGGTGTACGGTCCGCATGGAATAACCTCTCTTCCATATTTGTTCATTTTATATCTCTTCATATTTTTTTTGTAAGTCTCAATTTAGACCTGCACCAATTATTCAAAATGCCTATTTTGTAAATTTTGTTATAAAGGTCATTCATGAAAAAGGAGTTTTATTGAAAAATTATAAACGTAAGAACAAATCACATTTTATTTTATGAAATGAATAATAAAATGTGATTATAAACATAAAATCATCTATTTTATAAAATAAATTTTTTTTCTTTAATTATAATTTTTTAATAAGACTCATTTTTTTATATAGATAATTTTTATTACGAAGGTTACGAGACAAGGCAATTTGATTTATTATACGTCCAGGAAGAACAGAAAAAGTTATGGAAGGATGAAGGTGTGGAGAAGGCTATCCCATTCTATACACCAAACATTTATGGATGCCCAATCAAAAAAGAGTAATGATTCATAAATTCAAATTTAGAATTCTAATGATGTCTCTAATAATATGGAGAAAAAAAAAACACATATATCAAATTATTCATGAGTAAAGGTCACTGTCACGTAAGTAAAGTTCTCATTAGAACTTTATTTTAGTATTTTTAAGTATTTTTATCAGAAAAAAGGCCACATAATTGTTTTGTGATTTTTTCTGAAAAATTTATACGTCTCTTTTGCACAGTTTTCGCATCTAATAAGCACCATCCCCTCTACTCTCTCTTCTTCCATCCCATGGCTTCTCTAACCCAATCTTTTCTCTGCCCAGCTTTACCACCGACCACCACGACCTCCATCATTGACCACTGCAACCTCCACCTCCATTTTCCTCCTCTGTTCCCATAGCTCCTCTGTTTTTCTCTTTTTTGTTCCCGTCGATTTCATTCACTCTCCAACAATAGTTCCATAAAATATCCACCAACAGCAAACCCATTATGGCATAAACTCGCTGGCCAATGTCAAGGGAAGATATTTGTGGGTTGTTTTGTTATGGGCTTTGTTTTTTGTTTTTAATTTCAATTGATCCTTAATTTTTATTGGAAACAAGACAATTGCAGAGGTGGTGAGGATAGCCACTGTCTGCCATGGTTGGGTGGGTTTGTGGGGTTGTGTGTGAAATTTTGCATTGGGGGATTTCCGACGGGGAGGGGGACGTCGTCGAGATGCATAGCAGACTAATTAGGGGATGGGAGGGAGTAAGAAAATGTCTGAGACTCTCATAAATTTTTTACAATTTAATTTGCAATGATGTAATTTACAAAGTGTCATTTTTAATTGATTAATATGAGATTCGCCATTCTTGTCATATTATTGTGAATGCATATATACTAATAAAATGTAAGTCTTTTAACATTGTTAGAGGGAGTATCATCGGGGACTGGGGAAGAACAGAGACTATTTGGGAAAGGCGTTAGACGAGTGTGAGGGAGAGTGGGGGCTAGGGTGAGAGTGGGTTGACGATTAATGTGTCCATAGCCATGGTTGGCTGATTTTGGTGTGGGTGTGAAAGCGTGAGGTTTTGCTTTTTTTTTTATTTTTTGGGTAAGATATTTTGAGTCCGTTTATACGTATCAGGTCTACAATCTAAATAAACCTTCCAAAACAGACTTATACCTTACGGTCCGTGGCCTTATGTTGTGTTTAGTTAGAAGATTTGAGAAGGAATTTGGAAAGGAAATGAGAAAATGTGTGTGAAATTAGGTGAAATATAGGTATATTTTATTCATATTTCATCTACCTTTTCTATTTTCCTTTTCAAATCCCTTTTCAAATCCCCTAATCAAACACAGTATTAAGGTATGAGTTTGTTGGTTAGGGGATTCTAACCTAAGACTTGAGAAGGAGCAAACCTCTCGGCCCCAATCGTCACTCACTAAGCCAACTACCTTGGATACTTGCTAATGAGGAAGAGGTTAACCGAATGCTCACATTGCAGAGAAAAAACAAAAGAAGTTAAAGCGCACTTATTGATATTAACAAATAATGTGATATAATTTTATTAATTTAAAATTTTTATAATATATATAGTAAGAGAGATTTATAATTTTAAAATTATATTATTATAATATGTATTAATATACTAATTAATATAATAATTAATGTATAACAAGCACTATTGGGAAAAAAATGACATTGGGGTAAGGAAAGTGGGTTTGAGAAGTCCAAGCCGGTTGCGTTCCCACTACTAGGGGTGGGCGCGGGTCGGTTGCGGCCATGGAACCTCCAATCCGCCATCCGTCCGTCAGATTGGCGGATTGGAGAAAATCAATCCGCATCCGTCCGCCAATCCGGTGGATGTGGATTGAGCGGATTGACGGTTTGGCGGATGGATGCGAATCGGTTTGGCGGTTTGAAATTTTATAAATTTTTAACATAATTCAATTTGTGCACTTCCTCAAAAAAAAAAAAAAAAGTATTACAGTCAATGACTTAAAAAAGTATTACAATTACTGCATGCCTCATCCAAAGAAAGAAAGTTTGAAACTTTAGAATATCACAATCACTGCATGTCTCATCTACATATTACAATCACAGCATGCCTCATCCACAAAGTATTACAATCTATGGTTCTTAAAATATAAAAACAATCCAAACCACTAAAACCATGAACAGAGCAATAGTAGATATTGTATGTCTCTATATTGTTACATTTATATATGTTTTTGAAAACAAAAACCAACCAACATATATCATATTTTCTATTTATTACTTTTAGAGTTAGATTTAAAAACTAAAAAATATAGATAAATAATACGTTTATTTTTTTCAATTCAAAAAATATATTCAAGTTGAAAACTTTTTTTCAACAGAATATTTGAACTCCTTTTCCATTGAAAACATAAACAAAATATTTAAACAAATTGAAAACACAAAGTCTTATAAATTACTAAGGGTGCTCGCGGTTTGGCGGTTCGGTTGCGACCAAAGGAATCTCAAATCCGCCATCTGTCCGCCAAATTGGCGGATTGGAGAAAATCAATCCGCAACCATCCGCTCGTCATCACGCATTCGTCCAAAATGCGGCGGATCGGTTCGGTTCGGTCGGTTTTGGCGGATCGATATATCCGCTGCTCACCCCTACCCACTACGTGTTAGGAGAACATTGGTTACCGTGGGTCCGTTTGGGAAGAGTTTTTTCAGGTTTTTTTAGTTATTTTAGCCACAAAAGATAAAATAGGCTATTTTAGCCACAAAAAACAAAACATCACATTTAACTCATAATCATTACACTCTTCTCTCACAAAAAAAATCAAAAAAGCCAAAAAGTTAAAAAGCTCTTTCCAAACCAAGCTTTTTAACCCAGGCTAAAATAGTCAAAAAAGCCAAAAAATCAAAAAACCAACCCACTTCCCAAACGGAGGCCGTATAACATATATTTATGTGACGACTGTATATAACTTTAATCTCTTCTTTGTATTATTTGAGTAGTCCAGAAAGCTCATACGGTTTCGTTTGATAATATAAATCATTTATTTTTTATGATTTTTAATGTATGATATTTATTAAAAAAATTAGGTCGATTTAATAATCATAATATTTTTGTTTTATCGCATTTGTTGTTAGCAAAATAAATAGTCTATTTTAAAAAATATATTTGTTATCTTTTTTTTATTAATAAATAAACACACTAAAGTAAAAATGGTACGGTTATTTTATCGAATTAATTTTTTTCATAAATAATATATATTGAAAATTTTACAAAATGAACATTTTATATTATTACAAGAAGAACTGTGATAGATCCAATAAATTGTCAATTTTTTTATATTAAAATGTTGAATATCAGAAAAATTCGATCATTCATAAAAACAGTAGTAATTAACACGAAAGGAGCTTGAAAACTGGGTAGCCAAATTTCCAATATTTATAAATACGCGTGGGGTACGTCTTGTGGGCAGAGGCAATCAACGGTGGAATAAGGGATCTTGCTATGACTAAGCGGTTAGTTGGGATGTTTTAAATGAGTGTATTTTTTAATTTTTTGAATTAAAAAGTTGAGCAAAAAAATATGATTATTTGGGTTAATCTTTTGACTTTTTACGAAAAAAATATGTATTAAAAAATTGTATAAATTAGTGTGTAGGAGAAGATAAGGACAGTAGGCAGTACGGCTGTACCGTCTGGGTAGAGTGAATTGCCAATAAGAAATTATAGCGACCCCGGTCTTTTCCCATTTGGTTGTTGTATCCGGACTTAGGTTCTGTGGATCCTATCATTGTATAATTGTTGTTGTCGTCCTTTATCTTCTCTTTTTGAGTTATAGGATGTGTTGGGCAGGTTTGTTACAGGTTGGTTGGGTTTGGAAACCAAGTGTTGCTGTCCAGAATTTTGGACCTTCGCTCGAGCAAGGAGTCGGTCGCTCTCGCTTGAGCGAGCTTTTGTTTTTGGTCCTTCGCTCGAGCAAGGGTTTGGTCGCTCGAGCGAGAGTAGAATTTTGTGTCTGGTGGCTCGAGCCAGGGTCTCTTCGCTCGAGCGAGCGATTGCGTCTAGTATAGACCTGAGAGCTGTGTTTCTTCGATCGAGCGAGATTTTCTTCGTTCGAGCGAGCGAGGTGTATGTTTTCAAGTTCTTCGCTCGAGCGAGCATTCTGTCGCTCGAGCGTGCTTCTGGGTTGCAGACCTGAAGCATTGCATTCTTGGCTCGAGCGAAACTTTCTTCGCTCGAGCGAGTCTTTCTTGTGTCTGGTTGCTCGAGCGACCAATCCTTCGCTCGAGCGAGCCTGTCAGGTTTAAATAGGCAGCAGCGGGTTTTAAAACACTTTTTCATCATCTTTTTTATTCCAAAACCCTAGGTCCGACTTTTCTCTCCCTCCACTCACCTTCTCTCTTAGGTTTCATCTACTTTTAGGATGTTTCTACCCTAGGCTCTTTATTAAAAAGATAGAGGGGGTTGAGGGCTTCGTTTTAATCTGAACGTTTGACGGTTTGGAACACTTTGCATTTTGATCATCTTCTCCATTCGTGTTCTTCACTTCGAGGTAGGGATTTCCTACTCCATATTATAGGTGTTGTTCTAAGTTTTGGTATTTTGATATGTTGGGGTTGTTTGGTAATTTTGGGAAAAACCCTAGTTGTTGTAATAAATTAATTTGTATAATTTATTTAAGGAAAATTGGGGAATTTAGTTGAATTCATGGAATTGGGAAATTATAAGCTTAAATGGTGTAGTTGGATAGTTTAATAACACACCCATGAAATTGTTGAATTTATAATTGTTGTAACATTTATTTCCTGTTTAGAGATAATTGTTTTGGACTATCGGTAGAAGATAGTCGTGATTGTTGTAGACATTGCATGTGGATTAGGGAAAACTAAAACTAATCACATTGGTTAAGTCATTGATGTTGACTGTTGAATTAATACAGAAAATACATGTATTGATTGAATATTGTACACGGCAAGTGTTTAATACATTGTATATGCATATTGTTGGGAGGAGATAGGGGATGTACTCCACGGTTTGGAAAGAGATAGGGGATGGACTCCTAAACCGGATATTGTTTGGGAGGAGATAAGGGATGGACTCGATTAGCACCACTAATATGTGTGCTTATTGATTTATGGAAGTGTTTTTACATGTTATTGATACATCACTAAAATGTGTATCAATTGGGAAGTATGGAAGTGAATTTTGGTTGAGGTTGATACAACACCAACATGTGTATCCATTATGATGTAAGAAATGTTTAACTTGATTTGTTATCCCAATTGAATTGGAAATATTGTTAATAAGAGATGTAATCTCTGTTGAGTTATTTGGCCAGGTTCTGAGCCATATTTGTATAAATGGAAAGTGAAACGTGTCATGGACATTAGTGTCATGAAATTGTATGATGATGAAACTGATATTTTGTGTAGTCCATCTATTGAATGCTATTGCTTTATTCAATACTTATATTTGGTTTAGTATATTTCTACTGGGCTGTGGCTCACCCTATACGGGAACATCATTTTCAGGTCCAGGTGATGTGCTACTTCCAAGGAATTAGCTTGGAAGGATTTAGAGTTGAAGACTTGGTTTAGATTAGTTGTTATTTCAGTTTATTTGATATTACATGTAAACTCAAGCCAAGGGCTGAATTTGTAGTTGAGTTAGTACTCATATTTTTGTGCCCAAGTGTTAAGCTTGGAAAGATGTAAGCCCATAGGGCATTTATTTTGATGTTACATGTGATATCCTTCAATAATGATACTCTGATGAATGAGATAATGATTGGTTTTCTCTTATCAATGCATGCTACTGTTATATATTATGGATTTATTTTGAGGGCGTCACAGAAATGGTTGCTTACTTTTGGGACGTTGTATTGGACGGTGCTGTTCGGCCCGTGAGAGCCATCACGGGTCCCGTTTTGATAATCTGAACCGTTGAATGTGTAGAACTCGTCGAGTACTATATGCTTGTAAAAAATCACGTTGATCGGATATCGATAGCTATCTGATCGGATTAATCTTTTTTTCAACCGTTAATTATAACACCATCCATTTTTTTTATACAAAACTGACTTGATCATGTAATTAGTGATATTTGATCAACGTGATTTTTTACAAAGATATAGTACTTGACGAGTTCTACACATTGAACGGTTCAGATTATCAAAACGGGACCCGTGATGGGCCCTCACGGGCCGAACAGCACCGTGTTATTTGTGCACCCCGCCTGTGGAACTTTTCCAAAAAACTCAATAACAATCTGTGGGACGTCAGACTAAGTTGTAATAATTTGTGTGTAAAATTATTTTTTTTGGTGAATAATGATAATATTTTAACTTTTTTAGTAACGTTTTGACTTTTTAGATTATTTAGGATATGCCAAACCAGGCCTAAGTCATAGTTGGCTCCAGTGGTGTCTTGGTGGTGTTATTTTTGAGTCTTTTGTGATAATTTGAACAGTTTATATTATAAGGTTTATTAAGTAGATCATTTATGTAAAAAATTAAATTGATTGGACATCTATAACTTCATAACAATAGCACATTTGTTTTTTAAAAAATAAACAATTAACTTGATCTTTATATGTTTTTAAAATAATTAGTATTTGATCATAGGATTACGGATTTTTGATTAATTTAATTTATACTAGTCTAGACTTGGGCCCGAGCCTAATCGGACCGAAACGGACTAGGCCCGCCTCGGATCCCGGGCGGGTTTCGGGCCTCCCACGGATCTCGGGCCATTTTTACATCCCTAGAGAGCATACAAATGGTCCATTCAAAAGGGAATAAGTTATTTGAAATTAGACATTAATCCCTTAATCACTTTGAAAATAGTGACTCTGCGATTTTGCCCATTGGATTTAGTCAAATTTCTAAAATAGAGCTATCAATTAGACAAAATTGATAAGATATAAATTACTCAATAGTAAAATTGATGCAATTTAGAACTAGAAAAACCAAATTGCCAGAAGAAATACATTTTGGGGACTACATGTGTCATTTGCTCTATAAACTTTTTATTCCAAAAAAGAAAAAAAAAAAAAGTAGCCTAGAAAGTGCAACTCAGGCCTAGTTTGGCATGTGAGTGTTTTAGCTTAAAAATAAAAAAGTTATTAAAAAAATCAAAAAGCCTATAACATATACCAAAAAATCAAAATTTTTATTTTCTCTCTATTTTTTGCACATCTTTTCGTAAAAAAATAAAAAATTATTCCAAACATACTAATTTTTTTTACTTTATATTTTAGTCAAAAAATCAAAAAATTACTAAAAAAACATATTCCCATGCAAGGCCTCAATTTAAAGAAATTGCAATGAAAGAAGGAAGAAGCAACCTGGGGTAAACAAATATGATGTTTGCACCTTGTGCCGCATTTTTTGTTTTGTTTTTGTTTATTTTTATTTTATTTTATTTTATTTTTGGGTACATCGGAAACAAATTTTATTTTATTACCTAAAATTTTGTTAGACTTACTCACTTCAAAATTATTTCTTAAATTTATGTTAATTCATAAAATTATATTTTTAAAATATAATTTAAAAACATGATTTCATAACAACATTTTACAATAAATTAGTTAAAATTGTGTTTTAAAATCATATTTTTAAAATATAATTTTATTAAAAAATTTAAAATTTCTTGAATTTAGTTTTTCTAATTCAAATTGCATTGGCTTAAGATAACTTTTAACCCAAAAAAATTTAAAATTAAAATAACTCACTGTGTGAAATGTACGTATATATATATATATATATATATAGAGTAATGCTAGAGACCTAAAAAGCTCTACCAAAAGTCCTAACAAATGTCTACATGGGTATGGGTCCCACACCTATGTGAGACATTTGGTAGAATTTTTGGGATCTCTAGCATTTTTTATATATATACATATATATATTGGATAGGTTACCCATTCCATTCCCATTCCGATCTCTCTTCACCCTTTCTTTGATTTCTATGCTTGTATCGTATCATATCGTATCTACTCAGTCTATATTCATATTTATATATCCCTAGTATTGATTCATATTAGGATATTTTTGAGATTGTTCATAATCTAGGTTTTTATCTTTTTTGGGCAAAATTATTTCTGGCTTTTTAAAGATGAATTTGATTATGGGTTTGGTTTAGGTAATATCTATCTGTTTTCTTACTTTATTCTATGTAATTTTATTTTTTTTTATTTTTGAAAACTGTCTTATTGATTTTGTTGAAACTGTTGCTTCTATTAATAGTGTCTGTTTGAAGGTTGGGAGGGAGAGAGAGAGAGAGAGAGAGAGAGAGAGTGCAAACTGTGTATCATTTATATTTTTAACAATGGTTAGGGCCTCCTTTATATAGGAGAGGATTTACAGACAACAATGATGAAAGTGGCCAAAAGTCTAATGCACTATCTTAAAGCATAAAGTATATACACTACACTAACATATTACTAACATCTCCCCGCAAACTCAAGGAGGATAAGCATAAACCAACTTTACTTTGGAAACTAGATCACTAAAACGACCAGGAGGATGAGCCTTAGTGAAAATATCAGCAGGCTGATCTGCAGAAGTAATAGGGAGAAAATGAACAGTGCCATGTGTAATATGCTGTCGAATGAAATGACAATCAATCTCAATATGCTTGGTGCGATCATGGAAAACATCATTGTGAGCAATCTGAATGGCACTCTGATTGTCATAATAGAGAGAGGTAGCACCAGAAGAAGAAACACCCATATCAGCAAGGAGCCAACGAAGCCAGAGAAGTTCCTGAGTAGTATCAGCAAGAGCTCGGTATTCAACTTCGGTACTAGAGCGAGTAGTGAGGGATTGTTTCTTGCTGTGCCAAGTAAGAAGAGAATCCCTTAAGAAGAAATAGAAACCCACGGTGGAGCGTCGATTAGTAGGATCCCTAGCCCAATCAGCATCATAAAAAACACACAGTTCAAGAGAAAAGTGAGCAGAGTAGTGAAATCCATGGAACAGAGTGCCTTTGAGGTAGCGAAATATGCGGAGTAGAGCAGTATAATGTGGAGCGTGAGGAGCCGACATGTACTGACTAACAAGATGGACAACATAGGCAATGTCAGGACAAGTCACAGTGTTAGACTTATTTATTTTGATGATTTATTTAATTATGTTTTAATTTATTTGAAACAGAAAAATAGAATCCAAAATTTATTTTGATGATTTATTTAAAAGAGAAAAATATAATCAAAATTTATTTTGTCCCATTATTTTTCACTTAAACCTTTATCCTAAATGTTGTTAGAATGCATTTAATATTTGATTAAATCAGGAGTTCAAACAGCACAAAACAAAGGTTCAAAAGATTCAAATGGAAGATATTCAAATTTGTAATGATGGAGGAAAATATATTCAAATTAGTAATGATGGAGTTACAACGGCTATAAATTCAAATGAATAGTTTAAAAGGTTCAAAAGGTTCAAGTGGAAGATATTCAAATTAGTAATGATGGAAGTACAACGGCTATAAACGGCTATAAAGGTTCAAAAGGCCAAAAGGTTCAAAAGGTTAAAGTGGAAGATATTCAAATTTGTAATGATGGAATGGAACATATTCAAATTGGTAATGATGGAAGTACAACGGCTATAAACGGCTATAAATTCAAATGACTACAACGGCTATAAACGGCTATAATTTTCATTATATATACCAAAGCCTCTAATGTAAACAAGTGACAAAAAAACTTGAAAATATTCTTTGATCTATAATCACTCACATCTATTCTCAGAAATTATACACTGAGCCTTATAGCATTAAGCTCATCTTTCCCGTGTGAGATTTACAGAAAAATCAAAACATCATTTTATATATCTATCTTTAAGAGATATTTATTGTAAGCTTTCTTTGAAAGCAAAAATACCATTTCATCTTGTAAAAGTGTTGCGAACACTGTGTTCTTGAAATCTTGAGAGTGATTGTGAATCAACTAAGATTTGCAAGGGTTTGGACTTGTGAAGTCTGTGTAAAATCGATGGAGGATTGTTCCATTTGTAAAGAGGTTGCTAGCACTCCTGTGAAGCTAGAAGATAGTGGAAAATTTCAAGTGAAGCTTGAGAAGTGGACGTTGGCCAAGTTGAAGTCGAACCACTATAAATTTGTTTGCCTCTCTCTCCCTTATCTCTTTATTTTATTTTAAATTGCCATAGCTGTATTTCACATTTTAACTGTGCTAAAATCATTAACTGACATAGTTGTTAAGACACTTGTTTTAATTATTTTTATTTCATTAATTATATTTATCTATTGTGCTAGTCATAATTTTTATTAGGGTATTATTAATTTTAATTGTAAAAACCTAATTCACCCCCCCCCTTTTAGGTTGTCTTTTGGGTAACAATTGGTATCAGAGCTTAGACTCTTGCTTTAGATTTAACCATCTAAGAGTTTCGATCCATGGCAACCTTAGCTAGCACTAGCACTACTGAAGGACAAGTCACCAATAGGCCACCATTATTTGACGGAAACCACTATAGTCATTGGAAATATAAGATGACCCTATACCTACAAGCCACTGATTATGCTATGTAGATTGTTGTCACCAAAGGTCCAAAAATTCCTACCAAATTAGTAGACAATATTAGTGTACCTAAAACTGAAGATGAATGTGATGAGAGGGATCACAAATTATTGCAAGCCAATGCCAAAGCCAAACTCACTCTTGTTTGTGGATTAGACTCTAAAGAGTATAATAGAATTTCAAGTTGTGATTCGGCAAAAGAAATTTGAAACAAACTTGAAGTAACTTATGAAGGTACAAACCAAGTAAAGGAATCTCGTATTGATATGCTTGTTCATAGTTATGAATTATTTAAAATGAACTCTGATGAATCTATTTCAAGTATGTTTACTAGATTCACTGAAATTGTAAACTCTTAGAAATCTCTTGGCAAAACTTATACTAATAGTGAGTTGGTAAGAAAAATTCTTAGGTGTTTACCAAAGAATTGGGAAGCAAAGGTCACGGCCATTATAGAAGCCAAAAATCTCTCAACACTTGGATTGGATGAGCTTATGGGTTCCCTTATGACTCATGAGATCACCATGAAAGGACATGAGAATGTTGAAAACAAAAAGAAAAGTGGAATTGCATTCAAAGTATCATCAAATGAAGAAGAACATGAAAACTCAAGTGAAGATGAAAGCTCAAGTGATGAAATTGAAAATGAAGTAGCCAACTTGTGTCTCATGGCTCTTGAAGATGAAGACTCTACTCAAGATGAGGTAATTACTCTTTATGAAGAACTTGAAAGTGCATTCCATGAACTATCAAATGAATTTAGAAAAGTTTGTGCCAAAAATAATGTGTTGAAGAAATCTGTTGCATCTTTATCTATTAATGTAGAAGAATTAAAGAAAGAAAAATTATTTTGAAAAATGATTTTGATACTATCTTTAATGAGAAAACTACTTTAAAAAACAATATTGATGATTTAACAAAAACACTTGAAAATTTTGTAAAAGGTAGAGATAATCTCAACATGCTTCTTGGAAATCAAAGATGTGTTTTTGATAAAGCGAGTATTGGATATGACCCTATTAAGAAACAAAACAATCTCAATACAATTTTTGAAAAGGCACCTCTCATAACACACCCTCATATTACTTGTCATTATTGTAGAAAGAAAGGCCATTATATATCTTCTTGTCCATTCAAAAAGAATATGAACATGGAAATTAAAAAGATTTGGATTATTAAGGGATCTAACAAAACTAACTAAGAAGGACCCAAGAAACTATGGGTACTAAAAACCAACACTTGATTGTCATCTTGTAGGTTTGCCTTAAGTCCAAAGCTAAAGAAGGGAAGTGGTACCTTGATAGTGGATGTTCCAAACACATGACCGGAGATAAATCCTTCTTTACTACACTGTCATCCAAAGATGGAGGCCTTGTTATTTTTGGAGACAATAAGAAAGGAAAAATCATCGGTATTGGTAGCATCGGTATTTCTCCTAACCCTTCTATTGAAAATGTTTTACTTGTTGATGGACTTCAGCATAACCTACTTAGTATTAGTCAATTATGTGATAAAGGTGCTCAAGTTATTTTTGATAAATCACATTGTACAATTGAAAGCACAAATGATCATAAAGCTTTATTCGTTGGTAATCGCCATGATAATATTTATGTTTTTCATCTTAATGATCTCTATGCTTTTTAGCACACAAAGATGAAACCTTTTCTTCTTTCACAAAACTCTGTCGTAGAATTCAAAATGAAAAAGGCTTTCTTATTATTAATATGTTAACTCCTTTTTGAGTCATATCTTTGTAGAATCAATTTTGATGTCATAGCATGTTTTTGAGATGTATACTATCTATGTTTTGAATTGTACATTTATGATCTCAAGAATATGCTCAATATGAAAATTTCATGCTTATATGCTTTACATTGGAATATTTGAATGAGTTATGAAATTCGTTGATTATGATTCATCAACAATGTCTAAATGAAAAGAAGTATCATACGTTTGTAGAGACATTGCATCTATCCTATTGAATATCTTTTGAATATGGATTATATTGGCATACATCTCATGAAATGCTTTTGATTGATAACTTGTTGAATTAATTGTTTATAACATTCATATTGTATTCTATATTGAATAAAATGTTTTATCACACTTGAGCATATGGATTGAATTGATGAAAATGCCTCTTGATAATGTTATATGATTAAATAAGATTGTTGCATCATTTCTTAATAAAACAAAGAGCATAAAACTATTTTCGTATGCATATTATGCTATGTGCTACAACTTGAAAATTCTAAAAATAGCATTCCAAACTCTTATTTGATCATTGAATTTTTTTCACCTTTTGAGTTTGTGATAAGAAGTGATTTGTGTTGTATTTTTATTGAGTAATAGTGATTGTTCTATGAATACTATATTTACACAAATCATATTAGAAAGGGTAACACCAACTTAGGGGAGAAATCATTTTGCTAACATACTTGTTAAACCCATTTGAGATGAACTCCTCATGAAAGAAAATTGAAGATTGAAAAGGTTCTAACTCATGAACCAAAGGTACGCCTCCTACACTCTCTTAAGGTTTTGAAGTAAAAATTCTATCTTATATCCTTTGAGCTAATACTGTTATTACTTTGATATGAAAAAGATTGATTATGCTTCATATGATTTGTAATGTATACTCTTTGATGATGCTCTTACCTAAAAATCATGCCCATGCTTAAATGTGTGGTACATATTGAAATTCATGATTTTTCTTGGCATATGGATTGCTATACCTTGAACATGCTTCATTTTTTTGAATTACATTAGCTCCATGAGATTATATTGAGTTTAACCTATTATGAGTGAAAAATCTAGAAACCCTAGATGTTGATTTGTAATTATGTACCAATTTTAAGCAAAATATAACAATCCCAATAAAACAATCAAGAGAAAGAGACACAAAGATTTTTACGTGGAAAAACCACAATTGGACACCTTCCAATTGTGATCAAAAAACCACGGGCAACAGCCACAAGAACAATCCACTAAGAAGATATAAAGGAATTACACAGGTATCACTCTCAATTATCTAGCGAATTCACAACGCCTAATTGAACCAACCTCTATGTGCCTCTTCCAACCCCATCTTCAGCACGGAATTGTCTTTCTGATGAGCCACTCCGGATTCCCTCCAAAGCTTCAGGCTCGAATTCTTCAGAATTCACAACTGAAGAACAACTCTCTCTTTTGTGTATAACAAACAAACCTTTGATGTACTCTCTTTAAACCATGAGTTAAATACTCAATAAAACATCAAAGAAAATAACAAAATATCCCCAGATATAAACCTTTAAGAACCAAAAAGGAAGATCTGGAGGACTTCAATCAATTACTTAGTTTTGGGAGAAAACCAAGTATTTATAGAGAACCACAAGTAATCCAAGATTGGGAAGAAAATAAACTCCTTGAGAAATCCGGATTCTGAGGCTCGCTCGAGCGAAGCTTTCCTGGCTCGAGCGAGGAGAGTAATTTTCATGATTTCTACTAGTGCCTTGGCTCGAGCGACGGATCCTTGGCTCGAGCGAGGAATACACTACTTCAGGTTTTTGTATGGACGCAATCCTTGGCTCGAGCGAGCATTCCTTGGATCGAGCGAGCAAACCTTCGCTCGAGCGAGCACTTCTTGGCTCGAGCGACCAATGGCAGATATGCAATTTTGAATGCAATTTTGCATTTTGCTTCGGCCGCGAGCTGACCGGTCAGCTCGACCCCCGTAATAATCAGCAAAGTGGCAATCTTGAAAGCATTGACATCACAAACTTCTCTGCAAGGCTCGATTCAGGTTTGGATTTGCATCTAATAAACTCATAGCCTCACTGAAATAAAAGAGCGAAAATAAATACATCTGAAAGGAGTTTTGACAAACGGGGTTGCCAAGAATAAACCTAACAATGAGCAATATTTGGTATTCTACATAATGCTTGAGCTATGATTGTTAAATCTTCTAGATTGCATATTAGTATCCTTGGTAGATTGAATGTTGGTATCATTTGGCATCCTATTTGATATTATTGACGAGAACATTTCAGTTATGAGCTTTCATTTATCATATCTCCTATTGATTTTGCCAAATGAAACAAGGCGAAGAATTTAAGCTTGATTATTTTTTAAAATCCCCTCAGTTTCTATTCTGTTTTTGATATCAAACTTATGGGCTTGCACCTTCACATGTTACTATTTTTTTTGTCCATTATTGTCAAATGGTATGAGTTTTAATTGCATGATCATTATATGCTATTATTTTTTTTGGTATCATAGAGTTACCTTGATATGGATGATTATTTGTGCTATAATGAGACTTACATTCTTTCATCCTATATGCTGTACCATACTCCCTCCTTGTGCTTGATTATGTTGAAAATGTCATCGGGGGAGAAAAAGAGACTTGATTGCTTTACTATCTCTGATTATTTTGGTATCTCTATGCTTTTGGTATCTTAATTCTTACAGCATGACCTTTGAGCTGATTAGTTGTTGATAATGTAAGAGGAGGATCATTTTCCTCAAGGAAGAGTGACTTGAACTTTTGCTCTGTATTTATGCTCTTGCTTGGCAACCTTGTTTGATCTATGCACTGTTATGTCTATTATAGTCTTGAGATTGGTATGCTCTTGCTAAGAAATTGAGAATTAGATTATGCTCAAATGCTTCTCATATACTCATTAACAATTTGGTCTCTCATTATTATTTTTTGTTTGGGCTTCATTTTCTTATTTTTTTCTCTGCTTTTTAATTTCATTTTTCAGTACTTAAACATAAACATAAACACAACAACAAATCAAAATACAAATATTTACATTAAAAAAAAAAAAAAAACACTCTTCATTTTTTTTACGGCCACACGCCGATCAAAATAAACATAAAAAAAAAAAAAAACCCTTCATTTTTTTCCGGCCATACGCCGATCTTATTTACTCGCCTCTTCCATCATTTTATTCTTCTTTTTATCACCTTGGGCGACCCTTGACGCCCCTGACCCCGTGCTTTCGTCGAGAGGAACGACTCTCCGCTGACTATCAAAGGCCAAGAACGACGTTGCTCCAAATCGGGCCATGGAGGTGGTCTTCCGTTTAAGCTATTTATTTTCGGCCTTCAATGCGCCTATTTCTGCTCGCACATCCTTGTACATGCGCTGAAGCAGAGAGAGTTAGGAGTTGACCTGATGGAGCTCACTCGTCCTGTTCTGTAATCGGTGAGCCAATTTTGTGACTGCCGTTACTGTCTCCATACAGAACGTCAGTGTGAAATGATTGGCTTCTATGTCAAATTGAGCTGCCATGATTTGCTCAATCGACATCATAGGAAGGTTAGGAAGAGGAATGACAGGAAGAGTAGGAGTAGGAACACTCGGTCCAGCCGAGCTTATGGGATCGTTTAGGTCCGGAAATAGAGTGAGGGGACGGGATGAGGAAGCCATGGTTTAGAGGTGAGAGGTGTAAAAGAAATGAGTTGCAGAGAAATAGAAGAGAACATACTGAGGTTTGGCCTCCTCCGTTCAGTTTTTTATCCCTCGATGAGGAAGAAGAACAGCAGAGAGTGGTGAAGAAGAGATAGAAGAAAGTGGGGTGAAGAAGAAGAAGCATATGAGTGTGATTAAGAAGAGGCTGAAGAGAAGAGGCTGAAGAGAAAAAGACAAGGAGGGTGAGGGAGCCGAGGCGTGTACAAATCGAGGCCTGCTTTTGTCGACCAATGACGCAAAAGTGAGACCGCGTGTCAAACGCGTTTATCGAAGGCAAAAGAGAGGCGCGGGAGAGTTGAATGTGTATATATATATATGTATATATATGTTTTGATTATCTATTTTTTGATGCCATTTATCCCTATCATTTTCCTCCTCTTCCTCCAGATTCTGACCCATGATTTCCTTTTGATAATGTCACTGGGGAAGAAATTATGTAATATTATGTATTATGGTATTATTTTCAAATTATGGATGTTATGTATTATGGTATTATTTTCAAATTATGGTATTATTTGAAAACTAATCTAATGATTATGTATTTATAGTTTGATATCTTAGTCTCATATCATGTCTCTAATTAAAACTTATTTATTACACATGTGCTAATCTATGTATTTAGAAATGAATTCAGGGAGCATGACTTGAGGGGGAGCTTTTCTTACTCCCAAATCAAATCAAAATATCATTGTGTGCCATCATCAAAAAGGGGGAGATTGTTAAACTTATTTATTTTGATGATTTATTTAATTATGTTTTAATTTATTTGAAAGAGAAAAATAGAATCCAAAATTTATTTTGAAGATTTATTTAATTATATTTTAATCAAAATTTATTTTGATGATTTATTTGAAAGAGAAAAATATAATCAAAATTTATTTTGTCCTATTATTTCTCACCTAAACCTTTATCCTAAATGTTGTTAGAATGTATTTAATATTTGATTAAATTAGGAGTGCAAACAGCACAAAACAAAGGTTCAAAAGATTCAAATGGAAGATATTCAAATTTGTAATGATGGAGGAAAATATATTCAAATTAGTAATGATGGAGTTACAACGGCTATAAATTCAAATGAATAGTTCAAAAGGTTCAAAAGGTTCAAGTGGAAGATATTTAAATTAGTAATGATGGAAGTACAACGGCTATAAACGGCTATAAAGGTTCAAAAGGCCAAAAGGTTCAAAAGGTTAAAGTGGAATATATTCAAATTTGTAATGATGGAGTGGAACATATTCAAATTGGTAATGATGGAAGTACAACGGCTATAAACGGCTATAAATTCAAATGACTACAACGACTATAAACGGCTATAAATTCAAATGACTACAACGGCTATAATTTTTTATTATATATACCAAAGCCTCTAATATAAACAAGTGACAAAAAAACTTGAAAATATTCTTTGATCTATAATCACTCATATCTATTCTCAGAAATTATACAATGAGCCTTATAGCATTAAGCTCATCTTTCCTGTGTGAGATTTACAGAAAAATCAAAGTTTCATTTTATATATCTATCTTTGAGAGATATTTATTGTAAGCTTTCTTTGAAAGCAAAAATACCATTTCATCTTGTAAAAGTGTTGTAAACACTGTGTTCTTGAAATCTTGAGAGTAATTGTGAATCACCTAAGATTTGCAAGGGTTTGGACTTGTGAAGTCTGTGTAAAATCGGTGGAGGATTGTTCCATTTGTAAAGAGGTTGCTAGCACCCATGTAAAGCTAGAAGATAGTGAAAAATTTCAAGTGAAGCTTGAGGAGTGGACGTAGGCCGAGTTGAAGCCAAATCACTATAAATTTGTTTGCCTCTCTCTCCCTTATCTCTTTATTTTATTTTAAATTGCCATAGCTATATTTTATATTTTAACTGTGCTAAAATCATTAACTGACATAGTTGTTAAGACACTTGTTTTAATTATTTTTATTTCATTAATTATATTTATCTATTGTGCTAGTCATAATTTTTATTAGGGTATTATTAATTTTAATTGTAAAAACCTAATTCACCCCCCTCTTAGGTTGTCTTTTGGGTAACACACAGTGAGATAGACGAGACTATCGACTAGCTGGCGATAAAGAGTAGCATCAAAGAGTTGATCCCCATCGAGAGGAGTGAGACGAGTCTAAGGATCAACTGGAGTAGAGGTAGTTTTGCAATCTGTAAGACCAGTACGTACTAGAAGATTGGATGCATATTTGGCCTGGGACAAATAGTAACCAGTGGAATCATGAGAGATTTCAAGCCCTAAGAAGTAATTAAGAGTACCAAGGTCCTTCATCTCAAATTAACGATGGAGAAAATGTTTGAGGCGAAAGAATACCAGCCACATCATCACCAGTGATGATCATATCATCCATATAAAGAAGAAGAAGAGTGGTACCATAAGTAGTAGTTCGAACAAATAAAGCAGAGTTATATGAGCTGGAGGTGAATCCAAAGTCATGAATGGTGGAACTAAACTTAGCAAACCAAGCGCGGGGGGCTTGCTTGAGACCATAGAGGGCACGTTGTAGTTTGCAAACCTTATGAGTTAGATAAGTAGACCTAAGAGGAGGTTGCATGCAGACCTCCTCAAGAAGATTACCATTAAGGAAAGCATTTTTGACATCTATCTGAAAAAGATCCTAATGACGAGTGGCAGCAACAGCAAGCAAATTGCGAATAGAGGTAAGCCAAGCAACAGAGGAGAAGGTCTCCTCATAATCAATGCCATATAACTGGTTAAAACCTTTTGCAACAAGACAAGCTTTGTAGCGCTCAACAGAGCCATCAGAATGGGTCTTGATTTTGTATACCCGTTTGCAGCCAATCGCAGTCTTGCCAGGAGGAAGATCAACAACATCCCAAGTATAAGTTTTGTCTAAAGCCTATAGTTCATCAGTCATAGCTTACTGTCAAAGAGGATTAGTACAAGCCTCACGATAGAAGGTAGGTTCATAAGTAGAGAAGGTAGCAGACCCAAAAATATAATCAGGAAGATGAAGAAGGGGGTGAGTTACTCGGTGTGGCCGACCTGTGGGAGGATCTGTGGAGGGAATGGCTGGTAGGAAAGGAGGAGACGGGCTAGAAGGCTCAATGAGAGGTGGACCATTAGGGAGAGCAGGCTGGATGGGATTAGGGGTCAACAAAGGCGTCTCTATGAAGGAGGAACCTGCATCAAATTCATTAGAGAAGAGATCTATTGAAAGATTATTAAACATGACGGAAGTGGAGGGTGCGGGTAAGTGAAAAAAGGATAGGGAGGAAAACATTTTGTGCTTCCAGAAAACCACATGATAAGATACACGAAGATGCTTAGAGATAGGATCCCAACAGCGATAGCCTTTATATTCAATCCCATACTTAAGAAAGCAACAAAGACAAGAACGACGTTCAAGCTTGGTGTGTTCATGTGATTGAAGCAGAACAAAACAGGCAGAACCAAAAACCCAAAGATTTGTGTATAAGGGGCGAGTGCCATGCAGACGTTCAAAGGGAATTTGATTATTGATGACAGGATAGGAACACAATTGATAGTGTACATAGCAGTAAGGGTAGCTTTCCCTCAAAAGTTTTCTAGACATGAAGAAGAGAGAAGGAGAGCACGAGTAGTGTCAAGAATATGCTGATGTTTCCGTTCAGCACGTCCATTTTGTTGGGACGTGCCAGCATAGGAACGATGGGGCTGAGTACCATGACTCTAAAGAAAGGAAAGGAAATCTGTATCCCGATACTCCATAGCATTGTCAAAGTGAAAAATTCTAATGGTCTTTGAAAATTGAGTGTGGACCATTTTGGTAAAGGTAATATAAAGTTGTTTAAATGCAGACCAATTTTTCATGAGAAAGAGCCAAGTAAATCGTGAAAAATCATCAATAAAAACAACAAAATAACGAGAGTCCCCCATGGTAAAAGTAGGTGATGGGCCCCAAATATCTGAATGCATGAGATCAAAAGGTGCATAAGAAACAAAAGTACTTTTATTAAATGATAAGGCAGGTTATTTTGCAAGTTGACAAGGTAAACAATCAAAAGTATCTGGAAGTACGTGATCCAATTGACCACTAGAAACTAAAGACTTTAACCGACTAACAAAAATATGCCCTAAGTGACAATGCCAAAGATGAAAATGAGACAAAGAGGAATCAAATACAGGAGCAGCTAACTGTAGGGAGTCAGGAACATGAAGGTGAATGAGTTCATAGAGATGTCCATGCTTACAGCCGATCCCAAGAGTTTGTCCTGTCGGAGGGTCCTGCACCAAACAACCATTAGCAGAAAATGTGACAATTAAACCAAGCTCACATAGTTGACTAACAGAGATAAGGTTTAAGGTCAGAGCAGGGATATGATACACATGGGGTAAAGATAAATGAGATGTGTAAATTGAACCAACATGACTGACAGACATGAGAGAACCATTAGCAGTATGAATAAAGGAAATATGAGTAGATAGAGAGATAAAAAAGAATATAGTAGAGCTGGAAGTTATATGATGCAGAGTCAAAATACCAAGAAGAGTTACCTGGAGTCACAGACAAAGCACTAGTATGAGGTGCACCAGAGATGGAGAGAAACTGTTTGAACATGACCTCAACATCAGTTTGGAAAAAGACAGGGGCAGATGGATCATGAGACTCAGATAAATCCCCAGACGCAGCAGTAGCAGTGCGATGAGCAGGCAAAGACTAATTCTCGGGTCTATGTGAGCTACTCCTAGAAGAGCCACCACGAGAGGAGTGGCTAGTGGAAGATGACCGAGATGGATTGCGAAAACAATCCTGTTGTAGATGACCAGGACCAAGTTTGTTGCAGTATTAGCAGGATTTGATGGGGCAATGAACTAGAAGATGAGTAGACAGAAGGCCCCGATTCTGACAATAAATGCAAGCAGTGGACTGCTGGGTCGGTGAAGGCTGTGACTGAGGAGTAGCAAGAACGCTGGAGAGTACCAAGACGAGTCTCCTCATATAACAGCTTGGAAATAGCCTGCTCAAGAGTGGGTAGTAGAAGGTGATGAAGAAGAGATGCACGCTTGGGCTCAAAATGGGGAGTAAGAGCTATGAGAAATTGAACCAATCACTGCTGATTACGATATGTAGTGAATAAAGCAGCATCTTCATAGTGAGGCCATGCCGGTTCAGAAAGAGCAAGCTGGTCCCAAACAGAATACATCTGAGAAAGAAAATCATTAATAGACTGACTGGATTCTTGATGCATGCGGTGAAGCTGACTCTGAAGTTGATACTAATGGGAAAGACCCATAGTTTGGTAGCGGTCTTTCAAGAAATCCCAAATGTCTTTAGCAGGAGTGGTAACAGAGTGAAGTTGAAAATGACCAAATTGAAGACCAATAGAGAGAACAGAGGTATTTCGAAGCCAAGTAATGATCTGGTAATTCTTACTGTCCCAATCTTCGAGTCGATCTTCATATGTGGCAGCAGTTTCAGCGACCTCTTTTATCAGTTGGGTCACATTCCTGGTGATAATACAAGTTTCCGACCTTTGAGGAAGGAAGATATGGCTTAGGCCCACAACACATAATTGGAACCATTAAGAAGAACATAAATTGGATAGAAGGCATCATGATAATCCATAATAATAGTGGAGTAGGACTAAATAAATAGGAACAGGCCTGTAGGAGCAAAATTTGGTAAAATAGAGCATACCAGTGAGTCCGGAAGGTCAAAAATAGCTGGGAAAGGGGCTGCTATGCAGAGATGACGTCAGTAGATGAGCGAATGATGTTAGCGGCGCACAATAGCAGGTTGAGGCGTGGCGCACAATAGCAGGAAGGGCGGGCGGCGCACAATAGCAGAATGGCTCACGCGCGGTGCACAGGAGCAGAATGACGCACGTGGGCGCACAATAGTGAAACGGCGCACGCGCAGCATACAGTAGCAGGCACAGTGCACGCGAACGCAGGGCTAACGTCAGATGCTGACGTTAGCAAACAATGGAGAGGTGCATGAGGGCGCGTGGGCGAGTGGCGGCGGAAGCAGAGATGCGCCGAGCACAGAAGTGGTGCGTGAGGGCGCGCGGAAGCTTTTCTGGTGACGTGGGTGGTGCCGTTGGAATTGTGAGGAAATTTCGAGCAGGTTGGTAGGAAGACACAACGGTTCGGAAGCAGTACTGTAGTGCCATCGTGTACGAGACTAAGCATAAGGAGAAAAGGAACCTCGCTCTAATACCGTGTTTGAAGGTTGAAAAAGAGAGAGAGAGAGAGAGAGAGAGAGCAAACTTTGTATCATTCATATTTTTAACAATGGTCAGGGGTTCCTTTATATAAGAGAAGATTTACAGAGAACAATGATGGAAAGTGGCTGAAAGGCTAATGCACTATCTTAAAGCATAAAGTATACACACTACACTAACATATTACTAATAGTGTCAAAACTTTAAGTTAGAAAAATGTTACTTTGTATTGATCAGAGATAACTCATGAGCTGCACTGAGGCCAAAGAAATATGGCTGAGGCTGTTCTCTCGTTTGCAGGTAAATGGATCGGCAATTTGTTGATTCAAGAAGCTATATATACATTCACGAGAAGAAGTTTTGAGGTGGAGAAATGTTCGAAGAAAAAGACACATTTTTAAAAAAAAAAAAAAATTCTTTCTTGACGTAGTTAACACCCAAGCCTTTGCCTAAACAATATGTAAACATATAAAACCAAGAGTAATTAACACGAAAAGAGCAAGACCCCTAAAAACTTTTGGATTGAGATTCATCTCTACCCTCCAAGAATTGGAGATTCAATGCCAGAGTTCGAGTGGTTTATGGCCAAGAAGGAGAGGATTTTCACAAAATTCACCTTATCCCTTCCATTCGTTTTAGAGGTAAAACAATTCATTTTTCTAGAAGAATTCAAAGGGAACAGTAAGAATTTTAATATACCACAATTTTTGTATTTAATCGTTGATATTAAGATAAATTGACAATGACAAGAAAATAGAAGAATTTTTCAGAAACAGAGGAGAGTGAAGATCAGTACTTCTTCCACCCATCTCTCTCCCTCTTAGTCTCTCTCTCTCTCTCTCTCTCTTTATTTTATTTTATTTTATTTTATTTTTTACATATGCCAATAACTTTTCCTCTCTTGAATATTCACATGCAAGTTGTTCTTCTGTTAGAAGTAGACTTGTTTCATATATATTTGAAAATTTATATCTAAATCTCATTTATTTTTAGTTGCTTATTGCTCCCAAGTCCTATACTAGAGCTCACAGTATATTATTGTATCTACACCACAAGATATTTTTGTTGGTATTTTTCTGTCTAAATTTTTAGTCTCTAGCATTACTCTCAAGACATCTATTTATCTCTCTCTTATTCTTAATATTCATTTTTCACCACAGAGTGCTATATAGATGAAGTTATCAATTGCTGCAATAAAAGAGGGGGGAGGGGGGGGGGAATTGTGTTGGTGAATTTTTTATTATGGTATTTACATACTGGTCATAGACTACTTTATTTAAAATAGGATTTAGCTTTTAAATCTACATCTTATCTTTTCCTTTTACATATGTCTTAAATTAGTTATGTAATAAATTATGACGAAAAAAATTATTTTTACACACAAGTTATCCTCTGTGTATTGTTGCAGGCCCATCAAAATCATGAAAACAGGTAATTGCTCTTAAAAAAATTATGTTGGTGAATTTCTGATTGTGGTATTCACATATTGATCACAGCCTACTTAACTTAACTTAATGTGGGGTTTAGGTTTAGCTTGTATCTCCATCTTATCTTTTCCTTTAATAGCTTAGCTCTGGTATTAGTTTGCTAATAAATTAGGATGAATTTTTTTTATTACAACACGTCAATTTCCCACCATGAATAACCCATCAAAATCACAATAGTAGGTAATTTCTCTTTAAAAAAAACTTAAGGAGATAGAAAAAAAACTAAAATATATTGAACTAGAATTAGAATTGGAGAGAAACCTTGCCCTTTTCAACTGGCATTAAATAAGTACTAACACTAAGACAGTAAAGTAACGTATGCTTATGTTCATCATTAGTAATGTAATGTTCCTATTCATTAGTATTGTGATGGTTCAATTTTATATACTTATGTATGCTTATGTTCAAATAAATTCCAACCGAATGGAATTGCTGCTGGGAGGTTCTTGTCACTACAGGTATGAATTCTTTGCATTGAACTAGAAGATCTTGCACCAGGCAGTTCTTGGTTATAATTCATCTTGTTTTTCAATAAAATTTTCCTTTGGTGACAAACAAAAAAGAAAAAGGGATGAAATCATGGATTTAGTGTTTCTCGGTACTTATTGCATTGCTTTGATCAGCTTCATACAATGCTTTTAATCCCTTTCTGAAACTTACGAAATCATTATGAAAAGTTTGAGAGAAGTGTACTCAATTGATTGGTTAGAGCTAATAATAATTCAAATCCGGGCATTTTGCTTATCAATCTGCATCTGTACTCATGTTAGATATATAAAAGAGAAAAAAAAAGCAGAACAAGGAATTATAGAATGGAAGAGCCTAGAAAACGCAAATCTATTTGAAGAAACTACAATAAGAAAAGAAAGAAACTAGCCTATGTTATATAAAAGTTCTTTGTCCGTGGACTTATGTTGACAATGAAAGAGGATGAAAGTTCTTTCTTGTTGCATATCAAATTGGTTTAATCAATGCAGCTGTACACTATTATTGTTTTAATCCCTTTTTATGTTTTCTTTTTGAAACTTAGTAATTGATAATGAAAAGTTTGATAGAAGTGTACCCAAATGAGTATGATTAGGCCTAATCAAAATCCAAATCAAGGAATTTCACTACCAATCTGCTAATTTGTTGCTGGATGGATGACAGTGTCTTAGTGCCCTGTAATGAATTAAGTTGCTCATCCCTCTATGCTCCTCAGCCTTGATGGTTCAAGCATATTAGAGATATCTGAGGTTCACATGTTGACATATAGCTCTACTTTGTTTGGTTTAATGCAAGACGTTAAGTCTGTATGTAATTTAATTGCTTGTTTGGTTTTCACTTTTGTGTTACTAAAGCTACTATGTAGGTTGTTCATGCACCTAATGTTCTAGGTAAGTCTGCTTAGCTAATTCTATTATATACTTGTTCAGTTTTATATATTTATATATGAACTTCTTTTTTCTTTTTCTTTTTTTTAAGAAGAAAAAAAGTAGCCTGGAAAGTGCAACTAGTTGAAGAAACTACAATGACAAAACGAAGAACCAACATGGGTTAAAATATATATATATTTGTAATTGAATATGAAGAAAATAGTCATTTGTCGAATTCTTTTTTCTAGGAATTTGAAAGTTTATTTTCTTGTTTCAAGATACAAGTCAAAATGTAAATGAAACTTCAAGTTTCAAATTAGCTCTTGTTTAGTTGGTGGTTTTGCTATTGTACATGTTTTTGTTTGCTAGTCTTTAGTTTGGTTTTGTGTTCTTTGCATCATTTTGATGCTTTTTCAATAAAGTTGCTTATTTATCAAAAAATAAATGAATAAAATATTTGTCATTGGCAGACCAAATATCCTCACTTATCTGAAAATAAACTGATCAGGTTAGAAATACACATTGCTGCTATGTTGCTTGTACAACAACTAAAATTGGTTATGATATAAAATTCTTGCATGTATAATGTTTGGTTCTGATATAAAATTCTTGCATATATATAATCTTTGGTTCTGATATAGAATTCCTGCATATATGATCTTTGTGTCGACAGTTTGTTGAAAAAAATATTTAAATGGCACTTTACTGAAATGGTAAGGAACTTAGATAGGAGACACTACAGTTAGTTAATTTTGAATAAGTTCTATTCCTTTTGTTGTGATTTTTTTTTTCTTTCTTTTCCTAATATGCCTGTCGAATCAATGAATTGTGCTTTAGCTAATTCAATGACACTGATATGCATCTGATCAATTGGTAATCTTTCAGTCTTTCTAGCTACAAGACTTCTTCTGCCATCCCTTACTATTCTACTAGAAAACCCAAACTTTCCATGGGTGTGTTTGGATTTTGGATTTGGGTTAAGGATTTGTGGAGCGAAAAGAAAATAGGAGGGTGTAGGCGCCCCCTCGGGCTTCATGCTACAATTCGGACTCAAATTGTCACGGTTCTTAATCTGATCTCACAATGTGTAATGTGAGATTGATAAAACACCAAAGAGTCCAAATCCGACAAATCGTTTTGGAAAACTAATTTTTGTAAAGAAGTGCCAAACATGGACTGCTTTGCCAGATACAGAGTCGCCACCTAAATATTTTATTTTGGGAAAATTTAGGAAACCCTAACTCGTTGCCTAAGGCCACGTGTCCGTCATCACCAAAGTTGCCTCGGCTCGGGAACTTGGGTACGATTGGGAAAGGTTAGCTATGAGCACCCCCGCTCGCTCGATCAAAGATCGGCCACTACTAAACATGATATCTAGTTTTTGAAAACACACATGTTCTTATTCCGGTTAATTAGCTAGAATTACTATGTGATGCGCACGGCAAAACAAGTATAGACTAGATCGCCTAATTTGGAACAAAGCATCGCATATCCGTTTGTTTGGAAAATGGTTTGAAGTTTGCTACTCGTAAGTAGGCTAAAATGCGAATTTCAATGAATTATTCCAATTCAAGCAATCCAACCTTCACCCATAGGCATTCAAGCAGTTATATCAACTAAGCAGTTAGCCTCATGGCAAGTATGCTATCATGGCAATCAATGACACACATGCAGTATGCTAAAGCGTAAACACTCACAGTGTACTCCGAGCCAAAACAAAGAACTAGTTAGTTATCAATGCATGATCCTAATTCATGTTAAGATAGCTAATGCAACACATACAAAATGCAACTAGAAATAGGCTCGGCTATTCTAAGATGGCATATGAGATGCGATAATGGATACATGTATTCAACTTGGTATCGAATTACAATGCAGTTAGTATGATGCGCCGAGCCCGATGCATGAAAAATAGATAAATGTATGCAAACATGCGAAGCATAAGTATGCTAGATAGATGAATGGATGCAAACATGCAAAGCATAAGTATGCTAATTTGAAACATGACCTAAAACTAACCAACGAAAGCAGGTAAGTAAAAGGGAGAAAGAAATAGAGGTTGGAAGACATGCACACACGCACACACACTCATTACAAAATTCGCCCTCTCGACGAAGGGTCCGAATAAATAATACATGCTAGCTAATTAACTAACTAACGAGCTAATTAATTATTACATGACCGAATGAATAACTAGCTACAACTAATTATTACAAAACTTAATTAATTAACAAATTAATTAACTACAAATGAAAAGCAATAGACAAAGTTGCTCCGGCTCTGTTCACAGAAGTAGAAAGGGTATGCATGCTCGCGCTAGGTTTCTCGCCTCAAAACGCTCTCCGGTTGCTCTTTTGAGGCTCTGTCTGCAGGGTGTCCTTCAGAACTAGCTGCTGGGTCTTACCAAAAGCATGCTGGGGAGTGCATCAGTGGCCCGCTGGCCATGGGGAGCTACTGCCGACCATCTGCCAGCCAAGGGTGGGCACTGCCGACCAAGGATGAGGAGGCGCCGGCCATCTACAAGGCACTGCCGGCCACTGATGTGCTGGGACACCAAGCTGCAGCAGAGCACAAAATAGAGAAAAAGACGGGTCTCCCAAGAGTATGTACGCACTATGCCACCCCATATCACCTTGAAACATCAAGGGGGGACATAGTCGGATCCACGACCATCAATCATGCATCCCGATGCATGATGGCCAAAGATCCAACTTGTGCAAATCAATGAGAAATGAATGCACAAATAAACACATAAGTGCCTAGAACTCTGTCATGGATAATCAAGAGCGTCGACGACCGAGAATTGAGACACGTTTCATCACTTGAAGTATGAAACGCCCCTCGTTCCTCGTGCTCGGATTAACAGTTAATCCAAACAACAATGCAACACAAGCATGACAAACATGCAATATGACTTAAGCATGCAAACACGCAATGTAATAACTCAAGCATGCAACAAGTATATGAGCATGATACAATGCAACTGACATGCAATAGGCATACAATCCTAATCATGCAAACATGCATAGCATGCAACAACATGAAAAATGAAGCAAGCATACAACAATATGCAAGACAAGCATGCAACAACATGCAAGGGATGGACTTAAACCGAAATGGACGGCTCTCGAATAGGCCCAAATCAGTGGCCAAAAGTGATGAATTGATAGTATGAAAAGCATGAAAAGGCAAGGCGAACATGCTTGCCAATTGGCTTAAGGATTAAGACGCAATGATGCAACTCTTAAGGACACTTAAAGAGTAATAAGCATGGATATGTGACAGCACCCTAAGCTCTGAAATCTCATGTAAATTGATGCCAAATCAACTCAACAATGCAAGTATGGCATGTTAGGATGCTCAAAGCTCAAAATAAGTAAAGGGACTTAAGCCATGGCCATACAAAGCAAGCCCCAAAGGGCCAAGGGGACCTAAAACAGTCCCAAGGTAGGTCCAATCAAGGCCAGAAACAAGCTCAAAGTTAGCCAACACGAGCTAGAACACAAGTCCGAAAACAAGGAGCATGCAAGGCTATAAAAGAGGCAATGCACTACACCTATTGATACCAAACATGGCACGACTTGGACATCATAAAACAGAGTTACATCATGGTATAACAAGACCAAAAATGCACTGAAATGATGAGCCAAGGGCTTAGGCATAATGGCATGCACAAAAGTTCATTCTTGAGGCATAAAGAGCCAAGGCTCCAAGGCATTAAAAGCATGGAAAATGCAAGTGTATGGCCATATTTCATGGACTGAAATAACACTTAGAATGATGGCAAAACATGCAAACATCACATGTATGGCATGGTAGGGGCCTCAAAACCCAAGACTAGCCTAAGCATTTACACTATAGCTATACAAAACAAGAGTGATATGGCCATGGCAGCCCAAAACAGTCCAAGAACAGCCCAAAACAAGAACAAAATCATGCTGGAGCAAAGCTGAAATATGCTAGGATGATGAGTCAAAACATCATGCATATAAAGCTAGTAAGCAAGATTTGTTCTACAAGTATATGGAGCATGCAAAGGATGACCAAACCCACTTTAGACAGAGTCATGACATGGCAAAACATCACCAAAAACATGCTGAAATGGGCTTAACATAAGCTAGAATGACATGCTAAAGCAAGAAGCATACAAGACTAGTTTATGGGATTTGCACTACAAGTGTATCATGCATGCATGGAGTGACAAAACCAACCCAAAATAGATCTAAGGCATGGTCAAACATCACCCAAAACCTACTGAAATGGAGCCAACACATGCAAGAAAAACATGCTACTTTGTAAGGCTATGAATGGGATTACACTACACATGTAAGATGCATGCAAAATATGACCAAACCAGCCATGGAAAGACTTAAGGCAGGTCCTAAAAGTCACAAAAAATAGCCTGAACCAAGCCTCAAAAATACATAGAGGCCTGCTCCTTTGGAAGGCCAAAAATGCAAGCAAACAAGAACACAAAGAGAGGGGGCCACCCCCTCTGATTTGAGGCCTCAAAACCTCATGCCTACCACTGAAAATCCATTGGATTTCAGTGGTTAGAAGGCCAAACCAAGGCTAGCTCGGAGGCCTTAAGGCATGGCTCAAAACAAGGCCAAACAAGACCAACAAGGGGGTTGAAGACCCCCAACAGCCAAAAGACCTTAAACAAACTTCAAAAGCACTTAAATACAAGACTTTTTTCAGTTGAAAGCAAGGTCTAAAACAGCATGCAAGTATGGCCAAAATGAGGTACAAGAAAGTGCTAAAAAGGGGAAGAAACTTACCCTTGAAGAACTACTTCGAGATCAGCAACTTCAGGGGCCAAAAACTCACTTTCAGAGCTAAAGAAATCCTCCCAAGAACCTTAACTCAAAGGTGGTGGTGTATCTCTAAGTATTGTAGTGTAAAAGTGCAAGGAAAATGGGCTTCAAAGCACAAATGGACAACAATATATATATATATATATATAGAGAGAGAGAGAGAGAGAGAGAGAGAGAGAGATTTCTTCTCCAAAGAGCTGAACCTCTGCTAAGGAGAGAGGCTCTCTCCTTATATAGGAGAAAAGCAATGCAAAGCTTTTTCAAGAAGCTTGGCAAGAGCTTCATCCCTCCATACACGTGTATGGAGGGCAGATAAAAGGATTCCAGCTGGCTCAAAATATCTGGAGTAAAACCAGCTGAGACAGGGGTTTTGCCGACCATCAGTGATGGCCGGCAGTGGCTCATTGATGGCCGGCAGGCTCACTCAATGGCCGGCAGAAACAAATCCATGGCCGGCAATGCCAGACCATGGCCGGCAGTGCACCAGGAGAAAGATGCTGCAAGGACCAAGTCATGGTCCAAGAATGGGGCATAAAGGATACAGGGTCTGAAAAGCTCGAACCTGTGACGTTCCACCGCGAAAGTCGAATGCCCGACGAGCAATCGAACTTGTGTCTGGATATACCTGCAAGCACAACCGAGTCTTGAGGACGGTCAAAAATGGGGTGTCTACAGAGGGAAATGTGAATGAAACATAAGTTAAATTTCTTTCACATTTCGCTACACTTTTCTTTTCTCTTCGCGAATCAGATGTACGAGATAGAGACAAGGTGTTGGGATCTGGGATCCCGCCCAAGACCTTATAGAAATCATAGCAAACAGAAAAACACACCCACACAGAAGGAGACACCATATTTAACGTGGTTCAGCATTAAAGCCTACGTTCACGGGAGAGTAACTGGTTATCACTATAACAATGGAAAGATTACAGAAAGATTACAATAGAGGAGGAGCTCACACTTTCCTCACTCAGCCACTCTCCCGTCTCCTTCGCTCACACCGAGAGAGACGGTCTCTCCGCCTCACATCTCTCACTCTTTGTTGTTCTTGGTTCTCACATTTTCACCTTTTCTCTCAACCTCCATTTATACACATTGGAGGAGAGGTGTGATTGGTCACCACCTACCCCTATGATGGCTTCTCCTCAAGTGTCAACAATGGTGGCTTGTCCACATTTCTTGCCAACCAATTGTCAACCATGGTAGCTGCCATTCTTGACTTGGTTGGTTGCCTTCCCATGGGTGAATTCAACAAATCACCCCCTTCACCCATGTAAGGTGATCCACAGCACATACTCCTGCTAATCTTGTTATGCCCAAATTCAACATAGTCTACATCTCCTCACTGAGACGCTGCATCCCCTGAAAGCTAAAGATAATACACCAGAGATACAAGAGGAGGAGGGAATCCTACATCCTCAACTCAACTCACACCACTCTCTGATTTGGAGAGAGCCTCTGCTCCTATCTCCCACAGATCTCTTCCACGCTTCTTGTCTCGGATGTCTTCACCTGCTATGCTTGAACTTGCGCAACCAAGATATCTGACACCCCCTGATTGGATGTCCTGTACCCCCTACTGAGATGCCCTTGACTGTCATGCATTACCTCGCAGGACCAGTCGTTGGAGCAATAGAAAACTTGTTGTTTATCCCATCAACGTCCTCGGTTTTCTTTGCTCGAAGCTTTTCCTCTGAACTATCAGCCTTTGCCCTCTGCACTTTTGAACAACCTCCTAGCGTTTCCACATATGCTTGTTGTCTATGCCTTTGCAATCCCTGATCTCCAGTTCAGCGATACACGTTACCTGCGTATCTATCACTTGTACTACTAGATGATGGTTGATAGTAGCTCTTTCTTCCAAAGCAACTTCAACAGATCTGTACAAGTCACCAACTATGCAACACCTAGCATAGTACCTGCACCCATACTTCTTGAGTGCTCATCGTGGCTCCATCTCTCCTCTTGTACTCGAGCTCGCCTGAGAGATCCGCAACTGCTCTGTTTCATTAAGAGATGCGTTCGCTGCCACAAAATCAAAACTGATACCATAACCCAGGTATCCAACCATTCAGTCAAAACTGAATGCCATCTGCTGTACAAAACACAAGCGCTTTTCCAAAAAAAAAAACACAGCAGATTCCATTGCTCAAAATCACATTGAGCCAATGCAAAGAACATGCAGAACCAATCGAGCTAGCTCTTCGATTTTCTGCAACTCAAGCTCCACCATCGTGCCAAGTTCCGATTTCCATAGGCGCCAAATAAGTTATCCTTGACAACTACAAACAAAACATGGTGAGCAACCCGCTTGAACCAATGCTGAGGAGACTAAACAAAAGAGGCTTCAAATTCTCCATCAAAGCAACTTCAAAAATGGTACCAAAAAACATCATGTCCGATCAACCATCGAACATAATACTGCTCTCTTTAAGCTCAAATTAATCAAGAGAGCCAAACAAATTCTTTGAGAACTGAGGCAAGTTCTCCACCAAACAAAACTAGACTGTGGATGCAGTTAGGCTCTAACCAGTTCGGAAGTATCGGAACAAACTTCAAATGAACTGATAAAATGCCAAGAGCCAAAAAATTCTGAAGTGTCGAGCAAACTCCAGATTCCTCCAACTGCAATTCCAACCGAAAGACACAAGATGATACACCATCTTCACAGCTGCCAAAAACCGCCCAAAGGCGCGTGCACCGTAAATGCACAACTCCAACAGTTCCCGCTGACTCCACCGAGTCTGCAAACGATCTATCCCCTCCAAATCCAACGGTAGATTAAGGGATGGATCCCAACACATGAGATTCACAAAATCACCATCTTCACGTTTCTTCGCAGCAACCTCTTCCAATCTTCAATGAACACCAACGATCAAACCGCTTCCAGAGAAGCAAACACCCGGAGTCTGAATCGTCACCCAGAGTACCAATAGCTGATGTCTTCGAATATGGAACAGATTGCGAAAATGAAAATCCACAAGAAGAAACAATCAAGTCTCACAAACCGGAGACACCCTTGGATCTAATCAGACACGATCATAGATCCCAATTATGATGATGAATCTCAATAAACCACGACTCTAAAAATCGCCAATAATCCGTGAAGACCACCAACAACAATGCCTCCAATAGACATTGAACAAAAAACGCCAAAGCTCCACCAAGATCTAAAGTAGATTGTCACACCTTCTTCAAATCGACAAATGCGAAAACCAAGGCTTCACCAGATGCGAGTCTTCCAACAATGATCCATGAAGGATCTCCAACACCTCCACAGAGGCCAATGCCAATAAAGTACTACTATTTGGACTTATTACATATGGCAAATCTCCGTAGTACACTCTGCCAATGCTGGTTCTCTCTATCTCCTAAAGAAAAACCTAATGAACTCTGAAGTTCTGTAACTAACCCAAGAGTCTCCAAATGAACTGATAACTTTTGCAACTGACTTTGAAAGGTCTTCAATTGGCTTCAACGGGTGAACAAAAATTTTCACCCCCATCACCCACATGGATGATAAAACACCGTTGTACAAATATGCCTCTATTCCACCGAGTATCCGGAGTGAATATGCACCTCCTACTTGGAATGTCTTCAACCGCCACACATCATCTTGCATGGCTCGCACCTCTATCACCAGGTACTTGTATCCTCCAATAGAATGCTCACCGTTTCCCTGTTGAGGTGACTCCACCCAAACTCTCTGGGTGCCCGTCGCGACTTCACTGCCATGAACCAGATTCAGGACAAAGAAAGAGATTTTCCTCTCTCTAGGTGCACACTGCAGCGTCTTATCCCTTTCAATTCTTTGTCTGGAGCTTTTTTTTTTTTTTTTTTTTTCTGTGAACTAGTTGATGCTGCCAGGCCAAAATCCGGCACACTGCACCTTTGTACGATTCTGCTGCGTACTCTTGCACTGTTGTATACCTGCACCTTGTATGACATTCCTGTGAACTCATCTGTGCTATTGTGACTATGTGCTTCTACACCTTATGTGTGCACTGCTGTAGCTGTTGCTCTTCTACGTTCACATACTACCAGTACTTCTTGTATTATGTTTGATAGTAGCTCCAACTGCCACAACATTTCCCTGAGCCTGCACTGGTTGCCAATCATTTATCTGATGAAGTGGATTTTTGATTGAACCAGATCTTCCGATCACATCAACAACCAAGAAAGTTCCTAGGAAAGACTAGTGGGGTCACAATCGGTTCCACTTAAGAACTAGTCTCCTTAGACAGTGTCTTTTTGACAGAACTTTCCTAGACATTGTTGATCTTAAGATAATCATGTGCAATTCTTCTGATCGCCCTTGACCAATCCTGATCTCCATTGATTTGCCATTTGATTAAGCCTGATCTCCTTTGGTCTTCAATGATCTATCTCGATTTGTATCTGGTTGTCTAATCTGGTCAGAATCTGCCCATTCTAACCTCTTCAGTGAATCTGCAGCGTTCCATAATATCCGGCAACCTTCCTTCATCTATTGAAGATGACAAACTCCCATGTTTTGATAATCTTTCAAAACCGTTCAGAATTTCACTATTCTGACCTCGCGGTTGCGTCCGGAACGGTCCGTTTAGCTAGGACCAACCTTCGCTGCACTTCCGGGGACCTCACTGAAAAATATCCCTGAAAGTTGGGCCACACCACAATTTTCTAAAAATTCTGAGCCAAATTGCAATTTTCAGAAGTTCAGGGAATATTCCGTGTTCCAACAAAATATTCCGTCCGTTGTACCTAATGTCGTCTGCCACTTTAATCTGCCTTCTTTTTACAGAAACTCCGATTCCAAAATCTGATCGTACGGATGTGTCCAGAATACTCCAAATAGTTGAAAAGCATTATTGGATCGCCAAAAACGGACTCCGAATGGCTTGGATCTAGCCAAAACATTTTGTACGCCTCAGATCTGCGGCTGCACCTTACCCGCGGCACACTAGATCACTCCTCATGCCTCTGGTTTACCCGTCAACAGATGTGCTAACGTGGCAGACACGTGGTGTTGACTGGCGCCACGCGGCGCTGACTGGTCTGCCACGTGGCGATGACTGGTCTGCCACGTGGCGATGACTGGACCAATGCCATGGCAGCCACGTGGCACTTCCTGCTGACGTGGTACCATGTGTCGATGACGTGGCTCGATGACGTGGACGCCACGTATCGCTGACTGGACGGACGCGTGGCACTGGCGTGGATGCCGCGTGGCTCTGGTTGATGGCCACGTGGCGATGACGTGGAGGCGCGCGGTAGGCGCGTGTTTGACACGCGCTGCCTCCCATTCACCTTCTTCCTTCGGCGGCACGTGGAGGCGCGTGAGAAGACGCGCCGGCTTCTTTTCACAACGCGTGTGGAGCGTGCTGTGACTGGGCCTCACGCGCCATCTTCAGGTGGCGCGTGAAGGCGCGTCCGACGTCTTTTGTGGCTCTTCTTTGCACTTCTGGACTCCTCTCGTCGAGACCTTGCTCCTGGTATGCTCAAAAACTGATTTCAAGCAACTTGATTTCTGGACAGTTTCGAACAACACACTGTTTTTGTTCCGAAATGCCACCGATGAGGCTTTGATACCACTTGTTGGGATCTGGGATCCCGCCCAAGACATTATAGAAATCATAGCAAGCAGAAAAACACACCCACACAGAAGGAGACACCATATTTAACGTGGTTCGGCATTAAAGCCTACGTCCACGGGAGAGTAACCGGTTATCACTATAACAATGGAGAGATTACAGAAAGATTAGAGTAGAGAAGGAGCTCACACTCTCCTCACTCAGCCACTCTCCCGTCTCCCTCGCTCACACCAAGAGAGACTGTCTCTCCCCTCACATCTCTCACTCTTTGTTGTTCTTGGTTCTCACATTTTCACCTCTCCTCTCAACCTCCATTTATACACATTGGAGGAGAGGTGTGATTGGTCACCAACTACCCCTATGATGGCTTCTCCTCAAATGTCAACAATGGTGGCTTGTCCACATTTCTTGCCAACCAATTGTCAACCATGGTAGCTGCCATTCTTGACTTGGTTGGTTGCCTTCCCATGGGTGAATTCAACACAAGGGAATTCTAATGATTTGAGATGCAATGGCAGCTTCAAGCATAGAGTCTATTGCATTTTTTCTTTTTCCTTGAGGGGGTTAAATCTATGAAAGTTCATAACAAATGAACTGATAAAGGGGGTGAGTTCTAAAAGCAGTAAAATTTTGTGGTGTTGTGCTATCAGGGGATATATATATGTATATATTAATTGAAATTGTATTATTTAAGGAGCCTCTGTTTGTGATCTGTGTTACTGAGATGTTCCAGGCTTCATGTGGGTAGAGCTTTCAGCTTTGCGTCAATAATTGCTTTGAGAGTTGGACTGCAGCTGGCTTCATCACTAATTGATTTTATTTTATGACCTTTACATTTTTTCTGTTCTTGGTGTTTTTATTAGTTGGTTTCTTCCCAACTTTTATTTTATTTTTTTGCCTGGTCTTGGTTTGCTATAGTGTGATATGGTTTTTACTCAGCAGTGTTGCATTCCATTGTGTCCATTTTTAATTGATGTTCTTGAGAGTGTGCTCATTTTGTACTCTGTTTTTTGAACTCTGTTAGTTGTATCAATATATTTCTTCTTTGTTGATTAAAAAAAGGGGACTTGTTCCAAGAAGCTTGATCAAGTAATAATATGTGATCTGCAACCTTTATCGCGGTTGATTTGGATCGTCTCCCATTCTTCCTCTACTTTTTACCCTTCATTTATTTAGATAGAAAATATTGTTTTATTTTTTTTGGTATTTGATAGAATAAAAAACGAAAATCAATAGAAAATAAACCTATTTAGATAGAAAGTGTTTTTTATTTTTGAAAGTAAAATATATTTTCTCAACTAAAATTTTATTAATATCACCACACTATTACTGTCACTCTCACCTCTACCACCACCACCACCACCACCACACCCTATCACCACAGCCACCATCATCGTCATCATCACCACTGTTGTCTCCCACCATACCACAACCTCTACCTTCGTCCCACCACCACTATCATCACCAAACATAAAAAAAATATTTTATAATTTTTTTTTTTTGTGAAACTGTTTTATGTTAAAATTATTTTTATCTAAACAAAAAGGGCTTTGAACAAATGATAAAAAATAAATAAATAAATAAATTAAATTGTGGAGTAATGTTTGATGGATAGGGTGGAGTTGAGAACTATTGGTCACTTATACTACTCGTTATTAAGATAATATCTAACAAATTATACTTATTCATTACAAAAATAAGGTGCATCCGCAGTGTGTTATCTAACGCTCGGTTTATTTGAACAAAAAAAATATTTTATAATAAAAAATAATTTTTGTGAAAAAAAAAAATTGGAAATTTTTTATTTTATTTTTTATGTTTGGTTGTGATGGTGGTGAAATGAAGGTGGAGGTGGAGGTGGAGGTGGTGGCATGGTAGTGGGGGATGACAGCGGTGATGGAGACAGTAATGATAGCGGTGTCCGTAGTGATGGTAATGTGGTAGTGGAGGTGAGAGAGGTGTTGGTAAAATTTTAATTAGGAAAACGTTTTCTACTTTTTAAAAGTGAAAAATATTTTTTGTCAAAATAGGCTTGTTTTCCATTCAACCAAACATCAGAAAATATTTGTTGCCCAAATATTAAAAATTAAAGGAAAAATTAAAATTTAGTGTAAATTTTTAAAAAATTCAATAAATACAGAAAACATATTTTTAAAGATTTTTTAACAATCATTTTTTGTTTTAAGTGTATCCAACCAAATAAATGAATCTAAAAAGGAAAAAAAAATGCTTAAGATATTGGGTAAATTACAAACACACCTCCTGAGATTTATTTAAATTACAAATTACCCCCTGTTATGCCCCTAAGGTTTCTAATTTCATAACAAATATGTCATTTTATTAATAAATTATCAAGTTAATTAACAGTTTTTTATAATATTAAAATTTATTTCAATTAATAATTCAGATAATTTTATTATTGTATAGATAAACAGTTAGAAATTTTACTTTTTCAATTAATTCTGTTAAATAAAAAATTCTGACAGTGAGGTATTTATAATTTTCCAAACCATAGGGAGCAATTCATATTTTAAGCAAACTTCAAGGGGTGTATTTATAATTTACCCTAAGATTATTTATAAAAAAATTTATTAAAACAAAAAAATATGAAAAATAAAAAACTTCAAAAAAGATTTTAAAAAACTCAATGCCAAACAAGGTGGACAATAACTCACCAGCTCTTGGTGCACTGGGCAAATAAGAGTAATGTTAGAGGTCCTAAATATCTTACCAAATGTTCTACGCACCCATGTGAGATAAAATATTTGGTAAAATATTTGGGGCTTCTAACATTTTTGGGGCAAATAAATATGGTTGAGGTTGCCACCTAAATAATAAGGGAAATCATATAAAAATTCATTTTTTTAGATTCATTTTCTAAATTAGTGATGTATACGAATTTAATTGGTTAATTATTAGAAAAGATGTGAGAGAGAGAGTTGTATTAGATACATCAGTGTTTAAAAAATAGATTTAATTTTTGGATCTAAATAACACTATCCAAAAATAAAGACTTAAATAAAATAAATTTATTATCTTAATCTACAAAAATCCAGATCTAAAGGACTCTTGTAAAGTTACAAACTTGGTAAAAAAATGCATGTGCCGACTGTTTTGTCTTGTTTTGTTTTTTAATATTTTATTTTAAGGCAAATTACATATTAGTTTATCTCTTTAGAAATAATTACATATCAGTAAATCTTCTTATCAACCTTAATAATTAAAATAATAAAATTTTCAGTAATTATAGCGATCCCGGGTTTGCCCCTTGTGTACAGTGATCCGGACTTGTTTTCGTGGATGTTAGTAGTTGCTTATATCTTGTTTGCATTCTTTCGTACTTTGTATTTGAGTTATAGGATATGTTGGGCGGGTTTGTTACAGGTTGATTGAACTTAGAAACCAAAAGTAGTTGCCCAGATTTTTGCTTTCACGCTCGAGCGGAGCTTTTGACGCTCGAGCGGGCCTTCGTTGTTGCTTCTCCGCTTGCGGGTATTTTTACGCTCGAGCGTGATTTTCCATCTCCCAGTATCTCCTCTGCAGTGTTGGACGCTCGAGCGTGAGTGTGTGTGTGACGCTCGAGCAGGGAGTTTGACGCTCAACGGGTACCTGGTTAAGCAAAAGTTCTGGGAGTGTGTATCCGCCGCTCGAGCGGACGCTTGAGCGGGGTTTTCCACGCTCGAGCGGGGCGATTTTTATAACAACTTCGGGATTCCATTTTTGAATCACTTTTTCACATCTCTTCTCTCTCTTACTTTTTCAAAAGACACCATTGGAGAGCTTCTCTCTCTAAACCCTTCCCTTCTCTCTAGGTATTGATCTAGTAGGAGTTGTTTCCTCACCTTTGGCCTTTACAAAAGTTGTGTTGATCGTCGAAGGCTACGTTTTGATCCGAGCATATTGAGTTTTGGAGCACCTTGAGTTTTGTCATCTTCTTCCTTTGAGCTCCGAATTTGAGGTAGGGATATCCTACTCCTTCTCATGAGCTTTGTCTTTGAATTTTAGCATTTTGATGAGTTGGGGATTGTTGGGTAATTTTGAGAAAGTTTGGGCCTTTGTGTAATTTTACAAAAGTTGGGGTTTTGTTTATATAAACTTATATGCATGTTTGGCATAGAGAAATGAGATCAATATTGGATTACTAGTGAAAATGAAACCTTAGGGTTGTGATGTTAATTATGGGAAATGCCCTAATTACATTGATAAATTAATTGGTATAATTAATTTGAAGAAAAGAGGAATCGAATTGAGAATGTTGGAATTGGATGTGTATAGGATTAAAGGGTGTAGTTAGATTCATTCATCGCTCACCTAGTTGAAATGTTGATTATATATCCATTTGGTGCATTTATTTTCAATATAGAAATAACTGCTTTGGGCTATCGGTGGAGGATAGTCTTGATTGTTGTAGACAATGCATGATGATTAGGCAAACTAAAACTAATCGATTGAGAATGCGATCAAATATAGCGATTGGAATAATACATCAACTTTATGTATTGATTGATTGTATATGATCTATGTTTATATACATGTGTTGTGTGGGAGGAGATAGGGGATGTACTCCACGGTTTAGGGGAAGATAGGGATGGACCTCTAAACCGAATTTGTGTGACATTGATACAGCACCACAATGTGTATCGAATGTTGATTATGGAAGTGTTCGAATTGATTTGATATAGCACCAAAATGTATATCGTTATCAATTGTGAAGTATAGAAGTGATTCTATGTTATGTTGATACAGCACCGAAATGTGTATCTTTCGTAAAGTGTGGAAATGGTTTATGTGTTATTGATACAGTATTAAAATGTGTATCCATCATGAATTTCGAAAGTATTTTAAAGATGAGTCTTAACCTCATTAAGTTATTTGGCTAAGTGTTGAGCCTTGTTTTCAAACTCAAAGTTGAAAGGAAATGGGAAATGAAATGTAACATGGACTTAACGTCATGAAACCGGAATGTGATATATGTGGATGTATCTGTGTTGACCATCGATCAACTGCTAATCTTTTAGTCATTGTTCATAGCTGGTTTAGTGTATTTCTACTGGGTTGTGGCTCACCCTTTATGGGACATCATTTTCAGGTACAGGTAGCATGCCGCCTCCAAGGACATAGCTTGGGAGGCAAGAGGCAGACAGACTTTTGTCGTTTTGTTATCTTTTGGATGTATTACATGTAAATTTAAGCCAAGGGCTTAATGTGTATTTGAGTTAGCACTCTCCTTTTGTAACCAAGTGTTAACTTGGAAAGCTGTAAGCCCGTAGGGCATTTGCTTTTGTTGTTAACATGTAATACTAATTGTAATGAACTACTCTGATGAATTGAAGAATATTTATCTTTTATATCAATGCATGTCTAAATTGATGGGTTTTAATGTTATTTTTTTTAGGGCGTTACAGTAATTTTGTAAATATTTTTTTAAATATACACTGGAGTGTAATTTTCTCTTTATTTTATTACCAAACACAAGTTGTTTAAAATTAAAAATTTTAAACTTAAACACTTTAAAATTTATTTTAATCCATAAAATCGTATTTTTTAAATATACATAATTTTAAGGATGAAATCGTATTTGTAAAAACATGACTTGATAGCAACATTTTACAATAAATTAGCTAAAATTGTGTTTTGGAATCATGATTTTATCTAAAATCAAAATTTTAAAATACACCATCAGGGTGGTGGTCTAGTAGTGAAGGCATTGGCCTCCCCCAACAGAGAATCAAGTTCAACTTTTGAGGGACGCGAAATGCTAGATACTTTTCAGTGGTTCTCTGCAGAGATCTCGTGCTATACTCCGATTGAAACTTGGCCTTGCTGGGGGTGGTCGATGAACTTTACTGGTGCCTCGGTGATGGATCTATTCCTTTGGATTGGTTTAAATCAGGCCGACAACCGATTATCCGAGGTCTAAGCCCACGGATGCTGTGATGACACCTCAGAATATCCTTTTTATTGTTCCAAAAAAAAAATTAAAACACATTTTTATTAAAAAATCTAAATCTAAATTTAATTTTTTTTCAATTTTTTTATTTATTTTATTCAAAACAACTTGCATTGTTGTGTTAAAATAACTCACAACTACTCTTTCTTTCCTTTCTCCTCTTTTTTTCTTCGGAAATTTTAAAATACACTCTTTTAAAAAAGGGTGATTTTTTTGATAAATTCCATTCTTAAGTGTTTTATTCCATCTAACCCAAATTGTTTTTGACTATTCCAATAAGTCCCATACCTAGTTTTTTTTTGTCCAAAACACCCATGCTATGTTTTTTAATGTCTCTTGCCATTCAAACCAACAGAATTCGAAAATATAGGAGCACTCCCAAGCAAAGTGGAAACAATCTTGCAAAAATCCTATATTCCATACTTGTGAAATCGTCTCATCATCTCATCATTTCATCACCTCAACTCCTTTATCATCTTCTCTATGTCGTCGGCTGCCAGAATCACCATTCTCATCCTTCGTTTTTGCTGTGAATCTTCACAATGATTATCTGTGACAATCCAACCATCTCATAATGGGTACCAAACGTCAGTGATTTTACTCATTTTGTATATAAATCCTAAACTCTAACTATTTTTTGTCTCAATGTGAACTTCCACGCATCCCCATGATTATATTGATATGATTTTGGTATTTACTGTTCATATTATTGTTGTTATTTTTCCTTTCTTGCAGTTGTTGTTGGTATTGATGATATCCCTGAACGGATGTAAATCCCTTAGAGTTTTTGCTTCTTCTTTTTTTTTTTTTTAATTGTTGTTGTTGCTATTTCCATGATGTAAGCATTCACATAGAAACCATGGGGTGCATAAAATTGTTACATGATTGTTGTGGACCAATTCATTTGTATGTTACATTGTGAAGATTTACATCAAGCTAATACCTATGAAAAACCTCCTTTCTTGGACTTGCTATGTGATATGTGGATAAAACTATTGTTTTCTGATGTTGACATTCATACCAATGTGAATATTCATAATATGTTTTGATTCCCACAAAAATTGTGGTGTGTAGTTAATGTATTGCTAATGCTATCATGTTTTTGTACTTTGTAAGCTATAAATGTGAACATTCCCATCATTCTTATATTCAAAGCAAGGCTTGTTTTTGTGGTTGTGTAATATAATACAATATTAATGTCAATCTGTACATTAACATTGTGAATTAACATGGGCATGTGAATATAATGTGAAAAATACCATTGACAATTATCCATTCTCGCTTAATGTTGTCCATGTTTGTCAACTTAATATTCACATCATGTTTGGGTATGATGCAAAACTTTATAGTTTGTAGTTAATGAATTGGTGATATTGTCATGGTGTTTGGTAGTATGTAGTTATTATTGTTAGGTTTTATTCTTGGCAATCCCGGTTGACAAGGATTTCTATAAGAAGTTGGTTTTCTTTCAAAACTAGGATTACTTTTGTTTTCTTTAAGAAGTTGGTTTTCTTTCAAAACTAGGATTACTTTTGTTTTCTATAAGTAGTTGGTTTTCTCCCAAAACTAAATGAATTCTTCCAGATCTTCTTTTTGGTTCTTAACGTTTATATCTGGGGATATTTTGTTAGTTTTCTTTGATGTTTTATTGAGTATTCAACTCATGGTTTAAAGAGAGTACATCAAAGGTTTTGTTTGTTATATACAAGAGAGAGAGAGTTGTTCTTCGGTGGATTCTGAAGAATTCGAGCCTGAAGCTTCGGTGGATTCTGGAGTGGCTCATCATAAAGACAATTCCGAGGTGAAGACGGGGTTGGAAGAGGCACATAGAGGTTGGTTCAATTAGGCGTGGATTCGCTAGGTAATTGAGAGTATACTTGTGTAATTCCTTTAAATCTTCTTAGTGGATTGTTTTGTGGCTGTTGCCCGTGGTTTTTTAATCACAGTTGGCGGTGTCCAATTGTGGTTTTTCCACGTAAAATCATTGTGTCGATTTGTCTTTGATTGTTTGATTGGGATTGTTATATTCTGCTTAAAATTGGTACATAATCACAAATCAACATCTAGGGTTTCTAGATTTTTCAATTGGTATCAGAGCGGGTCGTTCTATTTTTTAAAAAAAAAATTTCTTTTAGAACGAGATCTTGTTTGATTTGTGATAATGGATTCAATTCGTGAGGATAAAGAGCTTGAGCAAGCTTATGAAAAGTTGTATAAGGAGTCTCTTAAGTTATTCAAATTAAATGACAAACTCACAACAAAACTCAAAGCATGTGAAAGTGAGTATGTCAAACTAAAGGAAGAGATTTTTGAGGCTAGGATTGATGCCATCAAGATAGCTAATGATCGACAAGCTTTTTGTGCAAAACTCTTGACTTGTGAGACAGAGAGGAATGAGTTACAACAAATCTATGCAACATATGAAGAAAAGATTGAATCTCTCAAGATGTCTCAAGTTGCTTTAGAAGAACTAATGATCAAGAAAGAGGAAGAGCTCAAGTGTGCTATGGCAACCATTGGTCTTTGGAACAAAGGATCAAAGACTTTGGACAATATCATTGGGTCTCAACAAATTTGTTCTGACAAGAGTGGCATTGGCTTTGGTGATAACAAAGAGCAAAAACAGAGTGCATCCACATCTCATGATACAAGAACTCAAGGAAAGGGAGAACAAAAAATTCAACATAAGGATGGACCTCTCAAAATTCCTAGAGTTGGTAAGGTAAAAGAAAAGAAGGTACACCCTATTTTTATTTGTCATCATTGTGGTATGCATGGTCATATTCGCCCTTATTGTTATAAGTTGCATGGGAGAGTGTCCCAAAAGGGTAGAAATTCGAATACTTTTTGGGTTAGGAGACAACCTTACATGTCTAGGCAGAATACCAAGATTGATGAGGGTGTTCACAACGCCACGACATTTACCAAGACCGCTAGACCTGATTTTGTTAAGACCAAAAAAATTTGGGCGAGAAAACTTGACTTGTGTTAATTTGTTTATTTGTTTTAGTTTTTGGGTTTTTGTGTGTTTTTTAATGAGAAAAAAAAAGTGTTCATGTTCGTTTTATGTCTTACTTTGTTTAGAAAAAGAAAAAAAATGAAAAAAAAAATCCAAAAAGATTTTCTCAGCATAGTTTTGCAAGCTTGAAATTTTGAGTGGTCTTTGGTGCATATTGGAATTAATAAGAATATCCATTACATGTTAATATGTGTGTGCTTTCTGTGATCATTACTCATTTTGGAGTGTGTGTTTTTTATTAGTATGTCTCATTCTGTACACACTCTTGGATTAGCAAATATCGGAGTCCTTCGCCTTAGTGATTATTTTTTTCTATGGACTTCTGGCATGGTATCTTTTGTTTTTCCAGAGGAATTGACCTATACTAGCACATCATAGGTGATGTTGAGTCTCTTAACCACCTTCCATCTTTTTGCATCTCCATGGCTTTCCCCTCTATTCTTTGTAGTCCAGCCATAAGGAAAAGGCTACCTCAGAGCCACCAACCAGGCCATCCTTATTATATCCATGCTTCTCTAGTTCAGTTTCCATACTCTTGAGCGTGTCAGCCGCCAATGAGTGTGCAAAAGAAAAAGAAAAAGAAAAAGAAGAAGAAAAAATATGCAAAAGAAAAGAAAAAAAATGTGCCACAAAAAAAAAGAAAAAAAAAAAGAAGGAAAAGATTCATTGATTGAGGGGGAGCCTCCGCTTTTACTCACCAAATACCCCTTGATTCCTAGTGGTTTGACTTTCCGTAGTTATGCTTAGATTCTCTTGTTGGAGGTCCAGCTTTTATATCACTACTAAGATTTGAATCTAGTGTTTGTCGAATCCCAAGAGTCACACACACACTTTTATCATGGGATCTATGCTTTTCACATAATGCATTACTTTCTTTTATGAGGAATTTTCTAGAGGCTGTGCACATTGTGTTTTCAAGTAATTGTGCTTCTTGGATAGTCTTGTGTGTATTAAGGTACTAATCTGAAATTCCTTGTCTGCTCCACCATATTATTTTTGTCTTTTTCTTCTTGTTCACTGTTTTCAGTGTGTGTGGTTGTTTTTTTGGTAAGGGAGTTTGGTTTATCATTGCAAGAGTTTGTTAGCATGAACACTTTGTTTTGTTTGGTACGGGAGATTGGCATTAGTTGGTTTGCATGTTGCTTTGCATTGGCTTCTTTATTGTTTGAGCTTCCTTTGTCAATTCGTGAAAAAAAAAAAGGAGGATTAATGTTGTCCGGTGTGTCTTAGGATTTCATATATTCATGTCATGTGTCGGGTGCATAAGTCTTAGTTTTCATCTATCCATGCTACATGTTCTTAAAATCTTCAAGCCGTATCTATTCATGTTTTTCATCTCATGCTTCAAGATAATCTTGTCATATGTTTATTATTTTTTTCATATACTCTTGTGGCACTAATAGTTGTTTTGGAGATTGTGGCACTAATAACTGTTTTGCAGATCATGACCTTGAGATAGAAGTTGGCTTTTGTTGGCTGTTATGGGTTGGGGTGATTAGGATTTTATTTGTTAGGTGTGTTTTGTCACGGCATTGCCAAAGGGGGAGATTGTTAGGTTTTATTCTTGGCAATCCCGGTTGACAAGGATTTCTATAAGAAGTTGGTTTTCTTTCAAAACTAGGATTACTTTTGTTTTCTTTAAGAAGTTGGTTTTCTTTCAAAACTAGGATTACTTTTGTTTTCTATAAGTAGTTGGTTTTCTCCCAAAACTAAATGAATTCCTCCAGATCTTCTTTTTGGTTCTTAAGGTTTATATCTGGGGATATTTTGTTAGTTTTCTTTGATGTTTTATTGAGTATTCAACTCACGGTTTAAAGAGAGTACATCAAAGGTTTTGTTTGTTATATACAAGAGAGAGAGAGTTGTTCTTCGGTGGATTATGAAGAATTCGAGCCTGAAGCTTCGGTGGATTCTGGAGTGGCTCATCGTAAAGACAATTCCGAGGTGAAGACGGGGTTGGAAGAGGCACATAGAGGTTGGTTTAATTAGGCGTGGATTCGCTAGGTAATTGAAAGTATACCTGTGTAATTCCTTTAAATCTTCTTAGTGGATTGTTTTGTGGCTGTTGCCCGTGGTTTTTTAATCACAGTTGGAGGTGTCCAATTGTGGTTTTTCCACGTAAAATCGTTGTGTCGATTTGTCTTTGATTGTTTGATTGGGATTGTTATATTCTGCTTAAAATTGGTACATAATCACAAATCAACATCTAGGGTTTCTAGATTTTTCAATTATGAATATTCCCACTCCTTCCCCCTTCTTTTTGGTTCAATGTGAATTCCAAACAACTATTTGATATTATTGTTGTTGTGTTTCCCTTTCACATTTGATTGTAATGAACTGATGTGAAATACATGCCAAATAAATTTGTGCTAATGCCAACACAATAGCATAATCCATCCCTATTCCATTCAATCCTTTATCAGATGTGAATGTTTACATCATTGTCCACAGATGCAAACATTCACACCAGTGCCCAAAGATGTGAATGTTCACGCTTATGCTCAGATATGTGAATGTTCACATTAGTATTTCAAATGTTCGCATTAGTATTTTCATTGTAGGAAATAGCAGACTTAGTTGATTTTTTGAATGTTCACACCATGTATCTGATCAATGTGAATGTTCATACCATGTATTTGACTTTTATTGTTTTATCCTATGTTGTATTGTGTTCATGTGAATATCCACATCATGGTTTTACTCAATGCAACCATGGTCACATCATTCCACTATTCATAGCACATATAGTTTGTACTTGTTATCATTTACCATTTGTGACCATTAACAGTAAATTTGTTTCTAATTGAACAAACAAATGTTGCTCATAAATTCCATAGAAAAATAAAAAGAGAACAGTTCCACATCAAAGACAAACTTGCACAAATAGCCACCCCCCTCCCCCCCCCCCCCTAAAAAGTGAATATGAGAAAGGTCAACTACCGATCTAACATCATTACGTTAGTGAAACTGATGATGAGTACCAAGTTTTCGGATCCTCAGTTGGATTGTTTGAAGGAAACACCTTTTTGGCAATTGTTTAATGTGTTGAAGATTGGTAAAGTTGACCTCAACAAATGCATGAAATTCAATGATGTCATCGTATGCGTGCTAGAGACGTACAAGGCATCCAATGACACATTTTACATCGGCGAGAAAAATATGAATATGAATTCCACATCCTTTGTGATTTTGTAAATACTAGAATACATTGGACAAAAGAATCATAATTAATTATTTTGATTGTGTTTAATAAGATACAATGGTATGTTGTCATAATATTTACTACTAGAAAGTTAATATTAATATTCATATTGGTTAATGTTATTTTATAATTATGTACACATAACCATTGGTTTAATGTGACTAAATTAATTCATTTGATGTTTTATTCGTGATGCTGAGATTCACATCAATAATCTGATTGTTTATAAACATACACTTCAGGTCCGTATACACACAAAAATGATGGTTTGTGGTTAATGCAATATTGATGTACTCATATTTTTAGAGATTAAAAAATCAATGTGAACCTTTACATTGCTGTCAACTGTTTTACAATTGTGTACACATAATCATTGGTTTAATGTAATTTGTGGGCATTGCAATATTGCTGTGAACTTTAATATCACTATTCCACATTAGTAATTAACACTTTGAAACCATAATGTCTTCATCTATATTCCAAAATTCATGTGAATCTTCACATTCATATGTTTTAGTGTGAATATTCACATCATGTTTGTATTTAAAATGAAAGCTGAGGTTTGTCATTATGTAAGTTGATACAATGCTGATGTGAATCTTAACATCACCTTGTCACAGTGGTAATGAATACAGTGAAAACATATTCACCATTCAATATTATATTGGTGTGTGAATAATATTAATACCAATTGATAACACAATGACAAATTTTCAATTCAAATTAATATGAATATTAACACTGATCACATCATGCAAAAAAAATAGCTAAGTCTATATTTTGCACAGCTAATCCCAAAATCAAACACTTTATGAACATTCACATTGTTCATGCGATGTGAATATTCACCACATTCAAAAATTTAAATCAAAACTCAAACACATGACCAGCCAAAACCAACAACCCCATACAACCAACCAACCAACCAAAATTTAATCTAGACAATAATGTTAAAAGCAAGAAACAAAGCATACAATCCTTCATATACATTCACATTCTTTCTGCGATGTGAATATTCATCACATTCAAAAAATAGAGCCATATCTCAACCACATAAGCAGCCAAAACCTATAACCCCATTCAACCAAATAAAACTTGTATGTCCATCAATTCCAGAAAATGAAGTTGGAAAAAAAAAATGTAACAACATAGACTGAATATAAAAATAGTTGCGATTCAAATCCATCTCCTCTTTCTCTTTGATTCGATCCATCAATCTACTGAACAAGTTTGTAAGCCATTACCTTTATTCCTTCGATTCAAATCCTCCTCTGTTCCTTTGATTTCCGACTGAAATCATAACTATGACAGAAAAAAAAAGAGCACAAACTCTGAATCGTCATCTTCTCTCCTACAGGAATGAAACCCTATTGCAACGAAACACTACCACGAGCACAAACTCTGGATCGTCATCTTCTCTCCTATAGGAATGAAACCCTACCACAACGAAACACTACCATGAACTCTGTGTCATTGTCTTCTCTCCTATAGGAACGAAACCCTACCACGACAAAAACAGAGAGAAACATGTATATTATTTTTGTATATAATATATATCAACATATAGACATAAAGGTATAATAGTCCAACCAAAAGTATAAATCAGGAAAAAAGGACCTTATGGAATAAAAATATAAATACATAGGACTAATTAGGCTATAATTTTTTTTTTGTGGACTTATTGGGATAGAACACCTCTAAATGAGATTTATCAATAAAAAATCCTTTAAAAATGTGTACCATATGCACTATTAGTTAATATATATTTTTTTAATTATGACATTATTTTAATTAGGATTCATAAATTCTTTAGTTATGTCTCATATTATATTTAGTTATAACATTTTTTTCAATTATGATTCAAAAAATTAAAATTATATCATTTTTTTTTTTAAATTATAAGGTGTATTTTCCTTTTGGGGCACTTTTTCATAAATCCATTTTGACCTACTTATATTCCATTTAGTCTAATTAGTCTTATGAGTGACATAATTACCAAAATAATCCTAATAATATTCAAATTTATAGTGTGAATCTTTTGTGATGTGAATGTTCACAGCGTTAATGTGAATATTCACATTGTAAAATATGAATGTTCATATCACCAATTTGCCAACTGTTCAAAAAATATTCATAAGGATAAAAATATCCATAAAATACTTTAACTATGATAATTAGGATTTGGTAGATCAAATGTTCAAATAATAAGATTTATTGGAATACAAGAATCACTACAACATTTTCTTAGTTTAGTGACATTTGAAAGTGCCACAAAACTATTCTTGTAATGACATTTTTTGGTCTTGTGGCATTTTGAACAAGTGCCACTTCTATCGGTGCCACGGTAGATACGAGTGTCACGGTAGATACTTGCAAGTGTCACTGCACCATCATGGCTAAAAACTTTTAATGACATTTTAATGTCATGGTAGGTATTATTTGTGGCACTATCAAGCGCCATTAAAAAAAGAGTTAGTGACACTTATAAGTGTCATTACACCATCAAGACTAAAACCTTTCAGTGACACTTTAATGTCATGGTAGGCACTATTCGTGACACTATCAAGTGTCATTCGTGACGATAAATGTCACGAACATAATTTTTTGTGTCATTATTTTATAAAATGCCATAAAATTGATGTGACATTTCTTTATTGAAATATCACTAGAGCCTTATATGTTTTGTGGTTCTGTGACATTTTTCTAAAACATTTAATGTCAATTTTTATTTTTGTGGCATTTTCTAAAAACATGCTATTAGTGTAGTGTCACTAAAGTGTAAATTTGTTGTAGTGACATTTTTGTTGTAGTGAAATGACACTTTTTTTTTAATTGAAATGCCACTAGAGCCTTGTATGTTTGTGGCTCTATAACATTTTTCTAAAAAATGCCACCAAATATTCTTTTTGTGACATTTTTTAAGAACATGCCACTAGTATGGTGTCACTAAAATATGTTTTTGTTGTAGTGTTATGACACTTGTTCATTGAAATGTCACTAGAGCCTTTTATGTTTGTCGTTTTGTGGCATTTTTCAAAAACGTGCCACTAAATATCATTTTTGTGGCATTTTCTAAAAATATGCCACTAGTGTAGTGCCACTAAAGTATGTTTTTGTTGTAGTTTTGTGACACTTGTTCATTGAAATGTCACTAGAGCCTTTTATGTTTGTCGTTTTGTGGCATTTTTAAAAAACGTGCCACTAAATATCATTTTTTGTGGCATTTTCTAAAAATATGCCACTAGTGTAGTGCCACTAAAGTATGTTTTTGTTGTAGTGAATATCTTATAGACTAATTGGAATACAAATACTTAAAAAAGAATTTTCTAATAAATTTATCTTTTCTTTTTTCTTTGACTTATTTTAAGTAGGTAAAAAAAAAGGGGTACTTACCAATTAGTCCTATTAACTAGACTTATTTACCTACAGGTCCTAACTAATAAATTTAACACTATAAAAATAAGAGAGTGATAAATTTATCACTAAAAATTTATTCATAAAAACAAAGAGACTGATAAATTTATCACTATAAATTTATTCATAAAAATAAAAAATTGATAAATTTATCTTTATCACTTAATAAATTTATCAATAGGACTTAGTGGGTAATAAGTCTCCAAAATAGGACCTATTGGGTAATAAGTCTCCAAAGTAGGACCTATTGGTAGTTTACCCAAAAAAAATAATTTTTTTTTAATTTTTTATAAAAAATATATAAAAAAATAAAAAGTTAATATGATTAAAAAAAACTAATAAAACTCGCTTTTAGTTGCCGAAGAGATCTTTGTTTTCTGGAAGTGCACTGATTGACCATGTGTAACCACTGTTGAAAATTTAATCGCGCGAGAAGCAATTTTTGAAAATTGGATTGGTGAGTAAATTGAAAAAGAGATTAGGTGAACGGGTTACTAGTTTAATTGTTGGGTTGAAACGGTCGAACCGTGATTTCATAATTCCATCATAAACATATTTAAAAATATAAGTATAAAAATGAAAAAAATTAATAATTAAATTCAACAAAATAATAGAATTTTTAAAATATTTACAAGATGAGTATACATATATTTATTTTTGCAAGATGAATGCCAGAATATATAATCAAAAAATTAGTTCACCAAACCATTAACTAACAGTATGAATTTTTAAAAATATTTAGTGCTATATTACTATTCCATCATTAACTTTTCTTTGCCTCAATGCTTTTTGTTTTGTTTGGACATGATAATGACTATGAAAATAAGCATTAAGCAGCTTAAGAAACATAGCAACAAAAAAGGGAAGCAAAAGAGACAGAAACAAAGCAGCAAGGAAGGGAAAAGAAAAATGAAGAAAATTGACCGGTTCTTAAAACCCAATTTGGGTTTGACTGTTGAATCGACAGTTCTTCCGATTCTTTCATTTTACACCTGTTTTAAGCTATGTCCGTGTTTAAAGGGTTTTTCGAACTGGAACAAGGTCCGGTCACTGGTCCAATTGGTTTGACTGGCCGGTCCAGTCCGAGTTTCTAAACATTGGCAAGAAGACTCGTGTATAGAGAGAGTGTCGATCCAACAAGTTATCACCTATCCCAATTAAACCAAAGCCTAGTGTTTAATTAATGACATTATTCTAAGTTACATTGTTGCTTCTATTAAGATTAGGATACAAAAATATATAATCCGATTACGTACTTATTGATATTCGATTAATATAATTTTTGATATACATACATATTCAACGAATTCTACAAAATAAACGATTTGAATCATAGAAATAAGTCTATAATAAGTCTCAAATTAAAACACAACAGTTACTGTTGTGTCAAAAGCACAACAGTAACCTCATACTAGATTAACTAGTGTCAAATCTTTTAAGTTAGAAAATGTTATTTTGTATTGATTAAAAACAAAATAGATTAAAATAGTTAATAAGATAAAATATCACATTCAATCTACAATCATTTTATTTTTTTGTTTATAACTATCAAATCAATTAAAAAAACTAACTAACTTTTCAAACGCAGCTATTTTAATTGAACTAAAATAATCAAATAATCAATTAAAATAATCATATTTCCAAATAAGGTCAACATAAAAATATGATCATCATATACGAACAACTTAAGTGATTGGAAAACGTCATCGGGACCATGTGCCTTAGGTTTTTTATTACAAAAGTAAAAGTATATATATATATATATTTTGGTTAACAAGTAAACTTTTCAAGTCTATGCTTCATCGATTTTGAAATCAACTATCAAATATCAGTTAATCAAAGTAGGACGAGAGGCAAATCTTGAGTGTATGTACCGACAACGCATACACTATTTTAATCAGAGAGTGCAACTGTCAAGAATTGACTCCACACCCAAATCCTAGATACGGGTCGTTTGACACTTAGAAGACTGTCCTAAGACCACTGCACTAAACTTTTAAGAATTGACCTTCGAGAGCATAAAATATGAGACCTTAAGACTTATATTCCAAAATTTTATCAGTGTCACAATCCTTAGGTTGAATGAAAATACTTTTTCTTCGTTACAAATCGACCAGGTCTTACTCCAATGCAAAATAATTAGTAGGTAGGGATGTGCTTTCAATCCTATCAACATCTCTTATAATAGTTTTGCATTTGTTATTGATACTGTCATTCACAATTATTTTGTAATTTTTTTATGGAATAGGTAGGGATGTGATTTCGATTTTATCAAAATGTCTTATAATAATTTTGTACATCTGTCGTTGACAATAATTTTGTAATTTTTTTCTTACTAGAATAGTATATTTTCTGTTATTATTATTTATTCATTTTCTTTAATGGATGCTTATTACTATTATGAAAAATGTTGGGGACTTCCTTTGGAGATGACTCCCACACTCCCAAAGTGATTCTGGGCCTCCGTGTATGTGTGAGGTCCACTCATGTATGTGTGGGATCCACATAATGAACGGTCTAGATTTGTAGGGGTCTTATGAGAGTCTTGTAAGAGTGGAGGTCTCAATCATTGCTCTTACTATTATAGTGATAACTTCCATTCCGATTGTTGATCATAAAATGTGATAAAGGCATCGTTTAGGTATTTGGTTATTTTAAGAAGTTATTTTAATTTTAGTCTATTTTAGTATGTTAAAATATTTGTATTTAGAAATATAATTAATTTTTTTTTTTTTAGTAATTGAATGTGATGTTTATGAGAAAAAAATTAAATGATTATAATTTTGATGTGATATTTATTTTATTCAATATTTTAGTCTATTTTATCTTTTTTGTGAATTCTAACCCAAAAAGTAAAAAAGAAAACCTTTGCCAAATAAGGCCTTATGTTACCTTTGGATGACATGAACCAAGAAAGAAGAATAAGAATGTCATTATTAAAAATCACATTACTTGTAATAAAATTTTAATGTAAATTTTATAGTGTTTGTCCAGAAAAATATGAATAGTTTATTATAAAAGAAATAATACTTCTAGTCTATATTTTTAAAAATAAACGTGATAAAATAAATAAGTTATGATTATTGAATCGATTTAATTTTTTTAATGATTGATATACACCAAGAACCTAATAAGATGAATGGTTCGAGATTTTTTATTTTATTTTATTTATTTATTTTTTGTGTGTGTGTGTGATAGGGATCATTTGTAATTGTTGCAAGCATGGTGTATTTCAGGTTGGCTTGGGTTTCTAATAAATAATATAAAGATTTATTAGTTTGAATGAGTTGGAAATTTGTGTGAATCGATGGTGGCTTTTAGACTGTGTTCACATTATAGATTTGAGTTTAAAAAAAATAATAAAAAAAAAAAAATAAAAAAAAAACTTATATTCAATAGATTAATGATTTATTCATTAAATTTGTTTAGTCTGAATTCGTCCGAATAACTCTCTTCCTCAAATTAAACAAATTCAATGGAGTGACGATATTATATTCAACGACATTTATTGAGAACAAATTTTTTACACTAGTTAAGAACAATTTTTTTTATTGGTTGGACAATGAAACCCACCCCTAACTTCAAAACCAACCCATGAGTATCAAAGTGTAATGTTCACACATTTATTTACGTCTCGTTTCTCAATTATATATTTTAGTTGAAAAGTTATAAAATTATTATAAATTATTACATCATTTTTTTTATTTTTTTATACATATTTTCATAAAAAGTTAAAAAATTACTAAAATAACATGTTTCCAAATAAGACCTAGGTATGTGAAAATATTGTTTGTGGACAAATTTATATTCACATTTATTGCAAATTTGACTAAATTAAAAAGTGTCAATCACTCTGTTTGGTTTTAGTTTTCAGAATTTATTTTTCAGCAAATTTCACTTTTTCGTTTTTCATATTTTTTTGTTTCCACTGAATTTTTTAAATATTATAATCAATTTTTTTTTTTAAATTTTTAGACACACCTAACATAAATACACTTAAAAAATATAATATTTGTGAAAAAATCTTTTAAAAATTCACTAAATACCAAAAATATAAAATATATATATATATATATATATGAAAATTAGTACATTTTTCATATTTTTGTGTATTTATTAACTTTTTAAAATATTTTTTCACAAATATTTTACTATTTAAATATATTTAAGTAAAGTGTATCTAGAAAAAAAAAATTTACTTAAAATTTTAAAAATATTCACTAAAAATAAAAAATTTGAAAAATAAAAAATTTAGGGAAAATTATTTAGAAGTCCTATTAGGGAGACTTGTGCTACATTTGGTCCCACAAAAAAACTTATGTTCCCATAAGTCCTATGGAAAGTTTCTTGACATATTTACCCTCAATATTAGTTGTTAATATCATAAATAAGTAATAAAACCATATATAGGAAATTGATATAAACGTAACGTAACGTGACACCTACATAAACGTAACGTGACACCTACATAAACGTAACGTGACACCTATATAAACGTAACGTGACATATCTACGTAAACGTAACGTAACGTGACACCTATATAAACGTAACGTGACATATCTACGTAAACGTAACGTAACGTGACACCTATATAAATGTAACGTGACACCAATATGAACGTAACGTGACACCTACATAAACGTAACGTAACGTGACACCTATATAAACGTAATGTGACATTTATATAAACGTAACGTAATGTGTCACGTTACGTTTCGCAAACTTAATAAGTTTTTATTTTTTTAATCCGTTTGTTTTGAAATAGATATATAATCTTAATATATTTTTATTTTGTATTATTAATTGTAAAATTTAAAAAATTATCAATAAACGTAATGTGACACCTACATAAACGGAACGTAATGTGACACCTACATAAACGTAACGTAACGTGACACTTATATAAACGTAATGTGACATTTACATAAATGTATTATAATGTTGGAGTCTCATGCTCCCATTCCTCCCATCTATACACATGTGGCAAAAGCAGAACCAAGCAAAAATTGGACATGATGTCCATAATAATATAAAAATGTTAGAAATATTAAAAATTTTATCAAAAATTTTATAAGACACAAGTATAGAATTTTTGATAAAAACTTTTGATATTTATAGCATTCCTCTGTAGATATACAGTCATTATCTTCTCCACAAAAATAAGTCTCAATTCCGTAATTAAAACCAAACACAGTCCACAGACACAGAAACAGACAAATCCCATAGTCAAATACACAGCACATCACAAAATGACACAAAATGACTCCATTTTTATACTCTCTCTCATCCTTCAATACCATACTGTCCCAACCAACCACCACTGCTTCTATCTATCGATATCACTCCCTCCTCTCTCTCTCTCTCTCTCTCTCTCTTCTCTCACACTCCAATAAACGCACACGCAATACCACTAGTGGTTTTCACTTGACTGGTTTCCCGATTACTCGTTGCCGTAACACCATCAGCTTCAAATCAACGAATCTGATGCGGCGGTGGCAAGCCCAAAGCTGAGAAGGAAGAGGAGCAAGAGCAGGCATGGGTTGCGTTCTCGGTAAGAGGGCTGCCGGCGATGGCCCTCGTCGTAGCCCCTCCGGAGCTTCTCGCCCTCGCCGGAAGGTCGAGCCACCGTTGGAATCCGCCGGAATCGCCGGTAGGCACACTGACAGTTTTCCGGTTCTGGAACTCATTCTCTTCGTACACCATTTCTCTGCAACTCATTCTCTTCGTACACCATTCCTTCACTCTCTATATCATTCACATCTCCCTGATTCTGCTCCATATCTCTCTCTCTCCACTTTCTCTCTCTACCTTCAGATTTTTTGTTTTCAATTCTCCCTCGCTAGCCTCCGAACTTTCTGTATCGTCTCGCTCTAAAATGATTGAAGATTTGGGAGAGAGAGAGAGAGAGGGGGAAGGTGTGAAAATGAGGGGTAAAAAGATTAGGATCTTGTGGAATACATTCTTATGAAAATAGGACTTGAGGCACTATAAGAAATTACATAGGACTTAACCTAGCATAAGGTTCTGAAAAAGGACTTATAAATAAGTCTCCCAAAAATTTAAAATCTAAAATACTAAAATCAAACACACTGAATCGAACCCAAATTTGTAATGGCACTACGCCACCACCAGAGACATTGCTGCGGCAACAATGTCTACTGTTATTTGTTTTTTTCGTGTTGGTGCTTCCATTAATAATCTCAGAACGACCAGGTCCTACTCCAATGCAAAATGATAAGTAGGTAGGGATGTGCTCTCAATCCTATCAACATATCTTATGCTAGTTTTGTGCATTTGTAATTGATACTGTCATTCATAATTATTTTGTAATTTTTTATAGAATAGGTAGGGATGTGATTTTGATTTTATCAATAATTTTTTGCATCTGTCATTGACAATTATTTTGTGATTTTTTTCTTACTAGAATAGTATGTTGGAACAATCTTCTGTATAAAATAAATAAATTGAAATAAATCAAACAAATAAATAAATTACGTACCGAATTTATTTTACTGAACCGAATAAATATTCAAAGATCAAGTCGAGTGTATGACACTTTGTCCTTAAGACAGATTCGCCCCGTTATGGTGCTTGCGGACAAATGGCGTCTATCTCTCAGGATACAATAATCTTCACAAATTGTAATAGCACTCCAAACAATTTGTACGGCGAACAAAACCTATGTTCTATACTCTCTTTAATTTTTCCTAAAGTTATATGAAGAATATAAATGCAACAGAGTAAAACTGGACAACAAAATAGAATTTTTACAGACTGTTTTTTGGACCCCCAAGACTGCTGGAAATCGCCTCTATTTATAGACAAATAATCTGCCAGAACAGGTATAGACTATTTTTGAACAGATTCAATTCAAATTTTGAACAGATGCTGTTCAAAATTCAAATAGATCTGTTGGTAACTGCTGGACAGATTTGAATCTGTCTGGACAGTTTTATAACTGCTGAATAGATTTCTTTGGGCAGTTTCAATCTGTCCGAAATTTGAAACTGTTGTGGAACTTGGAAGAGGCACAAATTTTGGTGCAAAATTCAAATTAATTTTCCCACAAGAATTTTTGAAAAAATTAACATTAGAACCGACTTGACCCACAACCCACACCCACACCCACACCTGCGCCCGGCACGGCTCGGCTCAGCTCGGCTTGCCAAACGGCAGCGCGCGCGCGTGGTGGTTTGGGCTAAGGTTTCATTTGTCCATAACTCCTCCCTTCTACAAACTTGGGGTGTCCTTTGGGGCCCAACCCAAGGTTGTACACTTAGAGCTTATATACTCACAAAAGCTCTCTTAAAGTTTCAATATGGGACAAGCCTTACAAGGAAACTCACATTAAATTCTTTAATTGTCCATTTCACGAAACCGAAAACAACGTCAAGTTCCCATTCCCTCATAAATGGTTTTGACGAATCGTCTTCATCGTGTGACTTAACATACGACAAGGAACACGTCACCTCTTTGAACCCACCCCAAAAGACGTGTGGGACCCACTCAATTTTGGGCTCAAAGATAGCCTAAAATAAGCCTATAAAAACCAATTTTCCAACAATCTCCCACATGAATGGAATTTGACGGAGAGAAAATGTAACAACATGATCTAATTAAGAGAGTATAGATATTGGAAATATTCTACAAAGGATAGGTAGCTTTTGGCTTTGAACTTTCCCTTGTGAGACACTATCGGATTTACTAGCTAACTAGTAAATATGATGTCTTGAACTGTTCAGCCATTTGTGTAAACTAAGACAATAGAACACACAAAGTATATTACCAGATACAGTTTAGTTTTCGCTATTGTGTTCATTTTGGCCCTGAACAACCTGGACTTTCATGAGTGCTTTAGAGAATTGTAGCATTTCACAAATCTCATAGAACCGGCCCAGTTTACACTCACATAGGTGATTTTTATGAAGAGTATCCTACCATACTCCACTAGGTTTACCTAGATACAAGAATCATTAAAAGTATTACTTAACCTAAAACGTTGCGGGCAGCACTATTTTATCATAGAAATGGGTAAGAGTTTGACTCCCCAGTGATCCTTCTGAGTCATACACAACTCGGTTGTCCCTTTGAACCTAGATCTTGGGATCTCCAGTCAACTAGGTTGGGTTGCCATTGTGGTAACTCTAATTTAATAGGCTTAAGTCCTATTCCCCTCGATGAATTCTCAACTGACTCTCTTGCTAATCCTTTGGTTAGTGGATCCGCTATGTTATCTTTAGACTTCACATATTCAATGGAAATAATTCCAGTAGAGAGTAGTTGTCTCAAGGTGTTATGTCGACGACGAATGTGTCGTGACTTACCGTTATACATATAACTCTATGCTTTACTAATTGCTGATTGACTATCACAATGTATGCATATAGCAGCCACCGGTTTTGGCCATATTGGAATATCTTCAAGGAAGTGGCGAAGCCATTTTGCCTTTTCCCCTACTTTATCTAAAGCTATGAATTATGATTCCATAGTAGACCTAGCAATGCAAGTCTGTTTGGAAGATTTCCAAGATACAGCCACACCACCAAGAGTAAAGACATACCCACTGGTGGACTTTGAGTCTCTAGTATCCGATATCTAATTTGTATCACAATACCCTTCAAGTACTGCTGGATATCTAGTATAATTTAGCCCAATGTTACGAGTAAGTCGGAGATATCTTAAAACCTTTATAATTGCTTTCCAGTGTTCTACTCCTGAGTTACTCGTATATCTACTTAATTTACTTACTGCATAAGTTATATTCGGGCGAGTGCAGTTCACTAAGTACATTAAGCGTCCAATAATTTGGGTATACTCTAATTGAGAAAAACTTTCCTGTACATTCTTAGAAAGAAACAAATTAACATCCACAGGTGTTTTAGCAAGATGATCATCATCTTTGCTGAATTTGTCAAATATTTTCTCAATGTAATGAGATTGTGACAAAGCATAACCTTCCGATGTTTTGGTAATTTTCATACCAAGAATTACATCAGCAATGCCCATGTCCTTTATGTCAAAATGTTGGTTCAACATTTTCTTGGTAGTTTTAATCATGTCATCATTACTACCTATGATAAACATATCATCCACATAAAGACATACTATAACACAACCGTTGTTTGTGTTTTTAATATAAACACATTTGTCACATTCATTTATTTTGAATCCATTTGACATGTCACACCCCAATTTTAATTACTCGGAAACATTACCAAAGCCTTAAAATTAGGTCCATTTTTTTTTTTATATAAATATCTATTACACTCGAGTAATAGAAATACAATGATACCTGTTTTCTCTCTCTCAATGAACATTACAATGACAATCATACATGCCAATCTCCTACTGTGCTACAAATAAATAAATACAAATATAAAATCCACTTCCTTTACATCTACTATGAAGTTATACAAATGGACTCAAGAACTCCATACATCTTCAATCAAATAATCCAAACTTTCTTCCTGTAAAAAGATAAAACAACAACGGGGTGAGCACTAATATCCAGTAGGAATCTCATAGTTCTAAATCAATAACTAACACACAGATAGAAATGATCATGCATGCAGGGTGGTACCATATAGTAGGGTGACATTTCATAATTTCAAAATATCATAAGTAAGGTACCTTTTTCTCAAAAACTATTTAAACACTTTTAAGAAAAACCTTCAGCCATAAAAATCATCCCTTAACTCTAGAAAACCATAGATCCTTGTGAAACAATCATATTTAAGAAACAACATCATTTAAAGGTTATTCACCAATTCTCAAAATATTTCTCATTAAATTTCCATTTTTAATGTTCCTCTTTTTCTTTCATTCTTCTTTTCTACTCTTCATTTTTAATTTAAAACCCCATAACTTCAAGTTCAGGTTCCTTTTTGACTCGTCAACAATTCTCTTATACTCAATTCACACCGTTAATTACACCCGCAAAGTTTCATTTCAAGATAACACAATATTAATAACCCCTTTCAATCCAATCCATTATTTAATTATAGAACAACGCTCACAATTTACTTTTATTAACACAACTACTTCATTAAGTTTACCATCATAGTCTATAATCCTCATATCTATTTTTGGTTTCCATTATTTACAAATAATGCTTATGCACGTTTCCTCTTTAAACCAAATTACACATCAATATGTAATTTCACAAATTCATCACAAGTAACAAATAACATCATCAACTCAACACACTTCTCAACACATAGCTCAACACAATCCACCTTTTGCCGACTTACTACGGCGGGATAGCGGACACCCAATTCATTTTCAAAAACCAATCATTTTTGTAATTAATTTCCATGTTCTGTAGAGAATTCTCACAAAGTATATATAGTTATGCTTTTTCCTTAACACAAAAGTAAATGTAAATGCAATGCTATGCCAAGGGTAATCAATGACGAAAAATATTCAGTTCAATACATTGTTTCAAAATCGCCATGTTCTCAATATTATCATGTGATTTCATCAATTTCAAACTTCCAATATTAATTCAATAGGGGCAGTAAATGCGACACTGGTAATCCCTAGGCTGGTGTCTACAAGTAGGCTCAACAAGCACTACCAAACTGTCATTTTTACTGGTGCTAACAGGAAGGCTCGACACCTATCTGCGCGGCTTTTGGGTCTTTCACCCTGGACACTCAGGCCAACTTATCAAATTCATCTACACCCCCTATCCGGACTTACCAACGTATTTACCCCATACACATTTCCATATTTCTCATACAAATCATTTTCTGTCATGAATGCAAATCTCTTCGATTTAGAACCACCATGCACAATAATAAATGAAATGATATGCAAATGCAAAAAATTCCATGGTTCATAACATTCCTTCTCAAGTCAACCATATACCATCAACTTCCTCATTTCACAAGTCATAGCAACGTGGTCTCATCAAGGACTACACATGAAGTTTTCAAAACCATTTCTCTAACTCAATATATTTAAAAGATTACCATTCTTGCAAAACACATTATGGAATTTACACTCATTCATCCTCTATTCAAAGAAAGAAAGGAGTTTTATGAACATTTTCGTGTTCCCCAAAAATCTCTAAATTTCTAGGGTTTTCACCAAAAACCAAACATTTCCCATCCCCGTAAAGAAACTCCATTGAATCATCCTTTTGAGTTGAATGACTAAACAAGCCCACTAGGAATTTAATAAAATGATTTGAGATTAAACCCATTTCAGAAACTCTACATTTTAGATCACAAAAATCAAAATCAACATGATTCAACTCAACACCATTAAATATAATTCAACATAATTCAAGAGGAATTCTTCAATCCCATTTCAACATTCCTTAACCGAGTTTATGTCATCTATATCATTAATAAATCATTTCCTCCAATTTCCTTTCTCATTATAACATGATTTACAATGCTCATAACAAAGTTCATTCGCAAATTTTAAACATAATTTTCAAATATAACCAAATTCCAATTAAACTTGTACATATATAATTCAACCTACCAATTTCATGATTCTACTTTCAATTTGGGCCAAATCATTGATTATCATCATGAATCAACCTAGGGTTTCTAGAAAATCTAGAAATTTCAAGAAAAAAATCAAACTTCTTAACCCATTACTTTTTATTCCAACTTTCCCATTGATTATACACCTAGGGTTCATAATCCACCATTTTAACCCATCAATTGAACTCCCAACATCTCAAACCCTAAACCCCCAATTCTCATAATATACTCTAGACGCCCAAAAATGTAGGTTTTGTATATATATAATCAAAATACCACAAATCTATCTATTTATGGAAGTATTGAGGAAGAATAAGAACCCCTACCTCAAGAATCAAGCAAAGGAGCGAAGCTTTGATGAGAATTCATCACAAATCCTAGCCTCAATCGATTGAAAATGTTGATCTTCTCTTGTTCTCCATCCTTGATGCATGATCCATGGTGGATTTGTTGATAAAAGTGGAGGAAATCAAGGTTTTTAGGGCTAGGTTTTCAGACCTAGAATGAGAGGGAAGAAGAGAGGAAAAGAAAATGTAAGAAATGATCTAAAAATCACGCTTTTAAGCTGCTGAACTCACGCAGTTCGCTCGAGTGTCCCTTTTCCCGCTCGAGCGTACCTGCTTCCAGCACAGATTCCGAAACTTCAAACATGCGTAACTCTCTCATCCAGACTCCGTTTTAGGTCGTTCTTGTGTCCAAATTGAAACCCCAGTGTAGACACCCCATTTTTGACCGTCCTCAAGACTTGGACGTCATCGTTTGAACACTCGATGATCATCCATGCTCGTGTTCGTTTTGAGTTCTCGGAGGTCTCGGCTACGCGCCTTGCCTCAAGGTCTCTCAACTTATCTGTTTTGTGCTTGGTCATGGACCAAACACTTGTGTTTTTTTCTTCTAAGGAAAGAGGGTGGCTTGTTGGCCATCCCTACACCCCACCGGCCAAGGCCTGAGGCCCTTTTTTCTTGCCATTGGCTAAATGTGTTGGCCGATCGGCACTTTAGTTGGTCGGTCGGCCATTTTTTCTGGCCGAGGCCTTTTCTTTGCCTTTTTCAGGCATTGTGCATGCCAGCTGTGCCAGCTGGTGAGCACAGACCCTGCCCTCCATACACGTGTATGGAGGGATTTCATCCTTGTTTAGCTTCCCTTGGAAGCTTTGCAAATTTGTTTTTCTATAAAAGGAGGGCCTCCCCTCCTTTTCCAGGGGTTGATCCATCTGATATAGAAATGGGATACATCACTCTCTCTCTATATCTTCTCTCTCTATAGTTGTGTGTGTAATAGTGTTCTAAAGTGTGTTTTGTTCTTACTATTGCACATAAACACCTACCATTACACTATCCTTGGTTGCTGAGGCACTAGAGGAGTTGATTCTAGAGTTTTTGAGTTGGTTTTGATCAGAAGGAGGTGCTGGAGTGGTGTTCTTGAAGAGGTTCTTCAAGGGTGAGAAACTATCCTCTTTATTCCCCATTCTTGCATGAGCTTTTAGCCTATCTTGCATATTGTTTTAAGCTTTGCTATAAACTGTAAAAAGCTATGATTTTGTATGCTTAAGATGATTGTTTAAGGTCTTTTTTGTGTTGGAGGTTGTCTACCTCCCCTTTGGCCTTGTTTGGCCTCATTTCTTGTCTTTTCCTTTCGGCTTTGGAACCTTTCTTGTTTCAACCTTCTCACCACTGAAATCCAGAGGATTTTCAGTGGTGGAGGAGTGGTTTTGAGGTCTTGTATAGGGGAGGGACACCCCCCTCCCTTTGTGTCTCCTTTACTTGTATTGTTGACTCATAAAAGTATCATGTTTACTTAGCATGTCTTGGTTCTATTTCAGCACTTTTTAGGGGCTTTTAGGACCTGCCTTAACTCTATTCCATGTTGGTTTGATGGCACCTTGCATGCTTCACATACTTGTAGAGTAATCTTGCATGTTCACATAACATGCATTTTGTGTTTGGACCATTATGCTTGCATGTTTTGACTTAACTCTAAGAAGTTTTTGGCCTTGTTTTATCATGCTCAAACTCTGTTTGGTGTTGTCTTAGCCATGTTTGCCATGCTTTGTATAGCCACCACATATTCTAGCTTGTTAGCTTTGGGTGTGTGAGTCATTAGCATGCTTTATTTGGGCTACTTCTGTGATTTGGCATCACTTGTCATGATATTTCAGTCCATGTTCCATGCTTGTATGCTTGCATTTGCCATCCTTTCAATGTTTCGAAGAGTTATTGTCTTATGCTCCATGTTTGGACCATTGTACGTGCCTCCATGATTAGGTCTTTGGGAGGCCTTCTCATTGGGTTTTGGGGCTTATTTTGACATTTTATAACTCTGATTTTATTGGCCTAACTCATGCCATGATTGGTTGTAGTAGGTGTAGTGCATTTGCCCTTTTGGGCCTTATGTGCGTCTTGTTTTATGTTCGCCTTTGTAGCATGTTTTGGCCTCATCCCATGCGTGTTCTAACCTTGTTTTGGGCTGCCTTGAGACTGCTTTGGGTCATCTTGGCCCTTTGGGGTTTAGTTGACATGGCCATGGTATAAGTCCTTTGGCTAGCTTTGAGCTTTAAGTCCATTAGCATGCTATGCTTGTCTTGTTTAGTCAATTTGGCATTATTTCTCATGTGATTTCAGAATTTATCGCATTATTACATTCTCATGTTTACCATGCCTTGCTCATGTTTGAGGATTGTGCATTATTGCCTAGCTTGCGGACCAATACGTGTGCATGTGTGCCTTGCCTTTTGGTGCCTTAGCCTTGGTGTTTGGGCCGCTGATTTTGGACATGATCGAGGTCTGTCCATCTTTAGTTTAAGTCCATTCACCACATTGTTCAATGTTGCATGCTTGTCCGTCTTTGCATGCCATATATGTTTGTATATCTAGTTTGCACCTTGCATGTTTGTTAGGTTACATCTTGTCATATGTTAAGTTAGGTCGCATTACATTTGGCATGTTTGCTACCTCAACCACGTTTGCATGTTCGAGTCACATTGCATTTTGGTATGCTTATGTTGCATTGCATTACATTTCCATGTTGCATTGTACTTGGCATACATGCATTGCATTTTTGTTTGCTTTGGGGTGTCAAACCAAACACGAGGAGCGAGGGACGTTCGTACTTGAAGTGACGAAACGTCCCTCAATCCTTAGTCGCCGACGCTCTTGATCCAAGCATGATGGAGTTCTAGGCATTCATGTGTTTGTTGCATTCATTCCACATTAATTTGCACACTTGGCACCTTTGGCCATCATGCATTGAAATGCGTGATTGGTGGCTCGAGGGTCGAAAGCCATACTCCCTTGAGTTCATAGATGATAGGGAGGGTGGTCGTGCACACATTGTCTTGTAAATTCCTTGCCATGCACTGTCTGTCCTCTGCTGCAGCAAAAACAGAATTCTACAGGAAGGAATGGCCGGTCGGCCACATTCAATGCCGGCCTACTAACAATGTTTGGTCGATGGCCCCACTTTTGGTCGATGACCATGTTTACATGGCCGGTGGTCCCATTTCCTGGCCGGTGACATCCCTCAGTACTTAGGGAGTGGTTCAGAAGCCGCCTTGGGATTTGTGCAGCTTTCAGAGGCATAAAATAGTGCAAATAGAGGCAACATGTGGCATGGCAACGGGTTTCTGAGCGAGGCGAATCGGGCATGCATCATCCAATCATTTCGAGGCGGAGCTGCGGCGGCCCCTTTTAATTTCATAATTAGATTGTTTTGTAATTAATTTGTCGATTAATTAAGGGTTTTGTAATATTTAATTAGCTAGGGTAGTTAATTAATTATTCGGTTTGTATTATTCTTTTGGACCCTCCGTCGAGAGGGCGAATTTGTAATAAGTGTGCGTGCGTGTGTGAATGTCTTCCAACCCCACGTCTTTCTCCCTTTTATTTACCAGCTTATGATGGTTAGTTTTAGGGCATGTTTCAATTAGCATCTATATGTTCGCATGTTTACATTCATTCATCTGTATTGCATGCACCGGGCTCGGCACATCATGCTAACTGCATTGTATTTCAATTCCAAGTTGAATACATGTATCGATTGTTGCATCTCATATGCCATCTTAGAATAGCCAAGCCTATTGTAGTTGCATTTTTGCATATGTTGCATTAGGCATTCTTAGCATAGTTAGGATTCATGCATGATTTGTAATTAGCTTCTTTCTTTGACTCGGAGTACTCGGTAAGTGTTTATGCTTTAGCATCCTTGCATGTGTGTGAGTGACTGCCGTGATAACATGCTTACCATGAGACTATGTGCTTATGTGATATAACTGCCTGTATACCTGTGGGTGAAGGTTGGGTTGCTTGAGTTGGAACAATTCGTCGAAACCCGTGTTTTAGCCTACTTGCGAGTAGCAAACTTCAATCCATTTTCAAAACAAACGGATATGCGATGCTTTGTTCCAACTTAGGCAATCCAGTCTATACTTGTATGCTGTGTGCATCACGTAGCAATTCTAGGCTAATAAACCGGAATAAGAGTACATATGTTTTCAAAAACAAGATATCATGCTTAGTAGTGGCCGATCTTTGATCGGGCGAGCGGGGGTGCTCATGAAATGACCTTCCCCAATCGTACCCAAGTTCCCGAGCTGAGACAACTTTGGTGATGACGGACACGTGGCCTTAGGCACGAGTCAGGGTTTCCTAAATTCCGCCAAAAATAAAATATTTAGGTGGCGACTCTGTATCTGGCAAAGCGGTCCATGTTTGGTACTTCTTTCTAAAAATCAGTTTTTCAAAACGATTTACCGGATTTGGACTCTTTGGTGATTTATCGATCTTGCATTGCACTTTGCGAGATTAGATTCAGAACCGTGACATTTGAGTCCGAACTGTAGTAAGCCCAAATGAACAAAACGGGATTTTCCCGGGACGTTCGGGGACGTCAACACCCGGAAACAAGCTTTCCAATGGCTCTAGCCTCACATTCAAATTCAAGGTATGGAAGGAGAAAAAGGAAAAAGAGTGATGGCTGGTCAAAAACTCAAACTCAAACTTGGGGCTTTTTATCTAATCTTACCTAAATACCTTGTTAAGGCTTCAATCAAAGTTCCAAACATCACCCAAGGGTCCTCAATTATAATATTTAAAGCTCACTTGCCAACCCATCAATATTAAGAGTCTGACAACTGTACAAGTTTTAAGGTGACGGGCACTACTTTACATCAATCCAATGTGAATTTAAAATCCGAGTCATTATAACCTTCCCACCTTAAGAAATTTCGTCCCCGAAATTGCATCCGTTCTAACAAAAATAGCAACAGCCTTATACTCACCAATTCTAAACAACTCCTAGTCCAAAAATAAGACATGAGAGCACCCATATATAACCACCAAAACTTAACAACTTTCAATGACACCTCACTTCAATTCTAAACCCAAAAATACAAGGTGTCATAATCTACCCACCTTGGGGAAATTTCGTCCCCGAAATGAAGAAAACCAAATAGAAGACAACTCAAACATGGATTGAAACATACCCTGTAATGTTCAAAACTAGATCCACACTCGGGATAGATTCTTAATTTTCTGATTTGATACCTCAATGTTCTAAAGATACCCAAACAACAAGAATCACAAGGAAAGGATCACAAATACTTTCGATCAACACACACATCGGAATTCAACGGGCAAGGAGCAACACTAACCATTTATAATACCAAAGTCCATGACAACTTCTCAATTAATAACTAAGCGGACAACATCTATTGAATGCCCAAAACTCAATTTCAAAGAAAATAAATCACTCTTAAACTAACACTAAGTCAACACAAGCAAAACAGATAATACATTGCATTGTATGATCCAATATCACAACTCTCAATTGCATTTCAATTAATAGCGTTATCAATTCTCTATTCCATTTAACATTTAAAAGTAGAACTGTGAAAATCATTCATTATCATATTCAGATTAAGTCTTTAACATTTAGTTCAACCATGCCTTCCTAGGCCACGTACAAGGAAAATAAATTTTCGTTTTCCACATCGATCTCAACAATTTCCCGGTGAATTCCAACCATCACCAAATAACCTCCGCTACCTATCCGGTGACATCGCAACACAATTTCCATATACATTTGTAACAATAACAAACAGAAACATACCAGTATATTCATTACAAATGTCAACACTTATATCAACATTCAATATATATATACACATTGGCACAAGTGCACTTACAACAATTTCCATTCAAACATTTTTAACTCGTCTAGAGCAATTTCACAAATTCACATAAACAACACACATATATATGTACAAGTAAGACTTCATGCCATCAAGTATCCCTTGAGACACTATCCATTCACATCCCTATTTATCCAAAACAAGGCAACTCCCAAGATAATCAAGCATCAATTAACTTCAAGTAGCATTTATTAAAACCATTGGTTGCAAGTCAAATCAAAATAGACTAACCCAAACCAATCCTTAAGTTCCACAAAAGAGGGCGACTACAAGAATCCGTCTTCTCTACGCAACTTAGCCCAAATCATCCATTTTCCATTCTCGTGGTTTAATTATTGATACACATATCATTTCACATTCACAATTCATAATCATAATCATCATCACCTATTATTCTCATACAAACAATGCCAAGAATTTCATGACACTTTGCTCCTAAACTCGAAAGTCACTAATCGGCCAACCATACAATTACTAACGCTTACAAGTTACCTCACACCGTCTACCCCGAGATAAAGCTTCTTACACCGTTTTACCCGTTTCTAGAATCTCACTAGACTTTTCAAATATGCGTTGTATTAGCACCATTCACAATAGTCTCATCATTCTTAAGCCGATATAATAACACTCATTTTGAGCCACACAAAAGAATCATCCATCACACACACTGATTATAGTAATTACAACCCACACTTCTTCTCAAAAACTACCTCTAGCATTTAACTATTAAGTTTCCTCCATACTCATGGACTCCATACAAACCTTAATCATGCCACTCAAATTTTTAAATACCACAAACCCCCTTCATATAAAACTACTAGCCTACAATAATACTTCACCAACACTACCCTCATCATCACAAAACATAATTTTCACCTCATCCCAAATCCCTCACGACATTCTATGTAACTTCAAACTAACCTCATACCATTCTGAGATCTCACCTCACCTCAACTATACTCCTTGTAAACCATACAAGTCGCACATTCCACGTTCCACAAACACTCTCATTCAATTTAAGGCTCATACGTCGATATACATTCCTACCAATACCTATGTCTCCCTCATTGTAGATTAATAACCACCCGATAGCTCTCCTTATCTCAACAACGACATCAAACATCCATCGGCCGAACTCTAACCCTTTCCTGAGACACTTACTCTTCCTACTAAATCATTTATAGTATTTACATGCATTTCGGAATGTTCTGATTTATGAATCAAAAACCGATATGCACTACTATTCTTGGCATAACCAATGAAAATGCAATTAACGATTTTAGGACCTATCTTAGTCTTTTTAGGACTAGGAATAGCCACTTTAGCCAAACACCCCCACACTTTTAAGTATTTGTAGGATAGTACTCTCCCATGCCACATTTCATAAGGTGTTTGATTCACTTTCTTTCGGGGTACTTTATTAAATATATAATTAGCATAAAGTATTGCTTCCCCCTGCAAGTTCTGAGGTAATCCAGAACTTATTAACATGACATTCATCATTTCTTTTAAAGTCCTATTTTTCCTTTCAGCAATTCCATTTTGCTGAGGTGAGTAAGGAGCGGTGGTTTGATGAATTATTCCATGTTCTTTACAAAACTTACCAAAAGGTGATTCATATTCACCACATCTATCACTTCTAAGTTTCTTAATTTTCTTACCAAGTTGATTTTCATCTTCATTCTTATATTGAGTGATAGTTTCCAAAACTTCATCCTTGGTTAGAATCAAATAAACATAACTATATCTAGTATAGTTATCTATAAAAGTGATAAAATACCTTTTTCCACCTCTAGTTTGAATTGATTTAAAATCACAAATGTTACTATAAATTAATTCAAGTGGTTCCGTACTTCTTTTAATTGAATGAAAAGGAGTTTTGGATAATTTTGCCTCAATGCAAATTTCATATTTATGATTTAAATCAATGTCAAATTTAGGTAAACAATCCATATAAATTAATCTACGCAAAGATTCACAATTAACATGTCCAAGTTTATCATGCCATAAATTTGAAGACTCAAGCAAGTAAGAAGAAGATGTATTTTTATTAATAACAGAGGGTATAACAGTCATTACATTCATTTTGAAAAGGCCATCAGACATGTAACTTTTTCCTACATACATCCCGTTTTTGGTAAGTACAAACTTGTCACTTTCAAAAACTAGCCTAAACCCATTTTTACTTAACAAAGATTCGGAAACAAGATTCTTGCAAATGTCCGGTATATGCAGCACATTGTTGAGAGTGAGTTCCTTTTCAGATGTCATTTTCAAAATAATCTTTTCTTATCCTTCAACTTTCGAAGTCGAAGAGTTGTCCATAAAAAGTTGTTCACCATTGTCCACCACTGAATAAGATGTGAACATCTTTTTGTCGGCACAGATGTGGCGAGTAGCACCAGTGTCCACCCACCATTCTTTAGGATTTCCGACAAGGTTTGCCTCGGAAACAATTGCAGAAAGATTTATGTCATCTGCACCATTGGAAATATTGTCGACTTCGGTCATATAGTCTTGAGCAGGCTTCTTGCTTGTTCTTCTTTTGCTTTTGCTTTTGCTTTTGCTTTTGCCTTTGCTACTGCAATCTTTGGCTCGATGTCCCTCTTTGTCACAGATGTAACACTTGCCATTAAACTTGTACTTTTTAGTTCCTCCCCTTTAGAGCCTTGTGATGAACTTTCTCTAGAAAACTTCTGTTTCTTTGCTTTTGGAGCACGTTCCACCAAATTTGTTTTAAACTCCATTGGATGCTTACCAGCCTGCTTTTCAGAATTGCGGTTGTCCTCTTCAATCCTCAAACGCACAATCAATTCTTCTAAAGACATTTCTTTACACTTGTGTTTGAGGTAGTTCTTGAATTCCTTCAAACCTTGTGGTAATTTCTCAATTAAGGCTGCAACTTGGAAGGATTCACTGAGAGACATGCCTTCTGCATGAATGTCATGTAGAATGAGTTGGAGATCTTGAACGTGGCTGATCACAGTCTTAGAATCAACCATCACAAAGTCCAGGAATTTGCCAACCACAAATTTCTTTGAGCTAGCATCTTCTGTTTCGTACTTTTTCTCCAAAGACTCCCAAAGTTCCTTTGCTGTCTTGATAGGACTGTAGACATTGTATAATGTGTTGTCAAGTCCGTTTAAGATGTAGTTCCAGCAAAGGAAATCAGCATGTTTTCAGGCATCGACCGCAGCAACAACTTGCTGGTCAGTTTCATCCTCTTTCAAAACAGGAGCATCCTCATGGAGAAAACGAGCCAGGTTGAGAGTTGTAAGATAGAACAGCATTTTCTGTTGCCATCTTTTAAAATCAGTTCCTGAAAACTTCTCTGGCTTTTCACCGTGATAAACTGGAACAGTCATAACAGGAGGAGGGGTAGGCGTAATTGCACCCACCATACTAGTACTTATTTGAGCATTAGTTTGATTAGCTTCAGTAGCCATGAATTCTAAATTATAAAACATAATTATAATTAGAATTTTATACTACACAGAAAATTTAAACCAAAGCCACAAAATTAAATTCTGTTAAAAATAAAAGAAACAAGAATTGTAACTTTTATTTTCAATTAATTTGGAAATAAAATAAATTTTTATTTAACCAAATTAATTCCACACAGAAAATTAAATTTTCGTAACACTTGAATAATTAAAATACTGAAACAGAATTTTAATTAATGAACATTCAAAAATTATTTCTGAAACCAAAATTAATTTCTGACAAACTTTCACAAATAAATATTCTGAATTGTTAATGACACCAGTATATTACTACTAGTTGTCAAAGAAAATAGACAGTATATTACTACTATCTGTCAAACAGTATATTACTACTATTTATTTTTCCAACCAGAATATTATTTTTGTAAAACCACAGAAAATAATTTCCGTAAGAAGAAGAAAGAGAAAATGAAACAAACAAAAAATTCTGTATAAACATAATAATTTGATTCTATCTTAAGATTGTTGGAACAATCTTCTGTGTAAAACAAATAAATTGAAACAAATCAAACAAATAAATAAATTACGTACCCAATTTATTTTACCGAACTGAATAAATATTCAAAGATCAAGTCGAGTGTGTGACACTCTATTCTTAAGACAGATTCGCTCCGCTATGGTACTTACGGACAAATGGCGTCTATCTCCCAGGATACAATGATCTTCACAAATTATAGTAGCACTCCAAATAATTTGTACGGCGAACAAAACCTGTGTTCTATACTCTCTTTAATTTTTCCTAAAGTTATATGAAGAATATAAATGCAACAGAGTAATACTGGACAACAAAATAGAATTTTTGCAGACTGGTTTTTGGACCCCCAAGACTGCTGGAAATAGCCTCTATTTATAGAAAAATAATTTGTCCGAATAGGTATAGACTGTTTTTGAATAGATTCAATTCAAATTTTGAACAGATGCAGTTCAAAATTCAAACAGATCTATTGGTAACTGTTGGACATATTTGAATCTGTATGGGCAGTTTTGTAACTGTTGAATAGATCTATCTGGGCAGTTTTAATCTGTCCAAAATTTGAAACTGTTGTGCAACTTGAAAGAGACACAAATTTTGGACAAAAAAATTGAATTCAAATTTGATGCAAAATTCAAATTAATTTTTCCGCAAGAATTTTTGAAAAAATTCAAGTGAATTTTGTCCAAAAAATTAATATTAGAATTGACCTAACCCACAACCGCACCCAGCACGGCCGGACAGCGGCGGCGCACGTATGTTGGTTTGGGCTAAGGTTTCATTTGTCTATAACTCCTTTCTTCTACAAACTTGGGGTGTCCTTTGGGGCCCAATCCAAGGTTGTACACTTAGAGTTTATATACTCACAAAAGCTCTCTTAAAATTTCAATATGGGACAAGCCTTATAAGGAAACCTACATTAAATTCTTTAATTGTCCATTCCACGAACCCGAAAACGACGTCAAGTTTCCATTAACTCATAAATGGTTTTGACGAACTGTCTTCACTATGTGACTAGTGTGACTTAGCATACGGTAAGGAACACATCACCTCTTTGGACCCACCCCAAAAGACGTATGGGACCACTCAATTTTGGGCTCAAAGATGGCCCAAAATAAGCCTATATAAACCAATTTTCGGACATAGTATATTTTATGTTATTATTATTTATTCATTATCTTTAATGGAAGCTTTGTTACTATTATTGTAATAACTTCCATTCCGATTATTGATCATAAAATTCAGGTAAGACATAAAACTATACGCATATGTTACCTTTGGATGACATGAACCAAGAAAGAATAATAAGAATCTCATTATTAGAAATCATATTACTCGTAATAAAATTTTAGTATAAATTTTATAGTAGTTGGTTCTAAAAATATGAATAGTTTATTATAAGAAAAAATAATACTTGTAATCTATTTTTTTAAAGATAAATGTAATAAAATAAATAAGTTACGATTATTGAATCAATTTAATTTTTTTAATGATTAATATACACCAAGAACCTAATAAAATAAACAGTTCAGATAATCGAAACAAAACTCACGTTGAGCCCCCACAGATTCCTCAAATTATTTCAAGTTCAGATTTACAGAAGAGTAATTGCTAATTCCAGTCTTATGGCTTGTGGTCAATATAGAAAAAAAGTCAAAATTATTAAAATTTTAATATATTTTCACATATTCTTATGAATTTTTACATTTATTAAAATATATTTCAATATATTTTTAATTAGAAATTATCTACTAGTTCAAAAACATCACATGGCCATATACCCATCCAATAATAATTTGTAGTTTGTTCATTATTTACTTATTTTTAGGATCATGTATTTATTTATTCTCATGTTATTGATTCAACACATTGCCAACATAAAATTCTCATAAAACGGGATAATTAATCAATTTTTAACACAATTAATTGAGACTAATAAGTGTTCATTAAATATTCATTAGCATTTTCCTTACAAGAAAGTGTGAATGACTGTTGCGAACAGGTGCATACCGTGTGGACCCGAAGAAAAAGTTCAACCACGAAGAAGTTGATTCTGATCGGTACTAAAAGTTGTACAAGTTCGTGCTTCTATCAACGAAAGTTAGAAAGCTCTCAGACGCACCGGAGGCTAAAGAAATATGGCTCAGGCTGTTGTCTCTTTTGCAGCCAAATGGATTGGTGAATTGATGATTCAAGAAGCAAAACTCTTATACGGAGTGCGCGACCAAGTTGACGATTTGTTGGTTGAGTGAAGACAGATGCAGTGCTTTTTAAAAGACGCAGACGCAAAACAAGTTGAACATCAGATCATCCGTCATTTGGTTGGGGAAATCAGAGAAGTTGGTTATGATGCAGAGAATCTGATCGCAACCTTTTTCTTTAAAGTTAGGCCAAGGAGAAGAAGAGGCATCCGAAACATCCTCGTGAGATCTATTTGCATCTCCAATGAATTCATAGCTCGACACAAGATTGGGTCGGAAATTAATACAAATATAAGTAAGATCACTAGGCTTACTGCAGGATTATCAAGTTACGGCCTAATTGCTATGCCACATGAAAGAGAATGTTCAAGTTCTGCACTCCAAAGGCCATCTCAATTGCGACGAACTTACTCCCACATTCATGAAGAGGATTTCATTGGTTTTGAGCAAGATATCAATATATTAGTGGCACAATTGGTGAGTGAAGAAGCCAAACACCATAGTGTCGTTTCCATTTGCGGCATGGGTGGTTTGGGAAAGACTACCCTTGCTAGGAAAGTGTACCATCACCAAGACGTTAGGTGCCATTTTGATGCCTTCAGTTGGGTTTCAATATCTCAACAACGGCAACTAAAAGATCTTTTGCAAAGGATTCTAACTAAACTCATTCCAGAGAAGAAGGATGATGTCGTGAAAATGATACAAGATGATCTAGTCAAGCTACTATTTGAAGTTCAACAGCAGAAAAAATGTTTGGTTGTTCTTGATGACATTTGGTCATCAGATGCTTGGGTCAGCTTATCACCAGCATTTCCCAAAGTAAATACGGGCAGCAAAATAATCCTTACTAGTCGTAATAAAAACGTGATAACATTTGTGGATCCAAGTGGTTTCATCCTCGAACACAAGTGTTTAAGTAAGCAAGAGAGCTGGAAGTTATTTGAGAAAAAAGCTTTCTCGAAAATAGATACTGCAGGTTAGTTTGTGGTGAAATTTCAAATATTTTGTGATTTAACTCCATATCCACTACTACTATAATATGCTATCATGCTTCGCTTTTGTAGTTCAATAACACTTTCCCTTTTTTGTTATAAGATTGATATATTTCTACTATTGTTTTAATTCTCATTTTTACCTAATCAATGCTATGTTCATAGATTTTCTTGAATTTAGACTAGACCACAAATCTTGAAATAGAAGTGGTGACACATAACATAATTTTGCTAGAAATTTTGAATTGGAACCACGAAATAAAAAGAAAAAGAGTAAGACAATTATGTGAAAATGATTCTTAGGTTTCTAGTCTCACACAACCACATTCAATGCAAAACTACAACAAAAATGTTTATTTCTTTCATTTTGTGGGCATATAATTTTTTACTATTCTCTTCTTGAAATCATGGCTGATAGATTGTTTCATGTGGTTGGGATTTATTCTCTTGTTTATTAACATGCCGTGGTATTTATTCCAAGGCATATTAAATGGAAAGTTGGTAGATTATTTCTAAAATTTTAAACATAACATAACAACAAACAATAAAAAGTCTTCCTGGTGTAATGTAAAACATTTTTGCAAATTCCTTCAGAGTACATAACATAAACTAGCATACTTGTGTTCGTCCAACTAACACGAGGTCTTCTGTGCATTGATAAATTTACACTTTGGTCTGTTGCAGAATTCAAAGTTGACACAATGATGGAGAAGTCAGGAATAGAAATGGTTGAACAATGTGGGGGCTTACCACTAGTCATTGTAGTACTTGGAGGACTTCTAGGAACAAACTTGACCCTAAGCCATTGGCAGAAAGTGCAACAAAATTTCAATTCATATGCAAAAAGAGGAGAATACATGAGAAGAGGAAGAGGACAAGATGGAAGAGTATTGGATGTGTTAGCTTTGAGTTACCAAGACTTACCATATCAGCTCAAGGCATGTTTCCTTTATTTGGGCAATTATCCTGAGGATTTCGACATCAATGCAGAGAGACTATATCAATTGTGAATGGCTGAAGGCTTCATATCCCAAGAAGAAAGAGGAGAAGACGAAACCATGATGGATGTGGCCGAATGTTACATGGGTGAACTAGCACAAAGGTGCATGGTTCAAGTGGAATTGCAACCTGAGGAGTATTCAATAATTAGGGAAAGTAGAGGGTTTCGATGTTGTCGACTTCATGATCTCATGAGAGATTTATGTTTGTCCAAGGCAAAAGAGGAAAATTTTCTTCAGGTCATTGAATATGGGCATATAAATCAGCAAGAGCGTCCCCCTTCTTCATCCATGGTAACATCAATTGGTGGTTACACTTGCAGTAAAATACAGACTTGTCATCAATCTAGACAAGAAGAATAGTAACTTTCGTCTCTTTGAACAGGAAGAAAGAGCTCGTCATATTCGGACAATTTTATTCTTCATAGGTGATGATTGTGATTATCCGTTTGGAGAACAATTGACCCCTTTCTCCAAAGAATCCAAATTTCTTAGAGGTATAAATTTCGATGGAAATTCATTTGGCAGAAAAGGAACAAAAGAGTTACCAAAAGAAATAGGAAACCTAATCCTTTTGAGGCACCTGGGTCTAAATAGGACTGGATTCACAAAGTTGCCATCATCAATAGGCAACCTTAGACACTTGCAAACACTTGATTTACGAATATCCTCCTATCACAAGATCAGTGTTCCAAATGTGTTATGGAAGATGGAAGGATTGGTACATCTTTATCTTCCTTGTCATGGTTGCTTGCGTACGAAAGGCAAACTACGAGTAGATGGTTTGAGGAATTTGGAGACGCTAGAAAACTTGTATTAAAAAAAGGTTAATGTTAGAGATCTCTCCAAATTAACCAATCTCCAGAGATTGGAGAATGTACGCGTAAAGGGAAAGCTTGAGGACCTAACAATGGTCAATAACTATATCCTTAACAGCAACCATCATCGACTACAGCACACATCGGTTACTATTGATAATTGTGATTTGTGTTCAGAAGATGGATTAAGCCTCCTGAGACAACTGCTTGGGTGTGTTTGCCTTGTTCAATTGGAGATATATGGGGCTATAGGTAAGTTACCACAATACGAACACCAGTTATTATGCCCAAGCCTCACCTCTTTATCCCTGTCGGACTCTGAACTTAAGGAAGACCCAATGGCAACACTGCAGAAGCTGCCTAACTTAAGGATTCTATACTTAGGTTTTGCCTTTGTAGGAAATGAAATGGTTTGCTCTACTTATGGTTTTCCTCATCTCGAGCGTCTAATGCTTTGCGATTTAGAAATTGAGGAATGGAGGGTGGATGACGGAGCCATGCCAAACTTTCTTCTCTAGTGATTAGATCCTGCAAGAAATTGAAGATGCTTCTGAATGGATTGAGGTTCATCCCTACCCTCCAGGAATTGGCAATTACCTGCATGCCTAAAGCATTCAATGACAGGCTTCGAGTGGTCGATGGCCAAGAAGGAGAGGATTTTTACAAAATTAGCCACATCCCTTCCATTCGTTTTGAAGGTAAAACAATTTCCTTTTTCTAGATGAATCCAAAAGGGAACAGTAAGAATTCTAATATACCACAGTTTTTGTATTTAATCTTTCATATTAAAATAAACTGACAAAAACAAGAAAATAGAAGAATTTTAGAAAAGTAATCAATAAATTCTATTTTACTTTTGAAATTACTTATGGGTCGTATCAAGTTTCAATATAAATAATTAAGTCTTATTTATAATAAAAGATTCTCACAAGATTCATTACTCTATATGACGTCTTATTCCAATTTTACCCTTCCTATTTAATATGAACAACAATTTTATAAATAAATTTAACTTAATTAAAATTTAAAATTTTAATTGTAAAAATTATTAATCTTATACTTATAATTTTGTTCATTAAAAATCATTTAATTTGAACAATTAAAAATAATTTAATTATAAAATTTCTAATAAATTAAAATTATTTATGAAATTCTTTGTTCATAATTTGATATAACTCAATAATAATTTTCAAAATAAAATAGCACTTTTTGATAATTTTTTCATTGTACAAAAAAATAAAGATTTAGTAGCGGCCAAAACTGTCGCTAAAAGCAGGAAAAAGCGTCGCTAAAAACTAGAATACCTTTACCCGCGGTTGCAATAGCGACGGCCAAACCGCCGCAATAGCCCCGTCGGCATATCCTTATAGTGACGTTTTCTGCAAACGTTGGTATAGTTATTTTTATTGCGACGGTCGATGTAGTGACAGTTATAAATGTCACTATATCTTGAATTTACCAATTACTTGCTAACTTTATAGCAACGGGTCGACTGTCGCTATATCCTTCACTTTTGCGAAATTTTGTGAACCGCTGCTATATTTTGACTCTATTCCATCAGTTTTACAGTGTCGCTATAGCCATAGAATTCGTTTTGAATTTTATTTATAGCGACGGTTATTAACCGTAGTTGTAGGCTCTTTTTTTTTTTTTTTGGAGGGGGGGGGGGGAGTGAATCAGTCATAAATAAAATGACAAAAAACTGCAAGATACAAGGGGTATACCCTAGGAGCTAACTAACTATACAAAGACACATAAACCAAAACACAAAAAAAGACAATCTAAACAGCGAAAACCATCCTGTTCACACACCACATAAGCAAAGAGCAAATGAGAGCAAGGACAAGGCAAACAAGACAAAAAAAACCTAAAAGCAACATAACCTGGTTACACTGAAAAGATCCAAACAACAAAAGGAACTAGAAACAAAACCCAAAAGGCCATATTATAGAGACAATTTGATTAAAAAATGATCAAAACAGACACCATAGCCCCTAAGACAACAAACAACAGCAAACTGTGGGCAAACTGTTGACAGTAAACACCAGCCATAGCACCATGCACCAGCAGCAATGACACCAGGCATAAAAGCAAACAACATCAGCCAACAAAAAAGCCAACAACTTGCTCACATTATATATCTATAACAACACTATTTTATTCTAATGGCTCAATACTCAATAATTGTAAAAGGTAAAAGAGTCTGTATTTTCATAATCCCAAAATATCCAAAACAACTTAATTAAAAGGTTCATTACATAAGCCTGTAATACAAAAAAGATCCAATGTTTGTAGCAAACTAATAGCCCACACCATAATCCAAAAGATAAACTTGTCACATAACAATAGTACTCAAAAGTATTACTCATAACGCCATTTTATAAAGACCTCCATAAAAAATGTTCAAATCGAGAAATGACGTCCATTGTTTGATACTTTCAAATTGTCTTATTTCCTGCAATAAAAATAATTGAATGAGCATAAGTATCATTTTCAATTTTAAAATCTATAAAGAAAATTTAGACTACAAATAATTCTCGACGAGTCTTATTTTTTTTTTTTTTTTGGTAAGTATGTGGTTTACATATCAAAAAATAAAGATTACAGGGAAATTGAAGATCATATTTGCAAGAATAGGAGGATAAGCAAGATCTAGACATAAAATTCCCCACAACAATATTTTTTTTGACATCCATTCATTTTAATCTCATTTTCCCCTAACCTTACCCAAAAAGGATTTTTTTTTAAAATTCTTTCAATTTAGTTTCTTTTTCTATCTTTTCTCTCTACAAATTCAAGATTCACAAATTTATAAACTGCACAATTTTTATTTTGTCAAACACATTATGAAATCTTCGATGCCAAATCACTTGTACAATGCCACATGATCCCTAGTCACAAGCCTTCAAGATTCATATTGTGTTTTCATTTCAATAGTTTGTATAGTCATAAAGCAACTGATCATAATAATATTTTTCAACCCTTTGATTTTTCTCATAAGTAACAAAAGGTGTTACTAGTCTTTCTCTCTTTTCAGGTGCCAGAGAAGGTGAGCTTGCGATGAACCAACAAAGTCCAAAGGGCAAAAACACTGATGACAGGGAAAACAAAAGTGGGATAGGAAGAAATATTTCACATGCTCTCTCTCTCTCTCTCTCTCTCTATGTGGTGTATGTCCCATAAGCATAAAATCAAGTAATTATTTTCTGAGACTATAATCCAAGTCATTGATATCCCATCCCTACAACAATGAATCCCTTAATTTGGCTAAATTGTAAGCAAAAAAGAAAGAACAAAATATTACCTTGTACCAAATCAAGGGTTGGTTCTTGGGTAAAGTGGGTTTTGACACCCAAACTGAAGAACCTCCACCTGAGAGGCCTAATTCTTCACCTTTCAATCCAGTCTGCACCAAAAGAGACAAAATGAGAGTGAAAAGCTGAATGTTACTGCATTTAATTCTTCGATCAAATCAACCTCATAGCATTACAAAGCCGAAAATATGTCGGATCATATACTCTAATCAATTAGAAATAACAAAAATTTGTTGCATTAAAAATGACATTTCAATTTGCCAGTTCAATTTCCAGTTTCTATTGGATTACTATTTAGGAATTGAATATAGGAGGATATTTAGAAAATCAAAACAAACTTACCTGATATGTCCACTGCCGTGAGGATAGATCAATGGTAGATCCATTATTTAGACCTTTCAGTTTCACCAGACCAGTTACCCCAGCACCCCATTTGTCAAAGAATGCTCCATAGTTCTGGACAATGTTAATAGGGTTCTGTTAGATAAAAATTACTTTCCAGCAATATTTAGACTGTCTAAACTAATCCTCCTCATGGAAGCACCATTGAAGAATATAATCTAGATTCTAGATAACAATCTCATTTTTGATGAATGCTAACATAAATCTAAATCAGGAAAGTCAAATCTGAAGTCCAACTGTCAAACTCAAGAGATCGATTCTATTCTTTCCAGGGACGCGTGTAACGGGAACCTCAATTGCAACATTAGCATTGCCTCTGTTGCCTTCACCACTCCCTACAATGAACCATTTGACTTTTTAGGCACTATAGACAGATTGATTTGGCAGCCTTACAAAATTTATATCTTAGTGAATATGGTTTATCTAATAAGCATCCCAAATGGTTCAAAGGACATTTTTAATGAAGCAAAGGAGAACCCATAATATGTGAGTGTGCCTTTTTGTGTGAATTATGCAAAAGATTAAGTTTATGCCTAATTTACCCCTCCTAGACCCCCCATCAAATGAGGACTAAACTGAGTGTAGTTTTTTTTAAAAATAAAACAATGTCTGGACACCTTATGGTATACTCAAAAGAGATAAATCTCCATTACAATTATGCCACATAGTAATGAATCAAAATAAGATGCCAATTTATCCGTATCTCTTGCAGGGTAATCAAATAAGTCTATGCCTCCACAATAATTGACGGGGTATAAGTCAGTAGAAGACACAAAGAAGAAACATCAAATATAACCTCCAAAAGAGATAAAAACAGAAAAGAAACAATTGTCTTAAAAAAAAAAAACACCGTCCAAAAAACTCATGTCATTGCAACATCTTTTAGTTCCCATTACCTGCAAGTTTCCCGTTAATAAAAGCATGAAGGACATGGCCAAGTGATTCCACATGAAGAACTGTTTGGGACCCACCTTGACTGTTAGTGCTGCAAAAGTATCCAGGAATTGTTATTACGATATCAAACATATCAAAGCCATTGGTTTCAGATCACAAATTTTTAAAACAAAAGGTTTTTAATACCTTAGTGAATACCAAAGATAGTCACTTTTGTCAGCTATAGTATTTATTTGCTCTGCTAACCCAAGTTGCATAAAGGCATTGTTACTTGAGATACCAACTGGTTCATTAAACCAACTCCAACCTGACAGGAATGCTTTAGAAACACCAACATTATCATTCAATGATTGACGCGTGAATTGTGGAATTGTAGCCACAGAATTAATCTGTCACATAAAAATAACAAATTAGCTTATCTTGTTATTGGAATAAAGAGAAATTCATATTTTACAGCCCCATATTTATTAAAAGGGAAATTTGGTTGTTAATTTTTTTAAAATAAAGAGAACATAAGTTAGCTGTTATGGTATGAAATGGAGTTCCATGAAGATACTGCATTATCTGATTGTGACCAAATTTCTAGCTCTTTATACAAATGCAATAAATATGGATAAAAAAGCAAACCTTCATCACACACTGTTTTACTTGAGCTAATATTAAAAAATAAAAGAAAACGAAACCCTTCTTCAAAAACATGCTGATGTAATTTAAAACCAAAAAGTATATTAAAAGGAAAAGCTTGTAGCTAACAAAGTTCTTGTGTAGTAGCACGGTAAAATGTAAGACATAATTTGAGCAAATGAGGCAAACCTTTGCAATATTAAGCACTACATTTTTGCAGTCGGGTAAGATGCTCACAGACCATGCTGGTAAATTATATGAATTGCCATTGAAATTCACAGTTGCATCAAATTGGGAATCCACATTGGCAAGAAAAACAGCACATAAACCTGACCCAGTTTTATATACACCTGCCTGAAATGGGGATCATCCCTTTTTAAGAACAACAAATTCTATTCATAAAGTATACAGCATGAATTATAAAACAAAATTTTGTTGACCAACATCATTTCTTTTTCCTTAATATAGGCAATGATTTTTGAATCCTGCCAGTCACTCACTTCATGGAAGCTCTGGAGTTATCACTGGGCCCAAGACAATTTCAAACCATCTACCATGATATACATAAGCATTTTTTTTTTTTTTTTGGGTTTGATTGAGTAGATAAAATTTTGTTTTAATATAGAAACATTAGATTGCTGAAGAACCACAATCAATCACAGTGGAGAAAGTTCCCTGAGAAACCGGTTAAGGATTAGAGAATTATAGGTATACCTCCAAATTTGGACCAAGGGAAGTAATTGTTGGACCAGTGGCAACCATTGCTGGTTCACAAAGTTTTATGGCTTTATGCACATCTTTTAGGTGGCCCCACTTAGGTTGTCTAAGAAGTCCTGCAACATTGGGGAAAATTTTTAAAAGCCTTTTATAGATGGAAGACAGACTTCAACTATTAAAAAAAATAAAAGAAGAAAAGCCTCAATTATGGGTTGATATATGTATCTTTCAGATTATAAAATAACAACATTCTATCAACATCTAACACTTTTAGATTGCAGCATTTCATAAACTGGAGTATTAGTTTGGTTGCTTATGGGATACAAATCATTTATTATTGATAGAGGGAGAAAATCATACCATACTCATCAATTGGAGCATCATAATCATAACTTGTAGCAATGAAAGGTCCACTAGTGGTCCAGCCAAAGTTAGTCCCACCATGGTACTGGTAAAGCAATCAAAACATATTTAATATATAAGCTTGCATTCTGATTAATTTAAACTAGATTCAAAGCAGACTGTGAATCATAAGTATCAGGCAATTGTCATAAAAACTTGTAACAAGTATAATAGCTTTCAAGAAAATAGAAGTACCATATAATAATTTTGGAAGGTTCCCCCTCGCTGGAAGAATCGTGCTACATCAAAAGCAATGTCTTCCACAGGTCTGTATGGCACAGCACCGCCAAACGAAAGAAACCTAACATTCCAGATAGCCGTAATGGTTGAAAACACAGAAGCATTAAATGAAAAGAAAGTTGAATGTTGATAAGATCAACTTCTGATCCAAACAACCAACATGCTGTGAGAGGCTAAGATGCCAGACATCTTACCATCCAGTCCAATTCTCAGTCCACATTTTTGGTTTAGTGGCAGAATTGGGGGTGAATTGGTCGCAATAAAATCCATTGCAAGTGTTGATCTGTACGCAGTCAAAAGAACATGTGAGCTGGTAAAAACATGTAGTCATATTTCAAAAGCATTAAAGATCAAGTTCTGTAGAAGTTAGGTGTTGATGTTAACAAGCCACACAAATATATTGGAATGAAACTCACAATAGAGATTGGCAACTGTTCCATAAAATAGTAGACTCATGTGTGCACTAGTATTTGATAACTGGGTTCAACAATGGGTAGGAGATGGAAAGTTATAATTTGTTGAATTTCAATTAGGGAGGTCTGCTTGTTTTTTTCTATGTTCAGCTATATCAATTGAACCTTCACATCTATAATGACCAATTTCATACTTTCAAATTTGCTTCATAGTTGATATTGAACAGGAAATTGGTAAGAATGGCCATGAGTTGTTTATATTGAAGCCATAAATGTCTATTTTGATGCAGCTTTACTAAAGTAAATCAAACTTCTATGATTGAAGAAATGAAAGGAAAGAGTAGTAAGTTCACTAATTTTGTTGTTTCATGTATCCCTTATACAGATAGGTCCTTATTGTCTTTGGATTATTGTAGTAAAAGAGTTCGGGTATACATAAATGTATAGGTTTCAATAACACACTGGAAGCATTAAAATGAGTTGGTACATGTCCCTGAAATATTATTTTTAAAGCTACAAATTCTTATTTGGAATAATTCATAGTCAACTATGTTGGTAACTCAGTCACATTTTTCTGGTAAGTGGGATATCAAAAGTACCTGAGGCGTGATATAGATGATTGACATCATGTAATTGACATACTTGATGTGGATAAAAAAAAGTTAACAGACAATGTTTTTCATGCAATATTTCAGATACAAATGAGATTTTGAATATTTGGGATAATAAAATGGCAACACTACAAAATAAAGCAAGTACTTTGGGGCTAAGAAAAACATAGCTGTATGTATATATATATATATATATATGTATAAGGGGCAATATATATGATTGAAATATTTATCTGGAAATATCAACTATATTGGGTAATGATGTCTATTAATGAGCATGAGACTAGGAAATACAACTGTGCAAAATAAGAAGTGGCTTTTTGATGAAGTGTCATGGGTGAACTCAGTCCCACTTAATTGGAATAAAACATAGGCCTAATAGGATGGACTAGTTGATCAGTTTCAATATTACCTTTCCATATACTTGGGATGAGGAATGAATGAGGACTTATGAATTGTCTCTATCATGATCTTGTGAGCATCTTTATTACTATGATTATTATGATCATTATAATGATTGTTGTTGTTAAGATCATGTTCAAACCAATAAACAAAAATGTAGGCATTATTACTCCATTGTGGCATTTTATCAAACACCTAGCATACATAATGAATCCTCAAGCATGAGATTTTATTATGTACCATCAACAACAATCCATTCACTTCACTAATTATATTGGTTAAAATATGAATATCATAGATGATCAAAAATCAGAATACCAAACATGTTAATCAATCTATTTTCTAAATTATTTTCCCAAATCAAAATCATTCAAGATGTTCATGAAATCATTCAAAGTAGAGAAGTTTTGGAGATATTAGAAGCAATGAATGGAATGGCAAGTCTTAGGTTAACAATGAATTTCATTCACCCAAACTTGACCGAAGACAGTAAGGGAAACGGAGAAACAGAGACAGTAGAAGAAAGAGAGAAGGGTAGAGAGATAAACCAAGAGACAAGAAGAAAGAGAGGGATAGAGAAAGAGAGCAAACTGACCTTGAAATCACAGTGATGCTATAGCTTGATGTCGTCAATACGCCGCGGGGAGGATGAACTTTGATGCTTCGCCAAAGAAGTGTTGTGGAGTAGGGCACAAATTGTGAGTTGAACGGTTTATTTTTGGGTTGAAATTCTGATATGTTATTCACCCACAAAAAAAAAAAAAAAATCTGATTTCCCGGGAAATCAGAGTTGAATTTGGCGGGCCTTTAATTTACTAGACTTTTTGTGACAGTTGAGTACAACCCGTCACTATAAAAAAAACATATGGCAGCGTTTTAGGAAAAAAAATGCTACTAAAAATTTAATTTTCAGTTGTGGTCAATAACTGCTACAATAACCCATTTATAGCAGCATTTTTCAGGCTGCTACAATAAAAAACGCTGCTAAAACCTGATTTTCTTGAGTTATGATTTTTTTTAATACAATATCATAATTTTTACAATTAAAAATATTATTTTACTTAGATTAAAAATATTTTCATATTAAATTAGGAATAAAATTGAGATAACATCCACCATTATGGAGCAATAAATATTTTGAAAATATGTTATAAAAAAATAAGATTTAATTGTACATATTGAATTTGATACTAATCTTAAAAACAAAATAGGACTTATTGGTTATTTTTCCTAGAATTTTTCAGAAACAGAGGAGAGTGAAGATCAACAGTTCTTCCACCCATCTCTCTCCCTCTTTGTCTCATTTTTTCCCTTTTCTACATATGCCAATAACTTTTCCTCTCAAAAAATATTTACATGCAACTGTTCTTCTATTAGGAGTAGACTTGTTTCATATATATTTGAAAATTTATACCTACATCTCATTTATTTTTAGTTGCTTATTGTTCCCAAGTCCTATACTAGAATTCATAATATAATTGTATCGACACCACACGATATTTTTGTTGGAATTTTTCTGTCTAAATTTTTAGTCTCTAGCATTACTCTCAAGACATCTATTTATCTCTCTCCTACTCTTAACATTTATTTCTCACCATGAAATGCTATATAGATGAAGTTATTAACTGCTACAATGAAAGGGGAAAAAAATTGTGTTGGTGAATTTCTTAATTAACATGGGATTTAACTTTTAAATCTACATCTTTTCTTTTCCTTTAACATAGCTCTAGAATTAGTTATACAATAAATTAGGAAGAACAAAATTCTTTGTTCAAACTATTTGCGTAGCTAATCACACTGTTTGCTGTAAATTGCCAACCATTCAAGGTTTTGTGATAATACATGATATGTATACTGCATAACTTTCACAAAACCAATCATCAATAGTAAATAATTTACTAACTAGTTACCTCTTTAAAGTATGTTCAACATTTATTCTAATCTGTAGATGAAGTTATCAACTGCTACATTGAAAGAAAATTATGTTGGTGAATTTCTGATTGTGGCATTTACATATTGATCACAGGCCTACTTAACTTAACATGGGGTTTAACTTCTATCACCATCTTATCTTTTCCATTCACATGTTAGCTTTGGCATTAGTTAGGTAATAAATTAGGATGAAAACTTGGCTTATTACATGACAATTCCCACTGTGAATTGCAACATACCCATAAAAATTATGACAGCAGGTAATTTCTCTTAAAAAAAAATAAAAGCTAAAATATATTGAACTAGAATTGGAATTGTAGAGAAACCTTGCCCCTTTCAACTAGAATTAAATGAGTACTTTCATGTTTTATTCATCATTAGTAATGTAATGTTCCTTTTTTTGATAGGTTGTAATGAAATGTTCCTATTTGTTAGTATTGTCATGTTTTAATGTTATAAGCTTATGTATGCTTATGTTCAAATCAATTCCAGGTGAATGGTAAGCAATGTTGTTTGGGAGGTTATTGTCACTACAGGTATAAATTCTATGCACAGGACTGGTGTTGACACAAAGGTGGTGGTAGATGATTGTCATATATTCACTTGATATTTTCTCAACTCTTGCTATGTTATCTTGCAGCACACAGCTCTTGGTTTTAACTTCATCTAGTTTTTCAATAAAATTTTCTTTTGGTGACAAAAAAATGAACGATATCAGGGATTCATTATTCCCGCTACTTACATTGCTTTAATCAGCTTCATACAATGCTAATCAGCTTCATACAATGCTTTTAATCCCTTTTTGAAACTTATGAAACCATTATGAAAAGTTTGAGAGAAGTTTACACATTGATTAGTTAGAGTTAACAAAAATTTAAATTGGGGCATTTCGCTTATTAATCTGCAGATGTACTTATGTTAGATAAAAAATAAGAAAAAAGACAGAATAAGGAAAAGAAGCTAAATTTCTAATCTAGGAATTATTGAATGAAGCCTTGAAAATGCAACTCTATTTGAAGAAACTACAATAAGAAAGGAAGAAACCAGCCTCGGTTGTATAAAAATTCTTCATAAGATACCCATACCCAATTTAAACACTGGGATCTTTTAATTTTATATGATGGGTGAAGAAAAGACGCTCGCTCTTGTTAGAATTGGAGAGGAAACTTGCCCTTATTGAGTGGTATTGAATAAGTACTAACACATTAGTATTGTCATGTTTTTATTCATTAGTAGTACTGTCATATTCCTATTCATTAGTACTGTCATGTTTGAATTTTATATGTTCATGTTATGTCAAAATCAACTCCAGAAGAAAATTTGAAAAGCGAGATATGGTTTGATTGCTTAAATCAAGTAATAGTTCAAAGAGTTTGTAATCAAGAATTCATTTCTTCTAGTTGCATATCAAATTTGTTAAATCAGTGCAGCTGTATACTATGATTTTAATCCTTTTTATTTATTTATTTATTTTTTAACTTAGGAGTTCATGTTCAAAATCCAAATTGGGGAATTTCATTTACCAAACAGCTAATTTGTTGCAGGATGATGATATCGTCTTGGTGCTTCCTCCTATGCTGCTTCTTCAACCTTGATAGCAGAGTCAAAGAGCTTGTCTGGAAGCTCTTAGATGGTTCAAGCATATATCAATGGATATCTGTGTGGTGTTCACTTGTGGACACATATAGTTCTAATTAATTTGGTTAAGTTACTTTGGCTGGAGACTTATGTGGACTTTAATTTGTTTGGTTTATTGGAAGACATTAAAACTATATGTAATTTGTTTGCTTGTTTAAGTTTTTATTTTGTTGTTACTAAAGCTACTTGGTACGCTGTTCATGCAGCTCATGTTCTACCTAATAAGTCTGCTTTCAATAAGATCAGTTAGTTTGTCATGTACTAGTTTAGTTTTATATATTCATGGGTAAAATCATATTTGTGGTCTCTATAATTTGCTTTTGGATTCAATTTGGTCCATGTAATTTCAACTCCATCAATTTTGCCTTTTAGTTTTCATATGGTGTCAGTTTAGTGCAATTGAACTCCTTAACAAATTTGACAGAAATGGAGAGCATACAAATGGTCCATTCAAAAGGGAATAAGTTATTTCAAATTAGATGTGAATCCCTTAATCACTTTAAAAATAGTGAATGTGCTATTTTGCCCATTAGATTTAGTCAACAATGGCGCAAGCCATTGGATAGCAAAGACTTTGTACACAAACTCTTTACCTTTTGATTGGGTTGTCAACCCCCTGTTGCCTTAAATTCTGTTCTTTCTTCAGATGTATCCCATTTGCCTATTTAATGATAGTTTGGGAGTTAAAATTGATGCAATATAAATTACTCAATGGTAAAATTGATGCAATTTAGAACTAGAAAAACTAAATTGACAGCATAACTACATTTTTGGGACTACCTGTGTCATGTGCCCTACAAACTTTTTCATTTTGAAAAAAAAAATAAGTAGCCTAGAAAGTGCAACTCAATTTAAAGAAATTACAATGAGAGAAGGATGAAGCAACACGGGTTAAACAAATATGATGTTAGCACCTTGTGCCGGTTATTTGTTTTGTTTTCTTTGTTTTTATTTCATTTTATTACCAAACATAAATATATATATATATATATATTCATGAGAAGAATTTTTGAGGTGGAGAAATGTTTGAAGAAAAAGACACAATTATTTTTATTTTTTCTTGACCCAAGCCTTTCCCTAAACAATGTGTAAACACATAAAAGCAAGAGTAATTAACACGAAAAGAGCAAGACCCCCAATAAATTTTGGATTGAGATTCATCTCTACCCTCCAAGAATTGGAGATTGCCTATATGCCTAAAGCATTCAATGGCAGGCTTCGAGTGGTCTATGGCCAAGAAGGAGAGGAACAGTAAGAATTTTAATATACCACAATTTTTGTATTTAATCTTTGATATTAAGATAAACTGACAAAGACAAGAAAATAGAAGAATTTTTCAGAAACAGAGTAGAGTGAAGATCGGACCGTCTCTCTCCCTCTCTGTCTCTTTTTTTCGCTTTTCTACATATGCTCTACCTATGCCAATAACTTTTCCTCTCTTGAATATTCACATGCAAGTTGTTCTTCTGTTGGGAGCAGACTTGTTTCATATATATTTAAAAATTTATATCTACATCTCATTTATTTTCAGTTGCTTATTGTTCCCAAGTCCTATACTGGAGCTCACAATATATAATTGTATCTACACCACACAATATTTTTATTGGTATTTTTCTATCTAAATTTTTAGTCTCTAGCATTATTCTCAAGACATCTATTTATCTCTCTCTTATTCTTAATATTTATTTTTCACCATGGAGTGCTATATAGATGAAGTCATCAACTGCTACAATGAAAGGGGGAAAACAAATTGTGTTGGTGAATTTCTTATTATGGTATTTACATACTGGTCAAGCCTGCTTTATTTAACATGGGATTTAACTTTTAAATCTACATCTTATCTTTTCCTTTTACATATCTCCGAAATTAGTTATGTAATAAATTAGGAAGAAAAAAAATTATTTTTACACACAAGTTTTCCTCTGTGGATTGTTGCAGACCGATCAAAATCATGAAAACAGGTAATTGCTCTTAAAAAAATTATGTTAGTGAATTTTTGATTGTGGTATTTACATATTGATCGCAGCCTACTTAACTTAACTTAATGTGGGGTTTAGGTTTAGCTTGTATCTCCATCTTATCTTTTCCTTTCCCATCTTAGCTCTGGTATTAGTTAGCTAATAAATTAGGATGTAATTTTTTTATTACTACACGACAATTACCCACCATGAATAACCCATCAAAATCATGATAGTAGGTAATTTCTCTTTAAAAAAACTGAAGGACATAGAAATAAAAGCTAAAATATATTGAACTAGAATTAGAATTGGAGAGAAACCTTGCCCCTTTCAACTGGCATTAAATAAGTACTAACACTAAGACAATAGTACTGTTATATTTTTATTCATCATTAGTAATGTAATGTTCCTATTCATTAGTATTGTCATGTTTCAATTTTATATGCTTATGTATGCTTATGTTCAAATCAATTCCAGCTGAATGGAATTGAAGGCAGTTTGGGAGGTTCTTGTCACTACAGGTATGAATTCTATGCATAGAACTGGTGTTGACACAAAGGTTGTGGTAGATGATTGTCATATATTTACTTGATATTTTCTCAACTCTTGTTGTGTTTATACTAGAAGATCTCGCACCAGGCAGCTCTTGGTTATAATTCATCTAGTTTTTCAATAAAATTTTCTTTTGGTGACAAAAAAAAAAAAAAAAAAAAAAAGAAAAAGGGATGAAATCAAGGATTCATTATTTCTCGGTACTTATTGCATTGCTTTAATCAGCTTCATACAATGCTTTTAATCCCTTTTTGAAACTTATGAAATCATTATGAAGAGTTTGAGAGAAGTGTACTCAATTGATTGGTTAGAGCTAATAATAATTCAAAGCTGGGCATTTTGCTTATCAATCTGCATATGTTGATAATGAAAGAGGATGAAATCAAGAATTATAGAATGAAGCCTAGAAAGCACAAATCTATTTGAAGAAACTACAATAAGAAAAGAAAGAAACTAGCCTGGGTTATATAAAAATTCTTTGTCCATGGACTTATGCTGATAATGAAAGAGGATGAAATCAGGAATTCATTCTTTCTTGTTGCATATCAAATTGGTTTAACCAATGCAGCTGTACACTATTATTATTTTAATACCTTTTTATGTTTTCTTTTTGAAACTTAGTAATTGATAATGAAAAGTTTGATGGAAGTGTACCCAAATGAATATGATTAGGCCCAATCAAAATCTTAATCAGGGAATTTCACTTACCAACCTGGTAATTTGTTGTAGGATGGATGACAGTGTCTTAGTGCCCTGTAATGAATTAAGTTGTTCATCCCTCTATGCTCCTCAACCGTGATGGTTCAAGCATATCGGAGATATCTGAGGTGCACATGTTGACATATAGCTCTACTTTGCTTGGTTTAGTGCAAGACATTAAATTTGTATGTAATTTTATTGCTTGTTTGGTTTTCACTTTTGTGTTACTCAAGTTACTAAGTAGGCTGTTCATGCACCTCATGTTCTAGCTAAGAGCATCAACATCAAACTTGGTATGTCCTTTTGTTAGCTATTTGTGATGATCAAATTCACAAATGGCATAACTTGCATATGGTACACACCATTTAGTATTTCCCAACCAAAATAAATTAAAAAATTATCTAGAAAAATAATTTGTAGTCCAAATTTAATTCTTACAGTGGAGCCCACATTTATAATGTACCTATACCTCCACATTATTTTTGTTCATATTTTTTCATGCCTGTATTTTTGGTTCCTAGTAGTACTTTGGGAACATCTATTTATCTCTCTTTTACTAATTAAATTTATTTCTCACCATGGAGTGCTATATAAATGAAGTTATCAAAGGCTACATTGAAAGAAAAAAAAATTAGGTTGGTGAATTTCTCATTCTGTCATTTACATATTGGTCACAAACCTACTTTAGTTAACATGGGATTTAACTTTTAAATTACATCTTACCCTTTCCTTATACATAGCTCTGGAATTACTTATGTAATAAATTAGGAAGAAATTTTTTATTTTTACACAACAATTACCCTCTGTGAATTGTTGCAGGCCCATCAAAATCATGAAAGTAGGTAATTACTCTTAAAAAAAATTAAGAAAATTTTTCTCTTAGAAAATAAAACAAACGATATAGTGAACTACACTTAGAATTTTTATTGATCATTACAAATGTCATGTTCATATTCATTAGTACTGTCACGTTTCAATTTGATGTGCTTATGCTATGTTCAAATCAGTTCTAGAAGACCATAAAGATGAAGAAGAAGACGAAAAAGATAATCGAAGGCATTGTTGTTATGGAGGCTCTTGTCTCCGTTGAAGCTGAAGGATTCAAGTAGTTATTCTTGAAAGTGAAGCTCGACAAGTTGTTTATGAGTTAAATTTTATGCATAGAACTAGCCACTACAACAAAATGACTTATTTTCGTATTGTAGGTATGGGACCTTGTTACTGGAAGACTTTTACAAACTCGAACTTTTCCACTACCAATTACTACAATAGTTGTTGATCCAACAGAGATGAAGTTATTTTCTGGTGGTATAGATTACTAGTGGATATTTCTTTTTTGTATACGGAGGACATCATTTTTGTATGATTATTTGTTTGTATGGAATTATTATTTTGGGTTGGATTATATTTGGTTTGTATAGAATTCTATACAAATTCGAATTTGATGTTACAAGACCAAATTTTTGGATGGTTGAAAGTGAAATAGAAATAGACATATGTATTGTTTTAGGGTGCAGGTTGCATGAAATAAATACAGGTTGTGCAGAAATTAATAATAATAATAAAAAAAATAACACTAAATAAAGTTTTTGGTGACTAAATGTTTAGTAGCCAAAAAAACAAAATAAAACTTGTTGGCTACTAAAAATTTAGTAGCCAAAAACAAACCAAAGATTTTTTGGCGACTAAAAATTTAGTAGTAAAAAATATATGAGACTTTAGGCGACTAAATAGTTTAGTAGCTAAAAAAAAATATGAAAATTAATTTTTTTTGGTGACTAAATATTTAGTAGCTAATAACAAATGATACTTTGGGCGACTAAAAGTTTTAGTCGCTGAAAATGAAAATTAATTTTATTTGAAAACTTTTGGCGACTAAATATTTAGTCGCCAATGTATGACTTTTGGCTACTAAAAAATATTTAGTCGCCAATACCTCGTACTTTTCCCTACTAAAACATTAGTAGCCATTTATAGGACTTTTGGCGACTAAATTTTTTTTAGTCGCCAAAACCTTCCCCGACCATTTTCCGGCGACAAATTTAGTGACCAAAATATTTAGTCGGGAAAAGGCTTCGGCGACTAAAAACCTTACTTTTGGCGACTAAAACTTTAGTCGCCAAAAGTACATTTTCTTGTAGTGGGCGTTGCAGCAGAGGTTATGCTAGCTGATTGTCATATTTGCTCTATCTTTTCGTAACTCTTATTTTGCTTATACTAGAGGATCTTATAACAGGTGGCTCATGATCATGAAGTAGCAAGGTTTACTCTATCTATGAATGTGTATCCACACTGATCTTAGGCTGGTTTGACCTTTATCTAGTTTTTTCAATAAAATTTTCTTCAGTAGAAAAAAAAGAAAAAAAAAAATTGAATGAAATCAGGGAATCCAAAAGTTTGAAAAGTTTGACAAAAGTGACATGGTTAGATCTAATAAAAACTGGAATCCAAACATTTTTCTTATCAATCTGGAGAGGAAACTTGGCCCTATTGAGTGGTATTGAATAAGTACTAACACATCAGTATTGCCATGATTTTATTAATTAGTACTGTCATATTTTTTATCCATCAGTAGTGTCATGTTTCAATTTTATACATTTGTGTTATGCTCAAATCAATTCAAGAAGCAAAATTGAAAAGCAAGATATGATTTGATAGCTTAAATTTAAGTAATAGTTCAAAGAGGATGAAATTTGGAATTCATTCTTTCTCATTGAATATCAAATTGGTTTAATCAATGCAGTTGTAGCTGCATACCATGATTTAATCCTTTTTTATTTTTTCTTTTTGAAACATGGCAGTTGATAATAAAAAGTTTGACAGAAGTGTACCCAAATGAATATGATTAGGCCTAATCAAAATCCATATCTGGGAATTTCATTTACCAATCTGCTAATTTGTTTCAGGATGATGCGAAGGTCTTAGTGCCCCACAATGAATTAAGCTGCTTGTTCCTCTTATTTTGTTGGTTCTAATCCTCATTTTTGTGGTTTATAAGGAAGGTCTGTCAAAGTTGCTATAGACAAGGCTAAGAAGCAGTGCAGATTCAGCCTGGGTAGTGCATCCTTCTATGTTTCCTCAACCTTGATGTCTGAGGTGAGAGCTTGTCTGGATGCAGCTACTTCGGAGGGAGGTGTATATGGCCTGTAATTTGTTTGGTTTATTGGATTTGGAAGACATTATTTCTAGATGTGATTTTTTATGGAAATAGAGATTACCACACCATAATATGATGTGGCTCTCTGCATCCGATTATTTCTCATGGCTTGGTGATTGATCCTTTCCTCAAGGAGGATGTAAATCTGGAAGGTTTGGTTTGAATTCAAAATGAAGAGACAATTGCGTGAAGCATAGTGACTATTGGGTTTGGAGACTCAATACCAATGGTTGTAACCATTGATAAAGAGACATAATGTAGCCTATAAATAGATGGCTGGAACAATGGAACTACACACTTAGAATTGCTAATTATTCTCTCTTTGTTTTGACTTTCGGATTGTATATTCTTCTTGAGTGATAAATGCCCTCACGGGATTATCGATCTTCGCCATTGAATGTTTTTCCTTCAATTTTTGCTTGTTAAGTTTTCACTTTACTGTTACTAAAGCTACTTGGTGGGCTGTTCATACAGCTCATGTTCTAGCTAAGTCTGCTTTGTCAGTGGATATTGCATAAGAAAATATGCAATTCAAACTATCTATATCAGAAAATATACAACTGACAAAGCATAGCAAAACTCATAATTGTTTTATTATACATTGCCAATCCATACCATTAGGTAAATAACTAATTACTAGCTAGTTATGTATTCCAGTGTATTTTCAACATTTATTCTCATCTTCATCAATGCTCTGTTTGGTTGGAGGATTTGAGGAGGGATTTGGAAAGGGAAATGGAAAAGATAGGTGAAATGTGAATAAAACATGCCTATATTTCACCTAGTTTCACACACCTTTTCCCTTTCTTTTTCCAAATCCCTTCCCAAATCCCCTAACCAAACACAGCGCAAGTGAAGCAAGCGAAAAACAACTAGAAATGTTACAATTTTTAATCAGCCTTTTCTGGCAGCAGCAATGAGGGATGCAATTTCTTTGCTGCGCTTTTGGTAATAAACAATCGTCTTATCTCTGGGAGGCAACTTGTCCTTGATCACAGGATGTTTGAGAAAATTGTTCATCCAAGCAGTGGTGTTTGGGAACTGGATTTGGTCTACAATTTTCATGGACCCAACTTCCTCCCAAACAGGAAGCCAATAAGAGATCCATCCAAGTGCAAGGTCCAAATACCCAATGCTTTCCCCTCCAAAAAACTGTGTCTTCCCTTTTAGCTCTGCTTCTATCTTCTCTATGGCCTCAATGGATGCTTTCAGAGCTCTTTCCTTCTCATCTCCTTCTGAGCACAGAGCCATCCATGCATTTTCCAAAAGCTATAACAAACATGCACCAAAAAATATTAACCATTCATTCAAACATTTAGGTTTAAAATAAAATAATAAATTAACAAAAAGAAGGGTAAATTACAAACATCATGATATTTGCTTAAAATATAAATTATCTTATAAAATTACATCTCGTCCATTCAAATTTCTAATTGCAGAATAAATGACTCATTTCATTAATAAATGTTATATCTGGTCCATTCAAATTTCTAATAACATTACAAATGATCTCTTTTATTAATAAATTATTAAATCAATTAACAGCTTTTAATGATGTCACAAAAATATTTCATTAAAAATTATGATAATTATATTGTTGTATAAGAGAGTAGTTAAAATTTTTATTTTTTTTATTAATTCTGTTAAATAAAAAATGCTGAGAATGAAATATTTGTAATTTTAAAAAATATTTGGGACAATCTGTATTTTAAACAAATATATTTATAATTTATGTTAAAAAAAAAAAAGAAAAAAAAGAAGCTATATTACATCTTTCTTAGCAAAGAAGCTATAAGTAAAGAAAATACCACAAAAAAAATGAATAAAAGAGTTAATTAGCAAAGATTTTACAATGAAAAACACATGAACTCAAGAAGAAAAATCAAAACCCAAGAATACTATTTTTTTTCAATTATTTAATTGCAAAATCCAATTTCCAAGCTACTAATTGAATCAATAGTAAAGCCAATAAACTATTTGAAGGATTCAAGATTATTAAAAAAAAATGGATAATGAAAATTTAAGTCAACAACAAATCACCTTCTCCTCGGCGAACTTAGTCCAAAATCGAACGATGGCTCTTTGATAAGGATCTTGAGGCAACAATGGACATTGTTTCCATGTCTCATCGATGTACTCGAGAATTACAAAAGATTCAAGGATCACCTTCTGGCCATGAATCAGTACTGGGACCTTCTTATGCACTGGGTTCAATTCAAGAAGTAAATGACTCTTGTTGAAGATATCTTCTTCAATGTATTCATACTCAACACCCTTCAGTTTTAGTGCCCACTCTACCCTAAAGGAAAATGGGCTAACCCAAAATCCCAAAAGCTTTACTTTCTCACTTGCCATTGGAGATATAATAGATTTGTTTGTTGCTTGGTGCTAATAAGTTCTTATATACATGTTCCAAACTAGACTTTGAATCAAACTTTGCATCATTAGACGCCAATCTTGACTAGTTGGATGGTTTAGATCGCTCAATCCATCACACTAACTAGTCTTGCGGACCAAGGTTATTTATTCAAATATATATATATATATATATATTAATTAAAATTATTTTTAAATATATATAATTTAATTACTCACACTTCTCACATTATATTATAATTTAATTACTCACACTTCTCACATTATATTTCAATAAGTCAAAATATCTTAATTATTTATTAACTTGATCAAAATTTATCAATATTAGTATCCATACCAAATGATAATCACACAAACACAAAATACATTTAAAAAGTTTCAAAAATCTCTCATTATCAAAACGACTGATAAATAAATAAATAAATAAATAAATATATATATATATATATATATATTCAGGATCTATTTGTAATTATCCCTTTCCTTTTCATTCATTTTCTTATGTTCAATATTACAATGGAAGCCCCAAGCCAAAATCATTTTTTTTTTCTTGCGAATGCGAGCTTTGATTGGTCTTGATTGTTGAATATGATGCCAAAATTTAGTATCGAGTCATTTTCATTGTCAAAAAGTCATTTATCGTTGAATATGATGCAGAAATTTTGCCAAAAGTCATTTTCATTGCCAAAATTTAATATCGTTGAATATCGAGTCTTGATTGTTGAATATGATGCAGAAATTTTGCCAAAATTCATCCATCACCATCACATTTATTTTCAAGTTAAAAAAGTTTCAAATTGGTTTCCAAATCAAGTATTGTTTTCATCATCCTAAATAAATTGATTAAATTAGAATTACACTTGGTCGGACAAAAATGGATTCTAGGAATGAATAGTTCAGTCTGGCCAATTGGCGTTTTCATGGATCCTACTTCTATTATCTATTATATTTATTTTTAAGTTTATGTGTAGATTATTCGCTTACAAATTTAGCTTGATCTAGTAATCATAACACCATAATTTTATTATTTTAGTGTTCAAAAAAATAAACGACTGTTTTTCAAATCATACTTACCGTCTTTCATTTTAAAAGCCAAAGATGATAAATTCATGCGACAACTGTTATTGGATTAATCTCATTTTTTATTATTTTTTTTAATGAATGATCTATCTATAAGACTTAAAAAAATTAATAGAATGGATTATCGAAACAGGGATGTGACAGGCTCAATAAGCTGAACTGGATCATAGAGTTCCTCCTTGAGCAATTCTATGTTGTTTGTATGAAAAAACAGGGGTTTAAATTTAATTCATAATTAAATTCCTACATATATAAATCTTTGGTCCTGATATAAAATTCTTGAATATATAATAATCTTTGGTTGTGATGTTTTGTTTTAAAAAAAATTTATGTAAATGGCACTTTATTGAAGTGACGAGGTGGTTAGATATGATATGAGACACTACAGTTAATAGCTTGCCTGAAAATTAAGGGAAAATAAGAATGTTGTTCATTAACAATAGTGAGGGCTGTCAACCAAAAACAACAACAGTCAGGGCAGGAGGTGTGCTCCCTTTTAAGGTTTTAGGTTCAAAATCTCTTAAGTGAAAATAATTTTTTAGGATCAGTTCATAGGGTGACTTCTGCCCCAGTTTTAATTGGGCCTCCCTCAAATAGACTGTAGGATTGGTATCCCGGATTAGTCGGTCTAGTGAACCAAATACATAATTATAAAATTAAAAAAAAAAAATTGAATAAGTTAAGAAACCACACATTGATCTAATTTCTTCAGTTTCCGAATAACTTCTAGTGAGATTTTGAAAACATAGGGTGAATTAGTTGGGAGTTGTTTCATCAATAATAACATCTTTAAAGCCAAATTAAATGAAATTCAATACTCCTGGATTAAGTATAGAATAAATGACAAATTATAAGAACCACAACCATAATTTGACATTTATTGAATTTATTGAATTATATTATAGTTCCTGCAGAGCTTTACTCGTAAATTATGGAGATTTCATCTGCTTTAATATGCTTACATTCACAGCAAAGAGATTATACACACTGTTGGCATCATCTTTAAGTTTTTTCCATGGGTCTTCTGGAATTACAATTGGCTTTTTGATCTTCGAACTGTTTATGCATTCATCAGCCCCAATGACAGCTTCGGACATAGTTTCTTCAGCTGCTTTAGAAGTATCATTATTTTCCAATGCTTGAATAATCTCCCACCCAATTGTCCTAATTTTTTCCTTGCATTTAATCAAGAAGGATTGGAACTCTGGATATTTCTTATAAAGGATGTTCATGTCGCTTAAAAACCGCTTTGACTTAGTCATTGAGGCATTAGTAGCGATGAGGCATAGACCTTTAATAGCAGTTTGGGAGATCCGATCGCTTGATTTTAGAGTTGACTTGCGAAGTTTGTAATTGGGAGTCTTCTTGCATACTTTGGTCCCGATAATCAATACAATTCAGTTTCGCAAAATATGGTAGTTCACCATTATAAACATGAGACCATAACAAATAGTTTACAGTATGCCAGGTTTACACGTGTTTCAAAAATAATTTAATTCCATTGATACTACAATAATTTATCAAAACAGTTTAGTCCTGAAACAACAATTTAATTTTCCAACAATGCAGGGTAGGGGAACATTTATAAAAATATTTAGCATACAGCTACTCACCTGAAAACAGAATAATGTAATCCTCGAATAGAGTATAAAAGTCCAACTAGTGTTCTGAACCAAGTATGAAAACTACATGTCACTACTAATTTAAAAATACTAAAGTATAAGAATTAAGTAACTCCAAACTAAAGTGCACTAACACGGCTCAACCCAACTCACCGTTACTCTTAAATATTACCTAAGCTCATGTTCTTCAAGTTCTAAAATTACCCAAGACATGTGTTCAGATTGAAACTTAATTAAAAGTAACTTTAAGATAAAACAGAGTTTTAAACAAGTTTTTCCAATCTATTCGCTAACTTTGAAAATTACAAAACCCACTCCACGCTGTTCGAAAAATTCCAAAACCCTCCAGATATCAACTAATATATCCAAGTTTCATCAAAGTAATTATTTACAATTAATAATGCCCAAACAGGTTATTTTCTGCAACACTTTAAAGAAATTAATGGTTCTCTTAGTATACACGAGCAATCAACACAAGGCCAAAAATGTAAGAAACCAGACTCGTAACCGGTTCTAATGACGCTGATTTGATAATTTTCGGATTTATACCCAAAGAGAACGACACTTCCAAAGTTACTCTTTTACCCTAGTTTCTAGACAGATTTGAACGCACCAGTTAATATAGATTTTGACTCCCAAAAATTATAAGAAAATTCTGATATGCAATTCAATATGTAATTAATCTACTGTAAAAATTTCAGTTCAAAATTCATCCATTTGATATGGTTTCTTGATTTTTAAAGTTTGTGATTCTGTACAAAATTTTTGGACTAAGAATTACACTCATTCTTTAGACATGAATTTAACTCCTTAGATTTCTTAACAGTATATATATATACACAAAATACATACACCTACAACCTCTCCATCAATGAATTAAATCATAGAATAGAATAAGGATAAAGAACAAAAATAAAATAAAGAAAAAAGCTAGAACCCTACCCAAAAAGTTCTTCTTTGATTGCAACTTCTTTTTTTTTTTTTTTCCTTCTCTTTCAATCTCTCTCCCACACACACAAAAGGCACAGTTTATCTTACAAATACCTCTGAGTTTCAACAACAGGAACAAAATTGTCAACAGAATGATGGTTTTCTGGGAAAAAAGGAGGTGGTCGTGGCCTCTGAGGTACAGACTGCCTATGATCATTGAAGGGTGAATCTGAAGGCCTACCCCAATAAACAAAGCAAAAGTCGTTAGATACTCAAAATAAACTGCAATAGAAGACCATAAGTCTTAAAAATGCTATTTGTCATGTGGAACAAGTGATAGAACGATTAGAATAAAATTGATAGATGGGTGAAGGGAAATGCCGTCCACACACAGATAATTTAGTAGAATGATTCAATTAATAATAGAACACACCCAGTACGAAATAAATTAAAAAAACACAATGACTTTTAGGATGCAAGTACAGTAATTCTGAATAAATTATACGAACCTGCCAGAACGTGTAATAACCTGCATATATACAGAATTCTTTTTCGGGTCCACAAGGCCAGAACTTATATGGAAACTTTAAGAAGATCTTCGTGTACACCATCACATCACATTTCTCAATGGCCTCCATTTTCCACCTCTGTTTCATAATTTTATTCATTTGCTAATTTTCGAGTATATGATAATAGCAATAAAGGAGAAGATGATGCCAGCAAGCATGTTTGATTGGGTGGATTAGAGTATGGGATTGGGATTATTAATCCGTGGGTCCAATTATCCTATGTTTGTTTTAATATTTTAGTTTAGGATTATTAATCCAATCGATAATTAATCCAACAAATTTGTAGGATTATTAGTAATGGGGTAGGGGTGGGATTATTAATCCAATGGATATTAATCCAATTGGATAGTGAATACTACACTAATTTAATAAAATTATTAATACTTCACTATTAGTCTTGTGAATCAAACATGACCTAAAAGTACTGTATATATTTTAAAATTATGTGAAGATGTTATACATGTGCATTGGTTCAGCAACTTCCTGCAAAGAATTTCTAGGCACAGAAGCTCAACCATTTAAACAATCCATAATACATATTTAGCATTGTTATTAGTAACAGATTATTCAACATTCATGGACATTGATATAACATAATCATGCTTTGGTGGTTGCCATATCAAATTAATTAAATGTTAACAGTTATGTATTCTATTTAAATTGATTTAAAAAAAAATTCATTGAGCGTATATATCTATATATATATTTGGGCAAAATCCATTTTACTGACCGAATAGCACTTTACCTTCATATCTTTTAAAAATAGCCACATACCTCCCATATGGTTTTGAACTAAAATGCTACAGTTATACTTTTCATCCAAACTAACAGAGAGTCTATTTCACATGCATATTTTGAGAGTGAAGAAGGGAAAAAAAAAATTAGTCAAAGTTAAATTTCAATGTAAGAAGACGAAATGAACCTTGTTTTATCTTTTTATCTAAATTTCTTATTTAATAACACTTTAAATTAAATATATATATTATATATATAATTAAAATAATTTAACTACCTTAATTTATTATTATAAAAATTAATCATCAAACTACTTTAATCTAGTTTTCAATTTTAACCTCAATTTTTTATTTAACAACATTTTAAAATAAACATAAACATACATATATTAATTGGAACTGGGCCGTATGCTTCTTAGGCACAAGAGTTGCAATCAATGACACAATATATTAATTGTGTCTACACTTAAGTATCCATTAAATTCAATGAATTTTTTTTTTTTTTTTTTTTTGGTGGGCAAATTCAATCACAAACCTTATCAGTATCACTGCAAGAAACCGAGGATGATGAAACTGCAGATGTATGTTGCGTAGCCCTCTCCACCATCTTCAGGTGAAATTCCTGGGAAAGAACATGATGAAGGAATATTTTAGCCACACAAAGTGGCAAGAGATTTTATTTGCACAAGATATGGCCCAAACTTAGACTCAAAACAATGATATTTGTACATGCACAAATGCACAAGCAGTACACGAGTTTGAGCACGCACTTAAAACTCTAGCAATTGAGGAGTGCTTCTTTTTGGGAGTAACGATGACGGAGCTTTAGAGAATACATTAACTTTTAATTTAGGCCAACATTAACATTATCAAAAGAGATAACAACAGTATAAATTACCTCCAAAGCAGAGCCACAAGCTATTATGACAAGATGAGCTTCATCAGGTTGTCAATGTCAATGGTTATTTCCTCCAAACAAAAAAAATATATATATATCATAACCAAATCTTTCAAAGGCTATCATAAATAATAATTTACCATTTGTATTGCTAATCGGTGCTTGTTCATTCAAGCACTTAGTGCCAAACAATAACGTTAACAAAGTGATATATGTAAGAGTTTTTCCTAAATATGGCTTAATGTGGCTTATGCATGATTATACTAGATTCATCTCATTAAGTAAGATACATGTACATCAATTAGATGGTGACTAATTATTGATGAATGCACCTATATATTCAATGTATAGAAGACTAATGCTAATGCATTGAATGTGATGGATTCATTATGAATGAATCTTAAAGATGTACATTGAATGTGATGGATTCATTATGAATGAATCTTAGAGATGCATTATGTATCTGTTATGAATATGTAAGATACATTAATCTATCTAATGAATTCATTAATATAGAAGATGCATTATGTATCATGAATGTATAAGATACATTAATCTATTTAATGAAGTTCATTGAATGAATGGATTCTTTGATGGGAAAAATACTAGTATAAATAGTGTAAGGTCCCAAACCACACTCTCCATCAAAAACTCAAGTTGTCACCACAAGAAGGCTCACATCGCCTAGAGAGAAAGAAGTGGTTTGAAGATTTTAGACAAGTCAAGAACTTAAAGATCAAGGTCTTCCATTCAAGGTTTCTCTTTCTTGCAAGAGGATTTCATACTATCATGGATCAAGGTATGTATTTACTTAAGTTGTATAGTAGAAATTCATATAGTTTTCATGTATAGAATTGAATCCTTAATGGTTTTTAGTTTATGTTTTGCAAAGTTTTCTATCAATTGGTATCAGAGCGAGGTTCTCAATTTTGATGCATGAAACGTATAAGTATGAATTTCATTTTTATGATGATGTTTGGTGTAACAAGTGCAAAACCTTGATTTACACTTGTCCAATTTTATCTTTATTTTTGGTCAATCTTTTATTCTATTGATATTAAAATAAAAATTGAAAATTATTGAACAAGTGGTAATTAAGATAATGTTTTATGCACTTATAATGTTTTGTTACACACCTTATGAGTTGAAACATTGTTGATCAGCCCAACGGAGGTTCAACACTAAGTATGTTTGAACAACCGAGATGATTAGTATAATAAATATAGCAATACGTTTTTCTGCCCAACGGTGATAAACTTCTCACGTTCTTTAGTTAATAAAATAAAATAAGAGACATTTGAGTTTTTCTGCCCAACGGTGATAAACTCGTTACGATCTTAATGATTATTTTATTTTATTTTATGTTGTTTATTTTTATTAGTCATCTCATTTACTTTTATGAATTGTTAAAATATATTGTTATTCGGCCCAACGGAAGGATAACTTGATTTCGTATCTAACTAATTATGTTTTATAGTTAGATATATTTAACTTGTGGTGTTATTTTTATGAGATGTGAAAAGTAGTTTTCTTGATTATATTATGTAATGGATATTATGTGTTTGCAGCATTGAATCCTACTGCCATTAATAGTTACTTGTCTGGTATTGAAGCTTTGAGTGGAACTAATTTTAAGAAATGGAAGGAACAAATTGGAATTGTTTTGGGAATTATGGATTTAGACTATGCATTAAGAGAGCCAGCTCCTACAAAGCCTAATGATACAAGTTCTAAGGAACACATGGCTTTATATGAAAAATGGGAACGCTCTAATCGCTTAAGTCTAATGATTATGAAAGGCTCAATTACGCCTGCAATTCAAGGAGCAATCCCTGTTTCTGAAAGTGCAGTGAGCTATATGAAATCTATTGAAGAACAATTCATTGGAACTTCCAAATCTCTTGCTAGTACTCTCATGATTAAAATGATGACAATGAAATATGATGGTTTGAGTGGTGTTCGTGAACATATCTTAAAGATGAATGACATGGCCTCTCAATTAAAGGGAATGGACATGGAAATTTCTGAAGGTTTTCTTGTTCATTTCATTATGACTTCTCTTCCTGCGCAATTTGGTCCTTTTAAGATCAATTATAATACGCAGAAAGATAAGTGGAAGATGAGTGAGTTAATTGCCATGTGTGTTCAAGAAGAAGAGAGGCTTAAAGCTGAAAAGCCTGATATGGTTCACCTTACCACCTTGGGTCCAACCAAAAAGATTTTCAAGAAAGGCAAAAGTAAGAAGAAGAAGAATGCAAATGATGAAACTCACAAGGCTAATGAAGAAAATAAGATTCGATGCCATTTCTGTCGAAAGAAAGGTCACATAAGAAAGGACTGTTCAGGTTTTAAAAGTTGGTTGGACAAGAAAGGTAACACAATGCTTTGTGTCTTATGAATCCCTTTTGGTAGATGTTCCACCAAATTCTTGGTGGATTGACACTGGTGCAAGTATTCACATAACAAATTTCATGCAGGGATACCTTACAAGTTAGAAACTAAATAAAGAAGAACGAACCATTACGGTTGGGAATGGAATAGAAGTGGACGCTGAGGCTATTGGCACCCTCCATCTAATTTTAGACTCTGGTTTCATTTTAGATTTAGTAAACACGGTTTATGTTCTTGTTTTTACTAGAAACCTAATTTCTGTTTCACAACTTGATTCCTGTGGTTATGAATTTAAGTTTGGAAATAATGAAGTCTCTTTATTCCACAATTCTCATATGATTGGTTCTGGTATTTTATATGGTAACCTTTATTCATTGAATTTGGATTCCACTTATGCACAATCTCTTTTATCCTTTAATGTAAATGACTTGGTAAATAAAAAGAGAAAGCGAGTGAATGAAAATTCATCCATGTTGTGGCATAAGCGTTTGGGCCACATATCAAGAGAAAGGATGGAACGTCTTATTAAAGACAGAATTTTAAGTTCACTTGATTTTTCTGATTTTAGTACTTGTGTGAATTGCATTAAAGGAAAATACACAAAGACAAAGAAAAAGGGTGCTACTAGGACTACTGAATTATTAGACACAATTCACACTGATATATGTAGTCCCTTTACTGTTTCAACTATTTCTGGGCATAAATATTTTATTACTTTTATTGATGACTTTTCTAGATATACTTATGTGTATCTTATTCGTGAAAAATCAGAAGCACTGAATATGTTCAAACTCTATAAAGCTGAAGTTGAAAATCAACTTAACAGACGGATTAAAAGTGTAAGATCTGATAGAGGTGGTGAATATTATGGTAGATTCACTGAGTCGGGTCAAAATCCAAGTGCTTTTGCTTTATTTTTGGCTGAGAATGGTATTGTTGCTAACTACACAATGCCTGGTACACCTGAGCAAAATGGTGTAGCTGAGCGACGAAACCGTACTCTTTTGGACATGATGAGAAGCATGATGAGTAACTCTTCTTTGCCAGATTACTTGTGGGGTGAAGCTTTAAAAACTGTTGTACATGTTCTTAATAGGGTTCCTAGTAAGGCTGTGCCTGTAACTCCTTATGAGTTGTGGGTTGGTAGGAAACCTAATTTGAATTATTTACATGTATGGGGTTGTCCTGCTGAAGCAAAAATTTTCAACCCACAAATAAAGAAATTAGACCCTAGAACTATAAGTTGTTATTTCATTGGATATCCTGAGAGATCAAAGGGTTTTAGATTCTATTGTCCCACTCATAGCACAAGAATTGTTGAAACTAGAAATGTCGTGTTCTTAGAGGATGAAAACATTAGTCGGAGTATGAATCTCAAAAATATTTCTTTGGAGGAAAATCGTGATTTTACGCCTTCCACGATTATTCAAGAAAATGTTGTACCTGAACCTATTGGTACACAAGAGATTTCTCACATTGGAAAAGAGGTTGTCCCAGTTGCAGAACAACCTTTACGCAGATCACAAAGAGAAAAGAAACCAGCCATATCAGATGACTATGAGGTTTACCTAAATGAGTGTGATATAGGCTTGGAGAACGATCCTGTTTCTTATGCCCAAGCCATGAAAAATGGAAATGCAACTCAATGGTTAAATGCCATGAAAGATGAGTTAAAATCCATGAAAGACAACAATGTCTGGGATCTTGTAGAATTGCCTAAGGGAGCCACAACTGTTGGATGCAAATGGGTTTTTAAAACCAAGCGTGATCCTAAAGGCAATGTCGAAAGATACAAGGCCAGATTAGTTGCTAAAGGATACACTCAAAAAGAAGGGATAGACTATAAGGAAACTTATTCTCCTGTTTCTAATAAAGATTCCTTGAGAATAGTCATGGCCGTAGTAGCTCATTATGATTTAGAGTTACATCAAATGGACGTTAAAACAGCTTTTTTGAATGGTGACTTGCATGAAGTGGTCTACATGGACCAACCTGAAGGTTTTCAGGATGAAAGCAAGGAAAATATGGTTTGTAGGCTTAAGAAGTCCATATATGGTCTAAAGCAGGCATCTCGACAATGGTATCTTAAATTTCATGAAGTTCTCACCAAATTTGATTTTAAGGATAATGTGGTTGATCAATGTGTCTACCTTAAAATCAGTGGGAGCAATATCTGCATTATAGTTTTGTATGTTGATGATATATTGCTTGCTAGCAATAATTTGCAAATGATACATGAGACAAAGAAATTCCTTATAAGAAATTTTGAAATGAAAGATCTTGGTGAAGCCTCTTTTGTCATTGGGATAGAAATTCACCGAGATAGGTCTCGTGGTATTTTAGGATTGTCCCAAAGAGCTTATATCGAAAAGGTTCTTAAAAGGTTCAACATGCAGAACTGTTTTGAATTTTAGTGTCCCAAAAATAATTTAGAAAGGGAACAAATGAAAGAAATTCCTTATGCCTCTGCAGTTGGGAGCATTATGTATGCTCAAGTTTGTACACGTCCTGACATAGCATTTGTAGTTGGTATGCTTGGTCGATACCAAAGCAATCCCGAACTTGATCATTGGAAAGCAGTTAAGAAAGTGTTGCGATATTTACAAGGCACTAAGGATTACATGCTCACTTATCAAAGAACAGACAGCCTTGAAGTGGTTGGTTATTCAGATGCTGATTATGCTGGATGTAAAGACACTCGAAAGTCCACTTCTGGGTACATTTTTATGCTTGCTAATGGACCCATTTCATGGAAGAGTCATAAGCAAACTCTGACAGCTTCTTCCACTATGGAGGCAGAGTTCATAGCATGTTATGAAGCCACATGTCATGCAGTATGGCTAAAGAATTTCATATCTCGATTACAATTTGTCGATTCAATTTTGAAGCCCTTACAGATTTACTGTGATAATGATACTGCTGTGCGGTTCTCCAATAATAACAAAACTTCAGGAGGATCAAAGCATATTGATATCAAGTATCTAGTTGTTAAAGAAAGGGTTCTGAATCAGACTGTTTCCATCTCTCATATTGGTACTATACTCATGTTAGCAGATCCTTTAACTAAAGGTCTCACACCTAAGCTCTTTCAAAAACATGTTGCTGTAGACACCCCATTTTTGACCGACCTTAAGACTCGGACGTCACCGATTGAGCACTCGGTGGTGTTGCATATCGTGCTCATTCAGAAGTCTCAGAGTCGTGGCCGTGAGCCCTGCCTCCGGACTTCCGAACCCTCTTCTGTGCCTTGTCTCGGTTTGCGAACCAGACTCGGTTTCCTTTGTTTCTCTCCCTGAGGGGAGGGAGAGGTCTCATAGACCATCTCTCAGTGGCCGTAGGCCATTTTGCCCATTTCGGAGCCCGGTTCCCAGTTTTCGGAGCCGTCAGGCCGTGCGCCTCGGTTCGGGACCGCCTAACCATCTCCGATTCCTCCGGTTTTTGGCATACATCTTATTTACTCCCTTTTGAGGGACACTGGGGTCCGAGAGACCCACTTCGTGGCCGAATGCCACTTTCGATGCTTAACAGCCTATTTTCGGGACCCCGAACTGCGTGTTTTGGCCCCGAGCATTCGTTTTGCATCGGTTTTCGTTCATTTTTGGCAGGTACCTCTGTTTTATCACCAAGAAGGTCACTGAAGGGTGGGAGGCCAACAATTGTCTCAGCAACCAGTTATGCTCCTCCGGCGCCCTCCGACGCCCGTTTTTCTCACTTCCGGGCCAATGTTGAACACCCTATGAGCATTTTCTTCAAGCCCAAACCACATATTTGTGTTGTACACACATGGGAGGACCCTAAAAGTCCATGGCCGGCCAGTAATTCCATCTTTCACTTTTGAACCTCTTTGAAAAGTGGCCTATTCTCTCTCCTGTTTTAGAGTTGCCAATTTTGAACCACAAGGTCTTGTTGAGCACACATGGGAGGACATCTTTCTCCTATGGCCGGCCAGAAAATCTTCTTGAGCTTTTTGACCCTTGGCCGGCCGGCCATAGGGGGTGGCCGGCCGGCCACCTGCAACAAAAGTACCTAGTCGGCCATGTTCCTTGGGATGTGTGCTTTACAGCTGTATAGCTGTTTTCTCCCAAAAATATCTGTATCCGGGGGAAGACTTGAGGAGGGAAACTTGGTGTCATTTCCCTCCACTTTTTCTCCTCTCCTCTTGCCTTTATAACCAGCCTCCAAGACTGGTTTTAGGGTTACAAAAATTTCCCTAAGGGCCTTGCATACATCTCTCTCTATTTCTCTCTCATTTTCTCTCAAAATCCTTAAGTTTCTACCCCTTTTCTTCATCACTACCAAGCACCACCACCACCACTCCATTCCAGCAGCAAGGAGAGGTTTTTCAGAGGCTTAGAAGCAACATCCCTTGGTCCTAAAGGCAGCAAAGAATAGTCTTCAAGGGTAAGTTCACATTTCCCCTCTTTTAGCTCATTTTTGCACCATTTTTCTAGCTTATTTGCTTACTGTTTTGGGCTCCGACCCTAACTGAAAATAGGCCTTTTTCGAGCCATTCTTCATGTTTGATCAAGGGCTCAACCCTGTTTGAGCCCTCCATTTGGTACTTGCTTCAATACCCCTTGGTATGTCACATTTTTGCATGAAATTTCTAGCCCATGTGTGATCTATTTTCGAGCATAATGTAAACTGTAAGTGGGCCTATGTTGAGCCCCTCTTCGACATTGAAGAAGGGCTCAACCATTTTTGGGCCCCCTATCTTGCACTTACTTCATAATCCCCCTATTTACTGTAAATTTGCATGATTTTTTTGGCCTATATGTAAATTGTTTTGGAGTGTGTCATGAACTGTGAGTGGGCTTATTTTGAGTCCCTCTACAACATTGTAGAAGGGCTCAACACTGTTGGGGGCCTCCATGTTGTACTTACCATTATACCCCTCTTTGGCCCCCATTTTTGCATGCCTTTTTGGCTTATCTAGCTTCTGTTTTCGGCCATGATCAGAACTGAAAATGGCCATATTTTGACCTTATTGGAATGTTTCATTAAGGGTCTTTGGCCATTTGATGTATATTTGGTCTACTTCATGTTATACCCTCTTGTGGCCTCAATCTTGCATTGCATTTTGAGCATGTTTTCATACTGATTTGAGGCTTGTCATCTACTGTAAATGTTCATATTTTTAGTCCCTCTTCAGTGTTTTAGAAGGGTATTTTTCCATTTGGGCACAGCATCTGTCACTTGTTTCATTGCCTCCCTTGCGGAGCCATTTTTGTATGCCATTTTTGCCCTACTTGTGCTTGCTGTTTGGCCATGTCTTGTACTGTAAAAATGTGAGTTTTGGGGCTTCCTTGCTTCTGCCTTTTCATGTCATGTATCAATTATGCATGTATAGTATAGCTGTAGGCCATTTTATGCATTGAAATCCATGTTTCGGGATCATTTAGTGCATCGGGTATCACTTCGCTTTGTTTCGGGGCTGTTTTGCCCCTCATTTTACCATTGATTTTTGCATGTTTGCATATCATATTCCATGTCTTTGCCATGTCCCATTAGAGTGGCATTTCGGTGCCTGAGGGTCCGTTCTCGGTTTGCGTGCCCGCGGACGCGCACTTCGAGGTGCCTTGTTTTCATCTGATGGCCTCCTATGTGAGTGTGGCTGAGGCTCTCTCATGTTGGTGTAAGCCCATTATTGCATTGCGTATGCCATTTCACCCATAGCATTGTGTATGCCCAGTTGTATATTACCTCGTATAGCGTGTATGCCATTCCATGACATTGTGTATGTTAGGGTTGCATATTAGCTGCATTTCATGCATATCATGCATATTGCAACGTGTTCGGGATAGGAGTTAGCCCGGGCACGGGAAACGAGGCACGTTTCGTACTCCGAGCGACGGAACGAGTCTCAATTCCCAGTCACCGAAGCTCGGATTATCCATGATGGAGTTAGGTTTTGCTAGCATCATATGCATTCATCCTATATTGAGTTGTGCAATCGGCTCCTCGGCCATCATGCATCGAGATGCGTGATTGGTGGCACGAGGATCGAGGCATGCATATATTTGTGAAATGCATTGCTATGCCCCTTTCCTGCTCTCTGTTGCAGCAAAAATGAAGAGAATCAGCAACTTTTCGGAGTCTGGCACGCATCGAGAGAAACATTGCAAACAGAGGCTAAATTGGGCATCCCAATGGATTTTGCGGCAAAAAGCCCAAAACATGCATCACTTCATTATCTGGAGCGGAGTCAAGGCAGTCCTGGCTTGCATGCCAGTTTACACGCTTTCTTAAATTTGTTAATTAATTAGGAATGTATATTATTCGGACTGTAATATTCTTTATTCGGACTGTATTATTCATTCGACCCTCTGCGCCGAGGGCATAATGTAATAAGTGTGGGGTGAGTGTGATGTATGTCTTCCAACCCCACGTCTTTCTTCCCTTTTATTTACCGCTTATGATGGTTAGATAGGGCATATTTCAATTAGCATACAGTATAACAGCATGTTTGCATCATTCATCTGTTTTGCACGCACCGGGCTCGGCGCATCATACAAACTGCATTGTATTTCAATTCCAAATTGAATACGTGTTAGTGTAGCATTCCATATGCCATGTTTAGAATAGCCGAGCCTGCTATAGTTGCATTCTTGCATGTGTTGCATTAGGCAATTCTGTGTATTTAGGATCATGCATGATTTCTAATCAGTTTCTGTTTTGGCTTGGAGTACTCGTTAAGTGAGTTTTATGCTTTAGCATCCTTGCATGCGTGTGAGTGACTGCCATGAATAGCATGCTTACCATGAAGCTATTGTGCTTATGTGATATAACTGCCTGAATGCCTGTGGGTGAAGGTTGGGTTACTTATTGGAACAATTCATCAAAGTTGTTTTAAGCCCACTAGATAGTGGCAAAATCATGTTTTAAGCCCACCTGAGGGTGGCAAAATCCACGTCTTAGCCTAACTGAGGGTAGCACCATCAAACCATTTTCAAACAAACAAACATGAATGCTTTGTTCCAATTCAGGCGACCCAGTCTATACTTGTATGCTGTGCGCATCACATAGTAAACCTAGGTAATAACCGGAATAAGAACTCACAATGTTTTCAAAATAAGATATCATGGTTAGTAGAGGCCGGTCTTTGACAGGGCGAGCGGGGGTGCTCACGAAGTGACCTTCCCAATCGTACCCAAGTTCCGAGCCGAGGCAACTTTGGTGATGACGGACACGTGGCCTTCGCACCGAGTCAGGTTTCCTAAATTTCCCAAAAAATAAAACATTTAGGTGGCGACGACTCTGTATCTGGCAAAGCAGTCCATGTTTGGCACTTCTTCAAAAAATCTGTTTCTCAAAACGATTTGCCAGTTGGACTCTTGGTTCAAGATTAAGAACCGTGACCCAAATCGGACCGAGATTTGGAACTGTGGAGCGAGGTCCCCGCGGGCTTGTTACAGTTTCTGGCGACTCTGCTGGGATTTAGAGAACTTGACTCGAACTCATGATATCTGGTTTTGACTACACTTGTGTGTTTCTTTGCATTGCATTTGCATTGGTGCGCCTAGGACACGTGTTTGCCATCTGCCATTCCCGAACGATTTGCCGGAGGCTTGTCTTGTCAAGCATGTCCATAAGGCTGATCGGTTCGGGCTCTGACAGCATGGGAACACAAACCCGGTTTTACCGGGGCACCCTTTTTGACCATTCGACTAGTGCATATTCGGATCCATAGTGACCATTCCAAACTAGGACAGGTTGCTTACCCGTTTATAGGTTGTTTGAAAACCGCTGTGTGCGTAGTAAACCCTAGTCCTGACAAAATAGGACAGGGAAACCTTACCCCAACATAGGGGTGTTTTTGGCTCTCACTTATCTGTTATGTGCTTTAGAGTGCGTCTCTACAGGAATGCATGTATCAGTCTATGAGTTTGGGCATCAGGCCTGCGGGCATCAGTCAGTATCTGAGAATCAGTTGTCTGCGGATATCGGATTCAGTTTTAGGGAACAGTGATACAAGAACAGTGATCAGTGATTGAGGACAGTGTTATTTTCCGCTTATCAACTGTGTGTTGTATGCCCGACTGTGTGTTGTGTATATTAATTTAAGCTGTTATGCTGCCCGTTTATCTGGTTATTTATTTCCTTTTCGCTTTATTGTCTTTTTGCTAGGGCAGTTTTTAGCACGATTGCTTCCGAACCAGTAGATATCCCCAAGCACTTTGGACACGAGGTCGCCGACTCAATCGATCCGAGGATCTGGTTGACGGACATCCAGTGTTCCACTCTCTACCCCCAATTATCAGAAGAAGGCCGAGGAGGCGCAGTGTGTCAGAACAGGGATTACCGGGACAGAGGGCTACTTTGACAGTAAACAGTCAGGTTGAGATTTCTGTGTCTGCCATAGAGATACATTTACCGGTCATTTAGATGGAACAGCAGAATACATCAGGGATGGAGGCGATGATGCGCCAGGTGCAAGAGAGCATGAGATAGATGCAAGAGGATGCCATCCGCCAAGCGGAATTTTCTAAACAACAAGCCGCAGTCATGGCCCAGCAGGCCGAGCTGATTACTAGGCTGCAATAGCAGAATGCAGCATCTGCTTCACATCAGGTCCCTCCTCCACCAACGGCTCCACTACCCGAGCAGGCACCTATTGGTCAGAATACCCTGCCAAACCCTCAGAATACCCTCCCGAACACCCAGAACACCCTACCCAATGTCCAGAATATCCAAGAGGACACCAACCTTCCAACGGGGCTGGCTCCGCCCCGCTTCTGCCTCAACTGTCCAAGAATCTTACACCCAACCACCCGGACTCTCCATTCGAGTTCGGTAGATCATACAGCTCTAAAACTGAGTAAGTTGGAGAAGCTTTTCAAGAAATCGCAGGGGGTGAAGGCCATCCCAGACATCGAAGATGGGTACACCGACGTGGCCGTAACATTGCCAGACAGATTCAAGATGCCACAGATTGATCGTTTTGATGGGTCAGGGGATCCTATGGTCCATCTTCCGGCTATTTTCAGACATCCTGAGGCCAATGGGCCTAACCCGACCACAAAAGCTTTCCTGTTTGGCCGAACTTTGTCGGGTGTGGCGCCATTTGGTACGCGAAGTTAGAAGATGACGTGAAAGAAGCTGGGATGAGATGGCTGAGGCCTTCGTTGCACAGTACTCGTACAATACACAGATCGAGATTACAACCCGTGATCTCGAAACGACGAGGCAGGCAGGAACCCAAGGAGTCTTTCTCCGATTTTGTAACTAGATGGAGGGCAAAGGCGTCGATGATGACTTGAGGCCTACAGACAAAGATCAAATCCGGATGATTGTGCGCAATCTCCAACCGAAACTCATGCAGAAGATTGATCGTACTCCCTTTTCCTACCTTCTCAGATTTACACGAGATGGGGGTACAGATCGAGGATGCGATGAAGCAAGGTCTGATCGACCAGGACCGGGAGCAGCCCGAAGGACATTTCAACCGTAATAACAACGCAGGCCCGAGTGGCGCTGCAAACAACACACGAGCTTCAGAAGTGGTATGGTCACCACCACTCCCCCTCCCACCAAGGCCCGCGACGGCCACACCTTTTCCAGTACATCCGGGAGTAATACCAAACCCCGAGATTTCAGCCCAGAGGCCAAAGAACCTTTACCCCCTCTATATGCCCCTGTCCAAAGCTCTGGGGGTGTTAATCAGGAAGAAGCATTTGACACCCCTGAGAGCCGAGGCCACTGCCAAATCCACTCCTCCCTCTCATGACCCAGCAAAGTACTGCGCGTATCACAACAGCACGGTCATGACACCGACCGCTGTTTCAGATTGCGTCATGAGATCCAGGATCTTATTGACAAGCAGGTGATCGCGCCTCCCGAAAAACCCAACGTCACAACAAATTCCTCTCCCACCACATAACCAAGCCCCTCCTCCCAACAGAGTCAATTTCATCCAAACTGGGGTCGTGTCCTACGATCCTAGTATCTATATTACTCCCTCTCACCTACCCAAGCCGGAGGTGATCCTTCCTGACTGCACTGACTTGTGCATGATGGACGCCTCCACAACCCAATCTAAGCCAGTGGTGGTGACCACCGAAGATGGAACAGGGCAGGTTTCAGAGGAGAGCAGAATTGTTGAGTCTGGGATGGAACAGCCTGGGAATATGCTGAGGAGCTATGATCCAGCGAATATATCTTATCAGTGGGCCAGTCTGAGCTGAGTGTGGGGCTGCCAGAAAAAGCTGAACTGTGCATGATTCGGGGGGACAGACTTGAACAAGGGCAGATGATCTGACAACAGTGGAAGGGGACTTTGCCAACTTCAGTTCTTCAACGACCAAAATCAGGGGATGCTGCAATCAACTGGTTCGACTATGAGGAGTCGGCAGAAGTTACCGGATGGTTAGATGATCAGCCAGACGTTGCAGAATTTCAATCAGAACAGGGCCCGGCAGGGCGAGAGTATCAATGATGGCCGGAAGGGCCGAGAGGTCAGAATCCACCGCCGGAGGCGCCGGCGTTAAGAATTTCGCTCAGAATTTGGGGATTGTAAATACAGGGAATATTGAACAAACCAGCTGTACTGACGCAGTTGGAACAACAAAGGTTTGACGATTCCGAGAGAATCAGAAAAGCTAAGGCATGTGGGGGTCGAAAGTGCTGTGTGCACAGGAACAGGAAATGCTGCGGGCATAAAGACTGAAGTGCTGCGAGTACGATCATACCGGAGCCGGACAGGTGTCTGTCGGCTGCCGACGGAATGTGGTGGGAAGACGATGACTTATGTCTGCCCACACAGAAGATTGGGGAAGTAACCAACCAGATGATACCTGGTATATTGACGAGATCGCTCATATGACCAGAAGTGGACGATATTTCAAGCCCCAACTGAGACCAACCTGAGGCATCTGGGAAAGACAAGGAAGCAGAAGCAGAGAAACAGAGAGAAACAGATTGAAGAAGAAGCTGTGCTCAAGCAATATTGAAGAAGATACAAGCAGATATCTCCATCTGGGGACTGCTTATGGCATCGAGGGTGCACAGACAGGCCGTCCTATCTGCCATGGACAAGGCCAAACTCTCTATAGACACTACACCAGAGCAGCTGGTTGGGTTGGTTTTTCCGGGAGGAGGTTCCCCGGCATTAACCTTTTCAGACAGGAATTACGCCTGAGGGCACAAACATAAAAACCCTCTACGTTTCCGTGGAATGTAGAGATAAATGGATACCGGTGGTACTTGTTGATACCGGGGTCCGCCATCAATGTCTGCCCAGTCAGAACAGCATATGCAGTTGGGTTGAAGCCGCGGACTTCACACCAACCACTCAGGTGATCAAAGCTTACGATAATACTAGCAGGGAAGTGATGGGGACTGTCAAGATTCAAACCAAGGTTGGTCCAGGACAACACGACATCGAATTTCATGTCTTGGACGTTCCGCAACCTTCAACTACTCTTGGGGCGGTCCGTGGCTGCACAAGTAAAGGCAGTAGTCTCTTCCACTCTACATCAGATGGTGAAATACCCTATGGAAAGGGAGTAGCCACTGTGTTCGGGAACTCATCAATCCATCCGCCTCCGGAGGTATCTACGCCGGTCCTAGAAATTCGAGCATGGCACAGAGGACGTATTCTTATCAGGATTCACTTTGGCTGAGGCCCGGGTAGTAAGAATATATGGCTGTGAATGAAGGGGTGTACGTCAGTGCTCAATCGTTACCTCATGAACAAGCTCAACAATCCCCGGGATGGGATTAGGAAGGAGCGGCAGGAAAGGAGTCGCTGCGTTGGCCGAAGTGCCACACAACCCGCATACCTTTGGACTGGGTTATCTGCCCACCAAAGAGACTGGGTGAAGGAAAGGAAAAAGAAAATGCCGGTAGAGCCAGAGCGAAGCAGGCTGGGAAGCCTTTTGAACTAATACACAGGCCCATTCAGGGTACCCTGAACGGACGCTTCGTCCGGGAGGGGGAGGACTTTCCATTTTGCGGCTTCCCAGAGCCGTGGATAAACGCGGAGAAGAAGCGCGTCCCAGGCTTCGAGATCTTCTTTGACTTACAACTATCCGGGGATGACGTTGCCACAGAGCAGACAGACCCACCAGCTGAGGTTGAACAGTGTAAAGCAGGGGATCCTGAGGGCACAGAATTTGAAATGGGGGTAGCGCTGGCATGTCTACTCTCTGATCCTCCGATCGACCAGAGTGCTTGGGGATAACTTCGGGTTTCCATGATGGGGGATGAAACGGCTGCGAGCCAACAGCAGAGATCTTGATGCATCTAATGCACATTCTCACTTTCACTTGGCAATACGAGGAGGGATTTTTGTCCAGCAGCACCGGGTCAGGTAGTGAGCGGAATCTGATTCCACCGAATCTTGTGAGTCGGAATCAGGTTCCAGCTCGACTGAGTCTGAGTCTGGTACTCCTGGGATGTTAACCGGATGCCACAGTCCTGTCTAGGTCGTCTTTTTTCCTTTTCATTTGAGTTGTTGTAAATGAATTGGACGATTTGGATGAACTTAATGAGAACGAGGTGAATGTGGTTTCCGAGTATTTCTCTGTGCCCTTGATTTATTGTATTAATTCAGACTTTCAAAACTTTGATGAAAACGACGAGGACGAAGTTCCTCCGTTTTGCAACGTTTAATGAGCAAGAGCAAGAGATTTGATTTTTAAACCATTAATGATGAAATGAAATCACCGTGAACATTGGTACTGAGGAGGACCGCGGCTGGTCCAGATCGGGTCCACGTTGTCTTCGGAGGAACGCGAGCGCTTAGTCGCTTTATTAAAAGATTTCAAAGATGTTTTGCGTGGTCCTACGAAGACATGCCTGGAATCGATCCTGAGATTGTACAGCATCGGATCCCCCTTGACCCCGAGGCCCGACCTGTCAAGCAGAAACTCAGAAGGATCCGCCGGATTGGGCTCTTGATTAAGGAAGAGGTCACCAAGCAAATCGACGCAGGCTTCCTGCTGGTATCTGAATATCCCGATTGGGTTGGCCAACATTGTTCCGGTGCCGAAGAAAGATGGCAGGATCGGGGTGTGTGTAGACTTCAGGGATTTGAACACAGGGCTAGTCCGAAGGACGACTTTTCCTTACCGCACATCGATGAGTTGGTAGACTTCACAGCAGGGCATGCATTGCTCTCATTCATGGATGGCTTCTCAGGATACAACCAGATAGTGATGGCACCAGAAGACGGGAAAAGACTGCATTCACCACCCCGTGGGACGGACATACTGCTACAGGGTAATGCCGTTTGGGGTGAAGAACGCTGGAGCTACTATTATCAACGGGCCGCGACCACAATTACATGATATGATCCACAAAGAGGTTGAGGTGTATGTGGACGACATGATTGTCAAGTCCAAGGAAAGAGAGGGCACTACAACGCCTTGCATAAGTTTTTTTCAAAGGATCAGGGAATCCGGTTGCGGCTAAACCCTCAGAAAATGTACATTTGGTGTTACAGCGGGAAAAAATGCTGGGGTTTCTGATTACACAAAGAGGCATCGAGGTCGATCCTTCCAAAATCAAGGCCATCTTAGAAATGCCACACCAAGGACTGAAAAGGAGGTGCGAGGCTTTCTGGGTAAAGTGCAATTCATAAGACGGTTTATTTCAAAATTAACCTTGACTTGTGAACCACTTTTGGCCTCCTGAAGAAAGGCAAAAAGTTCCAATGGGACGGCCGATGTCAAGCGCATTTGAACAGATTAAAGAATATTTACAGAAACCGCCCGTTGTTGTCACCGCCAGAACCAGGGAAACCGTTGATTTTGTATCTGTCAGTAACTGAAACTACAATGGGCTGCATGCTTGCACAAGAATCAGAAGACAAGGTGGAGAGAGAGCCATCTACTATCTCAGCAAGAAGATGCTGGAGTATGAGACCCGATATACACCGCTGGAAAAGGCTTGCTTAGCTCTGGTATGGGCTACCAGGAAGCTGCGCACTACTGTTAGCTCACTCTGTAATGTTGGTTTCACGACTTGATCCATCAAATATCTCTTCGAGAAACCAGCGCTTACGGGTAGGCTAGCTCGTTGGTTGCTGTTGCTCTCCGAATTTGATCTCACGTACGTGACACGCAAGTCAGTGAAAGGAAGAGCAGTGGCAGAGTTCCTTGCCGACCACCCGGTTGAGGGGGATGAAGCAGTTGAGTACCTGTTCCGGATGAATCAATTCTGCATATCGACGATGAGAAACTTGGACGATGTACTTTGACGGAGCATCAGAGCGTCAATCAACATGGGGATGGGATAGGAGTGTGCTGATAGCACCCGACAATTCCCGTATCCCTCTCGCTTCAAATCCGATTCAAAGTCTCGAACAATGAAGCAGAAATACGAGGCGTGCATCGCTGGTCTAGAACGCAGCCTGGAACTAGGGGCAAGACGGTTGGACGTCATTGGGGACTCG